>FR989937.1:1339204-1854204 GCA_905404155.3 Plebejus argus | reverse complement strand
ATTAATTAAAGGAGTTGAACTGCAGATGAACTGCAGGTATCACTGTTGCTAAAGCTGTTTGTTTCTAGGCGACTATAATAGCTATTACAACACTTACGGAAATGTGCTGATACAAGTAACATGTAGTGACAGCGATACAATACATACGCGTCAGATGGAATTAGATAACCGGCCGTTAGTTAATGAGGGGCATTAATCTGGTTTATGTACTAACGCCGCGGCCGGTATGTCCAACCACATATTAATAATACCTGCTAATATGATGAATGCGAAAGTCTATACTCTTCCAGGTTAAACATATGTGGATTATGGGTATTGATGAGGTTTGAAGCTACTTGAGTTTCAGAGTAGGATAAAGGTTATTTTAAACGCTATTCTTCTTGGTCAAGAACCGACGGAATCACCCAGATACAATGCAACATACAGCCCACATAATATTTTTATACGAACTTTTACTGGGTTACAAAAAAACCTCGCCAAGTGCAAGTTAGATATCAGTAACTAACGAATTCAGATTCAATTTTAAAACAACAGAGTAAACGTTTTAATTTCGTCTCGATGACCACGTCCGCTCCCAAAGTAAAGAGTTTGTACTATACTGTATTCCGTTCTTACCATTACCTCAGAATATAATATAATATTATATTAGTAGTACCAACCATTACTCACAAGTCACAACCCTAAATAATAAAATGTAGATGTTATCGAAAATCGCGTGTTGTTTGTTTCCAGTCTTCAGTTATACATATTACGGACAGCTGTAACTTGACGACATTCAGTCTACGTAATTCGCAACAATTTTAATCCGCGACAACATGTGGGATGAGATTTTTTTAAATATTTTATGTACTTTCATCTACTGTAGCACAGAATATTATAATAGTACTCCAATTACTCTAGTTTAATCTCAGCTAGAGTTGCAGGGCAGATATACATTAGTAAAATGATCGATCGTTTTTGTCTCATTCTTTTGCACCGAAAAAATATACTATCTCGTTCATTTACTCGATGAGACGATGATTATAACAGAATAATTTTGTGTCAGTCTTGATAAAATATGAAGCATTAAAGTTTAAACTTTAAGTTTAGTTTATTAATCGTATCATCATAGCATCTTGTTAGTTAACTAGTTTACGTTTACGGGGTTAACTTGTTAGTTAACCCCGTAAACGTAATAATAATTAATAACCTAGCCCAAATTGAATGTAGACGGATGAAGCATGGAGCCCTATAAGCATCAAGATTTTCACTTTTATAGTTTACTGTTTAGGGGTCCACAGCGATGAAGCGGGAAGCCCTATCGACCATCAGGCAACACAAAAACATAACAAAAATTAAACATCATCAATCATCACACATGTAGACTACATGTGTAGTCAGCTAAATATATCTGTAACATGACGAAATTAATATGCGGTCAATCGGTCAGCCGGCCGACCAATAAAATGTATTTAGATTGTTTACTCCACGCCCGTCATCGCCCGCCGGATATTATACCAGCCACATCATATACCTCAAGGTTCGTTTTATATAATGACTAGCTGTCCCGGCAAACGTTGTTTTGCCATTTAAAGTATTTCTACTTCATCAGTTGATACAAAATCTTACCCCTCTTTTGTCCCCTAAGAGGGGTGGGAGGGGGAAGGGGGGGGGATTTTATCAACAGATGTTAAGTTGGAAAACACTGTTATTATTATGAAATAAGTCCAAGAAAAAAGTTTAATACAAAATCTGACCCCCTCTTTGGTCCCCTTAGAGGAGTGGGAGGGGGAATTTTTATACACCAGATGTTGAGTTAGAAGAAGACAAATATATCTGCGAAAACCGTATGCAAATCGGATCAGTAGTTTTCGTGTTCAAGAAAAAAGGTTGATACAAAATCTGACCCCTCTTTCGTCCCCTTAGAGGGGTGGGGGGAAAAAAGTTTATACACCAGATGTTAAGTTGGAAAAAGACAAATATATCTGCGAAAACCGCATTCAAATAGGATCAGTAGTTTTCGTGTGATAGTGGAACAAACATACAGACAGACAGACAGACAAACAAAAAACTAACCACATTTTTGGCTTCTATAGCGATGTAGTGACACTCCCCGCTTATTATTTTTTAAATTTCTTTAATGTACAGAATTCACATTTTAACAGTTTTATTTTAAGTATAGATTATAATCGAGATAAATAGAAAATTGAATACCCATCAACGAATTTTTAATCAAGATCTTTTTTATATAATAACATAAAGGGAGTGCCTCAGCTGCCGGCGCCTGCTCCCAAAAATAGCAGTATTGGGAACCAGCGGTAAGTATACTGTCGGCAGCTGAGATTTAAAACAACGGCTGCCGATGCCGGCACTCAAAATGGGAGCCGGTCAGTCTTTTGGTCGCCTTTTTAACGCCTTTAACGTAACCTGTAGCGTGTTTTGTGAAGGTCGCCGGCTGCTGCCGCAGCACGCTCGCTGCGCGCGCTCGGCTCCCTCTGTGTTGTAGTCTAAGTTCTAACCTAACCGAACCTACTTTTGGACTTTGTGGATTGTGTTTCTTTTTGTTTTCCCGACTGCTGCCGCAGCACGCTCGCTGCACTCGCTCGGCTCCCTCTGTGTTGTGGTCTAAGTTCTAACCTAACCGAACCTACTTTGGGACTTTCTGGATTGTGTTTCTTTTTGTTTTGGTGGGGGGCTGCCGTGCTCCCCGAGCCCCCCTTTTATTTTACCGACTGCTACCGCAGCACGCTCGCTGCGCGCGCTCGGCTCCCTCTGTGTTGTGGTCCAAGTTCTAACCTAACCGAACCTACTTTTGGACTTTCTGGGTTGTGTTTCTTTTGTTTTGGCGGGGGGCTGCGCCCCCCGAGCCCCCCTTTTATTTTGCCGACTACTACTGCAGCACGCTCGCTGCACTCGCTCGGCTCCCTCTGTGTTGTGGTCTAAGTTCTAACCTAACCGAACCTACTTTTGGACTTTCTGGATTGTGTTTCTTTTTGTTTTGGCGGGGGGCTGCGCCCCCCGAGCCCCCCTTTTGTTTTGCCGCCTGCTGCCGCAGCACGCTCGCTGCACTCGCTCGGCTCCCTCTGTGTTGTGGTCTAAGATCTAACCTAACCGAACCTACTTTTGGACTTTCTAGATTGTGTTTCTTTTTGTTTTGGCGGGGGGCTGCGCCCCCCGAGCCCCCTTTTGTTTTACCGACTGCTGCCGCAGCACGCTCGCTGCACTCGCTCGGCTCCCTCTGTGTTGTGGTCTAAGTTCTAACCTAACCGAACCTACTTTTGGACTTTCTGGATTGTGATTCTTTTTGTTTTGGCGGGGGGCTGCGCCCCCCGAGCCCCCCTTTTATTTTGCCGACTGCTGCCGCAGCACGCTCGCTGCACTCGCTCGGCTACCTCTGTGTTGTGGTCTAAGTTCTAACCTAACCGCCGAACCTACTTTTGGACTTTCTGAATTGTGTTTCTTTTGTTTTGGCGGGGGGCTGCACCCCCCGAGCCCCCCTTTTATTTTTCCGACTGCTGCCGCAGCACGCTCGCTGCACTCGCTCGGCTCCCTCTGTGTTGTGGTCTAAGTTCTAACCTAACCGAACCTACTTTTGGACTTTCTAGATTGTGTTTCTTTTGTTTTGGCGGGGGGCTGCGCCCCCCGAGCCCCCCCTTTTATTTTGCCACCTACTACCGCAGCACGCTCGCTGCACTCGCTCGGCTCCCTCTGTGTTGTGGTCTAAGTTCTAACCTAACCGAACCTACTTTTGGACTTTCTAGATTGTGTTTCTTTTTGTTTTGGCGGGGGGCTGCGCCCCCCGAGCCCCCCTTTTGTTTTGCCGACTGCTGCCGCAGCACGCTCGCTGCACTCGCTCGGCTCCCTCTGTGTTGTGGTCTAAGATCTAACCTAACCGAACCTACTTTTGGACTTTCTAGATTGTGTTTCTTTTTGTTTTGGCGGGGGGCTGCGCCCCCCGAGCCCCCCTTTTGTTTTGCCGACTGCTGCCGCAGCACGCTCGCTGCAATCGCTCGGCTCCCTCTGCTGACTTATTTTTATATAGTAGATAGTTTTATTATTGATTTCTTACAAATATCAAATTGTCATCCATACGTCATTACATAGCTGTCATTTGCGTTTTGTTATTCCAAATCTGATTCTTTTTGTTATAACACGTTTTATAGTGACTGACGTTTCATGTCAAGTCACACGGGAATGCTGTCGAACGGGATAAAAAGTATCCTATGTCCTTCTCCTGGCTCTAAACTACCTCCCTGCCAATTTTCAGCTAAATCGGTTCAGCCGTTCTTGAGTTATAAGTGGAGTAACTAACACGACTTTCTTTTATATATATAGATTTCTTACAAATATCAAATTGTCATCCATACGTCATTACATAGCTGTCATTTGCGTTTTGTTATTCCAAATCTGATTCTTTTTGTTATAACACGTTTTATAGTGACTGACGTTTCATGTCAAGTCACACGGGAATGCTGTCGAACGGGATAAAAAGTATCCTATGTCCTTCTCCTGGCTCTAAACTACCTCCCTGCCAATTTTCAGCTAAATCGGTTCAGCCGTTCTTGAGTTATAAGTGGAGTAACTAACACGACTTTCTTTTATATATATAGATATAATCACAATTGTGCACCAAATACATAATATTAAATATTATGTATTTGGTGCATGTTTCCCTGTGGATAAATTTTATCCTCAGGGAAACATGCCTGAACTATAGGTGTCACAGGTAACCTATAGTTCATGCATGTTCCCTATTCATATGATGAATAATAAGAATAATAGCAGCACAGCAGATATTAGAAAACAATTTTAAAACAAAATTAATTTATTTTTCAATTAATTCATTTTGATCTAATTTTAAATGATATTTTGGGCCTGTTTCACCACTTCCTGATAAAGTGCCGAATAGGCTATTCACAACTTTTTTTACAGATTCTCCAGACTCGATCTGTTAAGTTAATTGGTAGTACACTTATCAGGAAGTGGTGAAACAGGCCCTAACAGTATTATTTTAAATACTTAATAAAAGCTATGTATGAACCATAAAAATCAACGTAGATTTTGTTGGTTCGATAAGAAAGATACGAATTCCATTACGAATCACAACAAGAACGCTTTTTTGCATTTTAGTTGAATTAATATTCCAATGCATTTGTGTGGTATCGTTACAGTAATTGTGCTGTCTAGACTCTAGATCACCGCGAAATATTATGTAATTGCTCTTCGACTTCAAGTCATAAGATTACAGCGCTAAAACCTGTTACGGTTAAAAAATTTAATAAAAAAATCGTAGGTAGTACTTAAAAATAATGAAGGTTGTAGAACCAAAAAAAAATACATGGTATAAAAATAAATAGACGGTGGAAATGATACGAATGTTCAAATATTTTCTGCAATCGAATACGGTAAGCTTAATAGAGATGCTCTACAATTTTCCAGGATTACATTTCAACATCCGAACTTAACAAATCGTTTACATCTGTCTATATATCTGTTGGAATATGGCTATGAATTTGTTGAAATACAGTATACAGTATAATAGAATTTCTGCGCGGCTTCGTCCGCGTAAAAATAGTATTTAGTTCCTTCGTACTTAACCTACTAGAACAAATTAATAATAATTTGAATTGCATACTCTATTTCTATGACAAATTTTATGAAAATCATCCTAGTAGTTTCAAAGTCTATTCAATGCAAATAAACATACTTTTCCTCTTCAAAATAATTAGTATAGACTTGTTTGTATGTATCAGTGTGTAACTGGCAGTTACATTATGTAATTTACGCCCGATCCACTCGGCCGTGATCTTGATCCGTCGATTACATCGATCGCGTGCACCACTAGCCACGTGCTATACGCGGCATAATATCACTGGGCGCAAAAGTAGTGCAAAAAACGATTAGACGTTAATTATGAGTTAAGCTTCACTAATGAAGCTTAACTCATAATTAACGTCTAATCGTTTTTTGCAAGTTTAAATCATTAATCAATGTCTAAACATTGATTAATGATTTAAACTTGATTAGATATTAATTAACAAACGTTTATAAATTCATGGTTTTGTTTACCTTATTGTTGTCGCGTGGATTTTTTGGCGTAGCTTGACATAGCAACTGATTTTAGGTTAGAGAATGAAGCTTGTCTGAAGTTAACTGCAGCTGATTTTCAGTTCTCACACGTTAGAAGTTATGACGGAAAATATTAATTGTATACATAAAATAATATTACTCAACTACTTATAGAAATTTTAAGGTTATAGATTATGGAACGTATAATAATTGTTAATTCAAATCATAATTTGTACCGTATTTTCCTTCTATATTTTTTTTATTTATTGTCTTTATTATATTTACTTTGTAAGTGTGGTCCTTATGTCTCAGTAGTTAGATCCTGTCAGAGGCAAAATAACTCTGAACTGTACAATCGCGGGCACAATGCTTAGCTGTTCCAGTTGTGACAGGAGACGACAGGAGACAGGTGACAAGCCGTCAATTGTTAACTAAACTGTGAACACGGTCAGTTCGGTGTGTGTTCACACTTCACACGGTGTGAACTGTGAACAATAGTAACAAGCAACACCTCAAACAACGGTTAACTTTATGAATTAGTTACTACGAATAACTGTAAACTACGAGAATTAGGCTTATTGTGGTTCGAATTTTGAAAATGCATTTAATTATAATTGTTCTATTAAATTCTTCTGCACAGAACAAACTGAAATCCTAACAAGATGTAATTACGAAATAGTCAAAAAACCAGAAACATAATAAACTTTTTGTAAAACTCATTAATTAAAATTCCTAACATTTTCCATGTTTTTCATTTAAAAATCTCAACAGAGGTGTATGATAAATGATCATGCATAGCAATGAGACTAGGAATTTACATTGAGTGAAGCATTCCGTTTTCCCGTACATTTTGCGTAATGGATCGTTTCAACTGCCCGATCGATCTTACCTATAATAATTAAGGTGACGCCATGTTAAAGTAACTAACCGTGTTGGATGTGTTTGAGATTGCTTGTTTTCTATGCGAGGCTGGCCCGGCCTCTCATAGAAAACAAGCAATGGAACAGCGAAAAATTGAAAGGGCGTAGCGACAAAATGGTTTTTGTCGCGTAATTTAAAAACCATAAATACATTTCATATAAGCTATGGACAAATTAAAGTGTATACTAGAACCAATTTATGTACAAATTTTGGAAGCTTATATCACTCTCCTCTGTTGGCAAAATAGGAATCCCTTTTTTTACAGAGGTCTTTTTGATTGATTATTCTGTGTTATAAAAGTTGACCAATCGTGTTATGCTATGGGTAATTCAAAGACAAAGACATGATGAATACTGACAGTGAACTTTAATTTCTTAGCTTTAGTCTTTGCTGAGAAAAATGGACATCGCTACAGCCAAATTATCAAGGCGTCACCTTAATAAGTAATTATGCAAAATTTATTCCACAACTTTTCCCTACGTGTTAATGAATAATTAAAATTCTAACTTTAACCACTCAGTTAAAAAACTTGACTGTTTGATATACCCATCTATGGCTGGATAAATCTTAGTGCACTTCTCAACTACAAATGTATGTTTGATTGTCTATCAGATTGGGAGAATACTGTAAAATTTCTAAAGTTAACTGGATATTATTCTGTAATCTAATGTAAACTTGTAGTCGCTAATGACCTTCGATGTTTAAAGCGACTTAAAATAAATAAATTAAAAAAAAATGTATGTTTAGTAAAAAAAAATAGTTTAGGCTGTATAGTCTTTTTTTCTCTGGTTTAAAAAATAAGCGTTTTCTCGAAAAACATAAAACACAATATTTCGTCTGGTGCATTTGGGTAAAAATAACCGTTAAATAACTATTGATAACCCTGACACTTGCTTTTGGTGTCAAGATAACCCGTACTTTAACCTAATTATTTCACACTTATTATCAAATCAATTAAGAAACATTTATTTATTACTAGATGACGCCCGCGACTCCGTTACGCCAAAGCTACCGCGCGGTAACCGTACATTTTTTCGGATAAAATGTATCCGATATCCTTTCCCGGAACTCAAAGTATTTCTGTATTAAGTTTCAGCAAAATCGGTTCAGCGGTTTAAGCGCGAAGAAGTAACAGATTGACAGGCAATATTTTGCAATTATAATATTAGTATAGAATATAGATAATAATTAATAATAAATACTTAGATATTATATGTAACCGGTAGGCGCAGCACTGTTATTAAATAGTTATTATCCATACAAAGTGGTAATGTTATGTTCAATAAAGTGTGTGGTTTACGGTAAAGTTCAATAGAATCGAGTCAGGGTTGATTAGGTAATACATAGGTGAAGTGGACATTATACTGTTCACGCTTAGACTTAATTTAACCTTAACGTACGCAATTAAAGTAGGTAATTTGGAAAATTGGTGGCAGTTGGTAGATAATTTTGTCATTGTCTTTTTGTTTAAGGAATAATCATGACCATGGAGATGATTATTCCTATTTCCCACCGAGTAGAGTAGCGAGACAGAGCTTTCGGCCCAAGCACTCGGTGTGTTTTAAGGTGACGCCATGCTAAAGTAAAAAACCGTGTTGGATGTGTTTTAGATTGCTTGTTTTCTATGCGAGGCTGGCCCGGCCTCTCATAGAAAACAAGCAATGGAACCGCAAAAAATGGAAAGGGCATAGCGACAAAATGGTTTTTGTCGCGTAATTTAAAAACCACAGGTAAATACATTTCATATAAGCTATGGGCAAATTAAAGTGTATACTAGAACCAATTTATGTACAAATTTTGGAAGCTTATATCACTCTCCTCTGTTAGCAAAATAGGAATCCCTTTTTTTACAGAGGTCTTTTTGATTGATTATTCTGTGTTATAAAAGTTGACCAATCGTGTAATGCTATGGGTAATTCAAAGACAAAGACATGATGAATACTGACAGTGAACTTTAATTTCTTAGCTTTAGTCATTGCTGAGAAAAATGGACATCGCTACAGCCAAATTATCAAGGCGTCACCTTAACCGACTACAAAAAAAAGAAGCTTATCAATTCGACCCGTATGTGTGTAATATTTCCAGAATTGCCCAATTCTCGTATATGTTAGGTTAGACTATAAGTATCAATAGTCTAACATAATACGAAAATTGGCCAAATTGAAATACGGGTCGAATTAAATAACCTCCTTTTTTGAAGTCGGTTAAAAATAGAACAAAGATTACAATTTGATGTTTTAACTTTTAGATGTTGACAGCATCTAAACTGAGACGTAAATAGCTAAATCGACCTTGGTAAGTCGTATAATATGCGACAGGCGCAGCGGTTACTCAAATGCACGATTTTAAATGCGCCTACGTATATTTAAAGAATTCGTACACCTACGTTTTTAAGTAGCAGTATATCTAAATATAACGATCTAACATTGTCATTAGTTTAAGTACTTACTTAATTGATAAAGCTGTAGGCTGTAGCTTTAAATAAATAATATAATTTAAAAAATATTATAATAAAGCCACAATTCTATTTTTAAACTCAACAAAATACTTTATCAAAAGTCATAATCACTGTAAAGTTTTCCAGAACTCGAATTATGGAAATTATTGATATGGAAATTAAAATCAATGATATTTTTCTTGAAGCCTATACAACGATAACAGTCATGGTCGACAGCGACACGGTCACACGATTGCAACATAAACGTGGTTTATTAAAGGGTGGTGATGTCACTTCACCACGTCATCACACCACAATATACAGTTTTGTGAGTAAATAGCGAAGTCTTGCTATAAAACTTGAGGAATGGTTATAAGTTCTTTTGTACTTCAAAAGGTGAAATAGAATGTGAGCGTCTGCGATAATGCCAAAAGATGGTAAAAATATTTATATTGTCATCAAAATTCTGTAAAAATATTACAAAAATTTATATTGGTGCATCAAATCCACATTTCTTATGAAATAAGGGGGCAAACGAGCAAACAGGTCACCTGATGGAAAACAACTTCCGTCGCCCATGGACACTCGCAGCATCAGAAGAGCTGCAGGTGCGTTGCCGGCTTTTTAAGAGGGAATACTGGAATAGTTTCACGCCGGTTTTCTGTGAGAACGTGGTATTTCTCCGGTCGAGCCGGCCCATTCGTGCCGAAGCATGGTTCTCCCACACGTATGAAATTATATCCAACAAAAAATATGCATCCAAAGTAAAATTATAAATGCGAAAGTGTGTCTGTCTGTATTCTGTTACTTCTTCACGCCGTAAACGCTGAACCGATTTTGTTTAAATTTAGAATGGAGATACTTTGAGTCCCGAGAGAGGACATAGAATACTTTTTATTCCGGAAAAATGTACATGCGTGTATGCGTATAATAAAATGTTATATAGATCCAAGAGGTCAAAGGAAAAGACATCAACGCGCAACTCAAATAATAAAATATGACTTTTGACTTGAAACTTACAAAATATAAAACAGAAACAACCAAACAATAGGAACATAAAGGGTACAGTTTACATCGGTACAGTAGCTAGCACCAGTGTCACAGGATTCCAGCATATCTAGAAAACAGAAGTCCATGTCTCGTAAATAGAAACTGGATTGACGGTTAATATTATCAGGCCAAAGCATCGCTGTTTTTGAATATATGAAAATGAATTGTTTTTGCAAAGGTGCAGGCTTCGGGAGTTTATTAAAAGATGACTTTCACTCGAATGATCTTTATTAACTGACTTAAGAACTAATTACAAGTGGAATAAGTGCATGAAAAGTGTGTATTATTACTGTAAAACATGTATTTCCACCAAGAAGTTACAGTACATTCAATATCATATAATATATCTAATTACAGTAACTTATATAGGAGGGAGGTGAGAGCCGTGAGACGCACATTACAGTTTAAGTCCACAGAAAAGAACTTGAGCTTACGAGTAACAAGCGTAGCCCTTATACAGATCCAGTGCCACTGGCAAGGACTGTGAGACCTTCGCACCGGATCAAAACATTGGTCGGTCCGTTTTTTAGTGATGGATGCTGAACTGTATAAAAAGAGTTCACATTACTTGCTTATCCAGCACTGGATCCACTGACACTGGCAACTACTGTACCAATGTAAGCTAACACGATCGTGGGTCCCACAGGCCAACTCGTGGGTCCAGGCCGTCTCCGGTTGCCGGTTATTTATATACCAACCGCAGTTATTTATATAACAACCGCAAACTCCATATTCCGCGTCACTGCTCTGGTATCGATTTTGCGTAACGACAAAAATAGTAAACTACAATAACGTACAATAATATACTCTTGACGCAGCTGTTATCGCATAGCATCCTACCAAAAAAGTCAAGTTCTTCACGACAAAATTGCTTGTGTAATTTCTAGACCGTAGAGCAGGGCGATTCACACAAATTCACACAAAACACTACACACAGCATATTTGTAGTACATTTGGCTGGTAGTCATAATCGAAATTATCTATGACATGTTTTAGTAATAGCCAATAAACTATTGTGGAAAACTATACCACCTACAATACAAGTCACTTGGCACAGAAACACTGACATTGAATTATTATGAACATAATTTAGTGTTTAGCATTATTCGGGGCTACTTAAACAACTCGCATTCGATAATTACCATAGTGCTAATAAGCTAGAAATTCAAAATGGGATTTGACATACCGCGTTGCTATGCGACATAGATTTAAACCGACTTCCATAAAAGAGGAGGTTATAATATGTTCGACGACACTTTCGTACTAAATACCCTGTACCATATTCTCCAAAATAATATGGGTCGTCGAAACCAGATTCTAAAATGTATAAACTCTGTATAGTTTTTGCTGACCTTATTAATTAAAAAGTAATTTATCTACTATCAAAAAGTTTAATTAATTGACTCTAAACAGACGATTTATTTTAATTAATGTAGCGTATCTTTTAAATGGCCTTATATTTATTTTCATAATATAAATGGAAACTGGTAGTGACAATCTTTTTGCTTTAATAATCTTAATTTAGAAAAGACATCAATATTACAATTATTAACAATTTAATAATAATTAATAAGTATCAAGTTTTACAGTATTTTCGTAAGAAATAGTTATTTGTTAGAAAACCGACGGGATCGAAAAAGAACTGAAGCTAAATTAATATTACAATAATATTATAGTAGTAGATATCAAGTACTGCAGAAGTTTTCTCATGTTGTTCGATAGTTTTGTTTAGCGTGAGAATGTTTGTCAATACGTATAAACAAAACTATCATAAACATAACCACTAGAAGACAAAATACGTAACTCGAGACTAGACTAAATAAGAACACCTAAGACGATTCATCCCTAGGTCATAATGTGGTCATAATTAAATCGTCTGTCTGTGTATTATAGTTATACAGCATGACTGGTGAGACAATACCGATACTTAAGGAGAGTATTCAGTACTCGATTCTCATTATAAATATGTAATAAAATTAGGTACTTAATTTTTGACCAAATTTCCCTTTAAAACAAATGAATCACGGACACTTAAATTACTATGCGGCCGCGCGTCGTCATGCGCCCCCCGCGCCGGCGCGCTACCCCTCCCGCGCGCGGTGTCCATGCGTTGGGTAAATAAGTATTTAACTTTAAGCTACATTTACTCAGTGATCAATTAATATAATTTTTATATATATTTTTTTCAACTAATATAATAGCCAAATATCACGTCCTCGAGTATTGAACATGTCTCACTTGAACGATACTATCACATGTGTAACAGATGTTGTTTTCTTGGCAGCCATGTAAACAATTGTGAGTATTCGATCATACGGAATTATTTCAGATTGTTTCAAGCAAGAGTGAAGCCACGCTGCTCCGGTGCGTTATGACTACGTAACCGCAGCGTTGAATAGTCGCCGGCGTTTTATGCTACATAATATCTGCGTTACAATGACGCATGTGGCAGCGCAGCGTAGCAATCATTCTCCAAATTAATATCCTGATTCCTATCTCATGTCTGTCGTTATTTTAAATCGTTGTTGTAATAAGTTTGCCGTGTTTGTCTGTCAGTGTGTGTGTCTGTCCGAGGCATCGTAGCATCCAAATGGGTGGAGCAATTCTGAATTCTGATCTAGCTTTTTAGACCACGCCGCAGCGGCGACGCGTCGCACCGCAAGAGCAGTGTAGCTTCGTTAATGAAAATGAGTCATTAACGAAATAATTTACATTTTGCAACAATTGTCTAGACTATTGCGTCACAACTCACAGTGCTCGCTTTCACTGATATATTAATTGTAATGTAATCCAGGCTGTGATATTGTTTTTTGAACTATAATCAAAGTATTACTATTTTTTTAACCGACTTCAAAAAAAGGAGGTTATCAATTCGACGCGTATGTATGTAATATTTCCAGAACTGCCCAGTTTTTCCATATGTTAATCTATAACAGCTTCTGAACAAATGTGCCAAATTTCAAAAGTGTATGTATGTATGTATGTATGTATGTATGTATGTATGTATGTATGTATGTATGTATGTATGTTTTATGTTTGTTCACGCATATCTCCGGAACTACAAGTCCGATTTGAGTGATTCTTTTTTTATTGTACTAGGTATTGTTCAACTTAGGGAATAGTGCAAGTTTCATCAAAATCGGTTCTGTAGTTTTGGAGATAGGAAGTTTTCATTCTCAATTACGTACAATTTTGAAGTCGGTTTTATCTTTTTAAAATACAGTTATATTTTCAAAACTTTCCGAATTGAAACGAAATAAAATTAAAATTTCCTCGCGGGCGCCTAGATCTACAATAATATTGAACAATATCACGTATTGCGTAATACCAGTCATGCTAAATTGTACCATATGTTTAAAGATTTAAAGAAGACTTTTCGTTGGATACATTTTCTAAGATAAACTTCTGTACGGTGTACTATTATATATTCTGTGGTAATACTATGGATCGCCTAGGGTTGATATTGAACATCGCGCGCCTTCAATCTAATTGTCAAAACATAAGCTGTTCAATAATAACTTATCGCACAGAAACCGTACATTTTCCCAGGATATAAAGTGTCCTTTATTCATTCCCGGGACTTAAAGTATTTCAGTACTAAAATTCAGCTAAATTGATTCAGCGTTTGGGCGCGAAAAGGAATTAACAAATAGACAGAAATACACACTTTCTCATTTATAATATTAGTATGATTGTATACCATCTTTTCTTCCTCTTGATACGCAAGACATTAAAAACAACTATATAACACTACACAACAAATCAAAAATATTAATATTATTATTAGGTATTATAGCAAAACTGTAATTATTTAAACTACAATAACTTTCTACTAATAACAAACACAACCCACACTCTTAAATTTATCACTACCAGTCATAAACGTTTACAAATAAAAAATAAACATTTTATTTCACGTAATAAACGACAAAAAAATTAAATAACTTTCTGCGTTTTATGAATCCGAAATAGTTTAATTGATCACATGTTGTAAAGAGATAAACGGTAGAACGGAATGGCTTTCAATTTGATTTCACAACTACAAGCATAATATTAGTCAAGTGGGCATATTACAATCGTGCACGTGCATATTATATGCACCCGTATGCTTGTAGTAGTGCAATCATGAAGATTAAAAAAAAATTGATGCATCTCTGTAAGTGGATATTTTATTATTTCTGTCTATGGCACTGCTCCCACATGAATCCAGGAAAAGGACATACGATATTTTTTTTTCCAAAAATGTACGGTTCCCGCGCGATAAACTAATTTTGGCGCAACGGAGTTGCTGGCATCATCTAGTCAATATAAATCAAACGCGATTTTTAAATGTGTCTGAATTCCGAAATGACACGTCTTCAATTTATAAAATACCGTAGTGTAACCAAATATTAGAGAAATAGATGTATGAGTTGTCGATAAATTCGCTAATTTTATATCCATAATAATATTAAAAATATTCCCCGCCTGCTAGTATAACAAGACAAAAATTAACATAATTTATATTTTTCTAAAGATATTTTTCTAAAATAACCTTTTCAAAACTACAATCAAAATTTTAATTTTGTAACCGACAGATTTATATGTGGTCCACACAGGTGTTCCTTAAAAAACTGAATAAATATTTAATGTACTTTCATTTACGATACAAATAATCTTGCTGAAATAAACATTAATCAAATACTTGGATAATGGATAGTATGAATGAAAACTTTTGAAGAAATAAATGCGCTTAAAAGCACCAACTTTCCAAGTTTTTCAGCTAAGTTTCTCTTGAAAATGTTTCTTTAGAATATTGCAAACGTATTTAGCTATTTTCTATACTTGGTAGTATTTTCTAGAACAAAAGAAGTGTAATTGCATTTAAAGTACAGTTTCCTCGGGCGAATGTTTAAAGTTTTTGCGACAAGAAAGCTTCGCTGCTCCATTCAGTACTGTGTAGGGTCACCATGGGTTAGGTTATATAGTGGATAGGTCATAATTACTTCTCCGGAATCAATTTTGACCAGATTTTTGTATAATGAATGATACATAAATTAAAGCATAATATCTTATTTGTAGCATAATATGTACTTATTCTGTGCCTTGAGCCTTCAAATCATCGTTTTAGTTTCAGCTACATTCAGACCAGATTCAAAAATCAAAAGATACTACAGAGATGGCAAAACAATATAATAAATTAGAAATCAATATTTTAAACATTTGTTTGCATTGTTTTGTCTTTTTACCTGGAATTTATATCCTTGTTTGCTAAATTTACCGACTTACCACGTTGCAAATTATTTAAACTTGGAATAACTCAAAATCTGACGTTATCCTAACAAACTGAACATTTCCGTCACCCTACACCGAGAGGCATCAGGCACTTATACATTAATCATTTCCTTTAACAATTTAAGCGTTGCAATTTCACATTGTTTTTCAATGCATTGTTTTACATTCTTTGTTTTGTAACGAAATTGTTTAAACTCTACGTTAAAAAGTTTTCCCTATTTAATGTGAGTCTGGCGTGAAAATGGAAAGCAGTGTTTTTCAACGAGACAATTTGAAATAAAATTAGAAGTGAAGAGAATGAAAAAATTCTTCTCACTTCTAACTTCAAATTGAAACGATTGATCAAAGAATATTGACCTTAAAATCAGCATGCTGATCTTTACATCTTTAAAGAACATCAAAAATGCTTTATTCAAAGAAATTATTCAATAAAAAAAGCATAAACACCACGCCTTGCTGAGTCAGCACAAAATGCATATTCCCACTTCGCTGTAGATCTCTTATATCATTACACTAGTGACTAGTGTGTGTGCGTGTGTGCGTGTGTGTGTGTTTATGTGACAGTAATTTACTTATTCTGTTAATATGGACCGCCCACTACCGTGTCTAAATATCCATCCTTGGAGTTCTGTAATAGCAAGCTTTCACATCATTACTGTAATGACGTTATTCTCTCATTGCTCTCATAGTCGCCCTATTAGATATGTGGCTATAGCGCTGAAATTATAGACCGTTAATCATATGGTCACAACTTAGCAGCTATTTTTGTTACAGAAATACGAGTCAATTATAAAAAGAAACGCGAAAGGATACTTTTGTTGGATAAAGATTTTTCGCGCCATATATGTTTCGAAGAGTTTGGTTCACTCCCCAAATTACATAGCTTTTAATTTTTAAAGTGATACGTTCCATAGTTAACTTTAGAGTTCAGTCTACTTGCGTTAATAACATTACTTACAAAATTATTATTTTGGCTATTGTATATTCTACTATAATATACTGGCAGTATATAGTATTACCCCAGGAAAATTAAACATTCGACCTCGGAATAATTCGCATAGGGCTGAAATTTTATAGAGACGTTAAATAAATACATCATTACAAATAAAACCTCAAAAGTCCCCGGGGATCCTCCTTGTGCAATATTAATTAATAAAAATTGCTTCAGCTGTTTGTGAGATAAGCTCTTTCAAATAATTTTCCCCGTTTTTTCCCATTTTCCTCTGTTTCTTTACTCCTATCGGTGCCAACGTGATGTGATATAGCTCAAATCTTCCTCGATAAATAAGACTAACCAACAAAAAACAAATTCCTCAATTCAAAGCAGTAGTTCCACAAATTCCTTAGCCTGATAATATAAGCATAGATATGATTTTCCCAAACTTTAAGCCCGCCATTTATAAGGAATGGTAAGTCGTGTGAAAAAAGTGTCTGAATATTTTTTGTAGAGAATTCTATGATCTACACTCTTGCTCTACCTATTTTTGTGATAAAATGTACAGTTTGGAAAAAAAACAGGAAAAACTTCATTTTCATACCTTTGACCTTGAATAAATTTTTTTACACAAGGAGGATCACCGGGGACTTTTGAGGTTTTATTTGTAATGGTGTATTTAACGTCTCTACAAATTTTCAGCTCTATGCGAATTATTCCGAGGTTACGATTTTTTTGTGTCTAATTAGATCGGGCTATATACTGGCTATCAATTTTCAAAATATTTTATCCTTTTAAAACTTAAATTTAATCACTTAATATGATTATATAAAGTATCTAAACATGCTACGGTTTTATGTATGTGTATTTAATGTCTCTACAAATTTTCAGCTCTATGCGAATTATTCCTAGGTCAAATGTTTGATTTCCATGGACTATAAGTAATTATCTATGTAGTATGTACGCTTTTGCATCAAGATAAATAAAGTAAAGGTGTTGGCAAAACTACGAAAAGAATTGCCACAATTTTTACATCAGCATGTCCTTCGACAGTGACGTCAGCCGCAGTGGCCATAATTCCCGTCTATTCCGGGACTCCAGCTGCACATTGTTATAGCGGCTAGCAGGTGGGTGGAATCTTATGCACAGCTTTCATCTACCTCGCAAACAAACTAATCGCTACGTGATTTAGATATTATATATGAGTTGGCGGGGAGTTACTAGGAACGCAGATTTTTTTTTACTAACACTTCGTTGTCTCCGTCTGTCCATCTGTCTCCAGGCTATATCTCAAGAACCGCCATAGTTAGACTTCAGAAATTTTCACAGATTGTGTATATAATCTGTTGTCGCTATAACAATAAATACTAAAAACAAAATAATAGCTTTTGTACCAGTTTTTTAAATCCTAGATGAATGAAAATTTTGAAGTTTTTTTTAGTCATTATAATACTACTAATTTACAAGTTATAAAATTGTGCAGTATGTTCATAAAGATATGTTTCTAAATATTTATAACTATAAATAAATTTTAAAAACAAAAATGTCTTATAATAATGGTCACATCCATCAAAAAATACCGTTTAACGTCTGTTTAAATAGCCTTATCACAAACTTTCAGGTCTATTGATTCTGAAAAAACATTAGAATAAGAAGAACAGACATCTTTTGACCAAACAATCGAAAGAGACAAAACTATAAAAACCTGAGTTATGTAGCACAGAGCACTGAATTTGCGAATAAAAAGAAAATGACTTTTAAGTTCTAAGTGGCCTCATTCCTCGTTGGTACTCCAGCTTTATTATAGAAATTCCTTTCAAATGATGGCCAGTAAAAACTAACACCTAGCTAGAAACTCCATTAGGCACTTAGGAAGACGTGTTAATGCAATCATCATTAAGAAGTTATCAAGGGCGCAGTATATTCCAGCTACTGCCTATCAAAGGTTTATTGATAAGACGTGAGAATTTATTGCAAATCGGCTAACTGGTAACTATCAGCCACTGTCTTCTTTCTTAGTAAGCCATGAAGCTGGGCAGCGATATTTTTTCTAACTGTCCACACCGAGACAAGACGACGCGGCGCGGAGGTTCTTTATCAAAATTTAACTACATCGAGCTGCATAGCACCACGTAGCGCGGCGTAGCTCTGATAAAACATGTTACATAATACATATTTTTATGTTAAAGTAAAAAAGTTATATTTTGAACCTTATAAGGTATTTATATTGCAATCTGTTTAACTTGCGCATGAATCAAACCTTTTGATTGAAATCACATTTAAAGTACGAAAATCGGAGCACTTCACGAATCACGACATCGCATTTCATAGCTACTTTCTTCTTGCTAATCCAATAATTTTCCCCATCAGTTATAAACTAATCCATCAATTGCGAGTGTTCTGGGAATGTTTTATCGAAGATAATGCAGGTTGACTACCATGATAAGGCCGCGGTACTTTTGATCATAGTATTACGAGTATGTACTCGATAATTTAGTACATGCAGTAAAATGATAACAAAGAAAGTCTTGTAGAGTCTCAAAATATCATTGTTAAAGTAAGTTAAAATTCGAATATTCATCGAATTTTCAAATGCACATTTTATTGCTAACTTGGAATCGAAATTATAGATTGCATTTCGACTTGCCCGGTTTCTGAGGTTTTGACAGGAGTTTATCTTTTCACTAGCGTTGTTGATTGGTTTATTTTTTGACGCCAGCCAATCAAAAGCAATAGTAAAAAGATACAGGTTAAAAAAACTCAGAAATTGGGCATCAATACCCAATGCCTCTCTTTATCTTTTTTAAGGAGTTAGGAGAAGAGGAATGATTTTTAGTCAATTTACAATTAAATAATTGTGTCAATATTAGGTAGATTACGACATCTATTCGCTCAGATATAAACAGATGTATAAATTACTTAATTTATAGTTTAAAGTACAGTTGTCATTTACTACCGTACAATTTATTATGACATTAGCTTAACGGCATCATAAAAATTTGCATAGTGGGTTTTAAATTTTAATTATTATCTACGCCATTTTAGATACACGTCAATCAGACTCGGGGTAATTTGCTCGCGATGATTTATGCTAGCAATGTTATTATTGAATATTGATGGTAGTGGAAAATGGGAAAGCGTAGGTCGTAGGTGAGGTTTTCATTGCAGAAGATGAGCGGATAGTCTTAATTGTATACTTATTCATTACATATCTTTAAACATACAATGCTATCTTTTATGTCTCATTATTGATGTTACAGTCCCTTGTCCTTCTTCAACTGTAATTTATAACTAATTTTATGAAAATCGATACTATACTTTCGGACTTTGTATATTCACGTCCTCGAGTATTGAACATGTCTCACCAGTCACGCAGTATAACCTAACCTCAGAGTGTCGACGTCAACAGTCATCCATTCAATACAAACCAACTAAAATGTTTGCATACCGTGCTCCACATAATATTCAGTGTTAACTGGTACAGAGGAATGTCGTACTAATTTCACGAACTCATCAAACATTTGATGTTTAAGCCCGAGGGCACAAACAGGCAAAATTACTCTTACATCATTTTGTATATTAATAGTTGACATGGTATTTGGAACCGACCTCAAATCCTTACAAAGAGATTGTTGTTAGAGATTTTTAAGTATGCTAAGCATCTAACGTTGATGATTTAAGCCTTATCTTTATGAACTTTTAAGACGAGCTTTATTAAGTTTCTAGATCAGACAGTAATAGCAGTAAATTTAATGTTATAAAGTTAGCCCCATATGAACCAGTTAAGCTATCTCGTACTTCGTATTTAAGGGCCCGGGTTACCCTCGAAATTTTCATACATTCTTAATACCAAAATCATTTTCTCATACGAAAGTATTTAACATGTTTGAGTTATTTTTCAGCTTAAGATAGTAATTACCTAGGGTCCTGAACACATTTTTTTTACAAAATATTTAAATACTAAAAAAAAATTTTTTGTGTTTAAATATTTTTTTGTAAATTTACTAATAAATATTTAAACACCAAAAAATAGACAAAAACACTAAAAAATATATAAATAAATAGTAAATTTACTACGAAATATTTAAACTTTAAAAAATATTTTTTATTATTTAAATATTTTGTAGTAAATTTACTATTTATTTATATATTTTTTAGTGTTTTTGTCTATTTTTTGGTGTTTAAATATTTAGTAGTAAATTTACTAAAAAATATTTAAACAAAAATTTTTTTTTTAGTATTTAAATATTTTGTAAAAAAAATTTGTTCAGGACCCTAGGTAATTACTAGCTTAAGCTGAAAAATAACTCAAACATGTTAAATATTTTCGTATGAGGAAATGATTTTGGTATTAAGAATGTATGAAAATTTCGAGGGTAACCCGGGCTCTTAAGGCATAATTTTGAAGGCACAGTTATACCACAGGGAGGAGTTATAGTGTCCCTGAAAATAATTTATGATATTAAATTACAAGTAAAGCCGGAGATTACTAAAAACTTACTACAGCAAAATGCTTTGTATTCGCGGCTACAATGCTACCAGTTCCAATACCACGTAATAATTAACCGCCCACAAAATAAAAATACACTGCTTAAATTTCGTCGAGATTCTCTTGTTAAGTCACATTAAGTTTTCATTATAATACATGAAATTGAATCAGTAGATATTATTACACATTGCTTTAGTCGCGGCAAAATGTACCTACAGCTTTAGCTTTAGGGCAGAGTCCGCCCGGCGGCGGACGCTGATACGAGCAGGAGCTGCAGCTATACTAAATTTCTAGAAAATTACAATATCGCTAAAATCTATGTAAATTCAATTATGTACCAAACAACAGCACTGAAAGTGTGTAATTTGAGACAATGAATCATGTTCCGCATCGACACTGCACGTAGAACATTTTCGGATGTGTGCCAGTGTGTCGGTGCAACGAAGGTCGGTGATGAAACGTCCCTGATTCATCATCTATACGCGACACATCACGTCATTATGTACACGGCTTTATCAATGACGTGATAGCTGGATATTTTATTACTTACAAGAAGTTGCACGCGGCTCCGTCCTCGTAAAAAAGAGTATCCCGCGGTAACGGCACATTTTATTATGATGTAAAGTATCAACTGTCATTCCCTATGGTTTGCACTATGTGTAGGAAAAAATTCAACTAAATTGGCTCAATAGCTTCGGAGTGTATTCGATGCAAACGAACAAACGTATCGTCTTTCTAATAAGAACAGACTAGTATTTCTCCGTGGCTCCACTCGCGGAAACACTGTAGAATTTCTAATTTCAAGAGTCTGTTTGTGTGCCGGATAGGCTACATATCCACCACTAATAACTTGACAGATAGAGTATGGAGAATCTGTCAAAAAGTTGTGGATAGCCTATCCGGCACTTTATGAGGAAGTGGTTAAACAGGAAACCATATAAGACAATTCTTACATAACGTTTGTGCTACCTGGGTTTTCAATCTAAATGAAGTTTTAATCTCCTTGACTTACAATATTATGTGACTATCACTGACCACCTCCTCTCTATTCCAGGACCTCAACAGCAGCCTGTCGGTGCCGGCGCGCTGGGAGGACCGCAACCTCCGCAATCATCTCAACGACAACAATGCCCGTGAGTTACATTCTATACTAACAACACGCAGAAAATAAATTTGCACTTGCTGTGAAAAAAGGTTTTTTTTAGAACAAATACCTTCTTTTGGAACTAATTAACTTTTTGTGTAGGAGAAAATAAATTTGCACTTGCTGTGAAAAAAGGATTTTTTAGAACAAATACCTTCTTTTAGAACTAGTTAACTTTTACACGCAGAAAATAAATTTGCCTTCTTTTAGAACTAATTAACTTTTTGTGTACCTAGCGTGAAATTTTAATGGTTGTTTTCCCGCAGTAAAATGATTCTATCTTAGTAGTACAATAGATTTGTGAAGTTTTTTTTTGTTCAAATCATAAAAAAATTCGGCCGGGTCCATAGCCGCTCGCGCCTATCGGCATAAAGTTGCCATAGTACGTCATACAAAATATTTTGTATTTTCAAAAACTTGCATGATTCGATAGTACTACTATAGGTTAATCGTCCTGCTGCGGGAAAACAACCACTAAAATTTCACGTTGTAGAGTCCACTCTATCGCGATCACCTCAAAAAATTTGGTGATCGCGAGTTAGTCAGTCCAAGGTCCACCCATAATTGAGTAATCTCCATGCAATCACAGTGTTTGGGGTAGCGAGTAGCGACCCCAAACACTGCAAATCACCAGTTTGATACGGCCTATCTATTCAGAATGTAAATTGAAGAAGCTTGGTAAGCTAACTTGCGGTAAATATGACAATTTTAGATGCAAACACGATTACACCTTAAAGTTTAGACATAATATGTACTTAAACAAGAACTTTCAGCGTCGGATTTGGATGAAAAGTAAACAAATTAATTGGCCACTTCCAAAATAACAAAACGTAATTTTTGTTTAACACACTTCCATTTTCAATTTCAGCGAAAGCCAGCCGATGGATCGGCGGCATCTACGACTATGCGTCAAAGGCATGGAAGTGGGGGGGAGAGCTGCGCCGGATGCACTACCAGAGCTTCTCCAAGATGCAGAAGCTGTCGCCAGAGCAGCTGCAGTTCCACTGTATAGCCATGGTGCCTGAGCTCCTTTACAGGTGAATATGAACTCTAAGTATGGGTGATAGAGATCCATTTATAACTACAGTGGCACTGCATAATCGTAGTGCCAGAGCCAGGGGCGTAGCTACTGCACTACTGTCGTATCAATTATACGGGGCCCCCAGTGCGTAAGCAAAAATTGACGAAATTATTTCATAAATGTAAAAAAGCAACCTTACCTTAGGGTCGCAAAGTAATTTTTTATACGGGGCCCCTCCCAGACAAGCTACGCTTCTGGCCAGAATTTCTTTACAGATAAATATGAACTCTAACTGTAGGTGATAGAATATATTATCTATTTAGAACCACGAGATGCAGCTAACCGCTAACGAAAGAGCAGTAATTGCAGTGGCAATCTTTTACTCTTGTTTTTCGTAACACTGTTTTTTTTTTATTTTTACACTTTTACTAGATACGTAAACTTGTTTAACTGATATTTGTTAAGTAGAAAACATACCCATTAAATGGCCAGTATTTATTATATCCTAAGTGGACTTTATTATCCTAAATGACCTCATTTATAATAATAAGAGTGTATTTAAGTCCAGTTATAGTTGAATTACACTTATCTCTCAGCTAGTCAGTAGTCACCCCAACGATAAGTCAAGTAAATCGTTAGTTAATCGTTGTTTATGGGTTGCATATCTCATAAATCCCCTTTTATGAGTTAACTTTTTGACTGATTGACTATAAATTGTCGGTAATGGTTGTTGACCAGCGAAAAATACTTTTTGGGATAGCTGTTAGTATATTAGCTATTAGGATAATAATATCCGCTAGAAATAAACGTCAAATAAACTTAGGTTAGATAGAATTGAAATTAATAAAGATGGACGTTTTATGCGAAATGATGATAATGCACAGTACAAACCAATTTTGGCTCAATGGAGTTGCGAGCGTCCTCTGTAGTTAAGTAATGAATTAATTTGTCTAATGATTACGCAAGGGCATTATCATAAGCTTTTACCACCTATAAAATCTTCAAGGAAATGATAGGTACTTATTACTGACAATTTAATTAGTAAAATAATTACTACCTTATACGTTCAATTATAATAATTCGTTTAAATTATAGAACACCTCATAGGAACGCATTTAAATTCATAATTTTAGGTAAATTGTTGTTGCAGTAAACGGGTATTGCCATCCTCGATATAATCTTGCCTACATTTTTCACGGACGTCTACACCATAAACGGATATTGTATGATCTCATGAGAAACCCATAGACAAAGGGAATAGATAGAACATATTATTATTATGTTAAACATTTTTAAAAATAGAACACTGGCTACTACCTAGAGGCTAGATAAAGAATAGAATATATTATAAGATGGTAATGCAGGCAAATGTGGCATTATCCACGAGTTCTTAAAAGAAGAGGTGGTTATTGGTTGACGCTTAGATATAATTTTTTTACGATTCGGCCAAAAAGGTACTTCTTTACCAGTTAGTGACAGCTATTATTAGCTAGCGAATACTAGCGATATCATCATATCGGCTTCTTATCTGTTTTTTTCTTACAGTGAATCTTCCTATCTATTCAAATATTAACTGCAATCACCGATACATCACGCTTATCTACCCATTCGCCCTTGTCCCACATCTTTGTAACTGATATCATACCTGATAATCCGATAGCAAAATTCTTAAAAGTACTCACGTCATTTCGAAGTTACCTGTAACAAAATAAGTCAATTAATGAGCGTATTCAAGGAAACATTTTACCTTCTTGATCTATTATAGACAAGTATTAAGTTTATTAGAACCTGCGATTAGCGAATAACGTTTTACTGCTCACCAATTATATCTTGGCCAGTTAAATTTCTTTCGGTAGTATTCAGTTATAAGAGACTTGCAGTATCCTGTCATTTAATATTTCTTTCCAATAAGACCTAAATAACGACTGGTTTTCAAAAACTAATGAAGAAAATATCTCATTCCAGATGGGCGCCGCGTAACTGCTTCGAAAATCGTCAGTACATCTGCCAGACCAAACTCAAGAAGGTGCCGAAGTCCAAACTCAAGGAGATACGCAGGCGGTACCAGAGGATGGGGAAATTAAACGAAATCACCGCACCCAGCCTCAGCCGTGAGGAAGATCCTCGCACCAATGACGTCACCAGAGACCCTGTCCTCAGGCCGAAAGCCTACGACCTACGACCTCAGGACAGGCCGAAGCCGAACTTCCGCAACAAGCAGTACGACCTCAGGCCCAACGAGTTGAGGAAGAGATCGCGCCCGCACGCCGAGCGCCGCCTTACCAGACCCTTCCCTGGGTAAGTGTGAACATGTTGTACAGAGTAAAAGCCATTACCGATAAATTCATGTTTAAGCGAATAGTGAAATCGGATATAAATCTATTTCCATCAGCTCGCACCTTTAATATTTTGAAGAACGTCATCTAAATCTATACTAGTGATTTTTTAAAGTTTAGCCTCAACCTTTGGCAAAGTAAACGACGCCAGAAAATACTGTGTACTTTTTTGATGTTGTAATGACGTATTTTGTACCCCTACTAATGAAGTTCTTTGTCGTATGTTAAACTAATTGTTACTGATTCTTTTAACAGACCTACTCTCTCAGCTATACCAAAACTTTTTCTTGTTAATTTCTAAGTAACCATTCTAAAAACTGAATTTCAGTTACCGCTGGAATCGCCACGACCCGGAGGGCTCGTACCGCTACAACGAGGAGCTCCTCAAGTCCGGCCGCACCGGCCTCACCCCTCAGAAGGTGAAGGGTCTGCTGTCCCGCCTCCGTCACATGCGAGACAGACAGATAGCGAACCGCAGGCGACAGAAAGAGAGGGACGATTGGCTGGAGAATGAACCCCGTGCACCACCAATGGTCCAGACCCACGTGAGGACATATACCCTGGAGAATAACATCAGTGCGCTCCATCCGAAGACCATTGTAGAGGAGTTCGACATGATGCCCGCACCGGTGGTCCTACCGAGACCTACTAGGGGTATCTGGTAATACTAGAATTGCAGATTTGGTACATTGGTATCGCTATTAGGATTTGGTGGTACTGAAAATCAGAACTTTGTAGTAAATATGATTCTGCCAACACTCAAATACAAGCGGAAATGGTAAAAAATCGTAGTAGATATCGCACCACCAGAGGAATTGATTCATAAGCAGAACAAGGCGGGTCTACGTAATTTAGTAAATTAATTATGTCAAGTCAACGCCTGAGATATTCTGTCAAGTAGACCTGGGCCTGTAGACAAGTGGCAAAACGCTCACGCTAACGCTAACGCTAACGTTACAAAATGTATGCGATTTGACATAAGTCATCGCTTCGCTAGCGAATACTAATGTCAAATCCCATACATTTTGTAGCGCTAGCGTTAGCGTTAGCGTTTTGCCACTTGTCTACGGGGGCTGACCTAACCCGGTCGAATTGCGAGTCCGCAATCTGCCTGTGAATCAATTTCTCTGACACGTCCAGATCAGTTGGAACTACCAAAGCCGTTGTTTCTGGTAACACACAATACAACCTACAAATTGTACAACCATTGGTACCACAGTACTACCAGATTATGGTAATTTCAAATTGCCGATCGAAATCCTTTACGTAGTAACTCGTAATAGATTTTGAGTGAGATTTGTGTTAAGTTTCCGATGTAAAATGTCTCCACATAAGTATTTAATTCTTTCAACATATTTGTATTGAGCACCGAGCGTCGAGCGGTACAATTCTTATTCAGTTTCTGAAGTTCCTTTGGCGGAAGTTTATCTTTTCACTAGCGACGAAATATTATAAGCTACGCTGAAAAGATAAACACTATACCTACTTACAGTTATACTTTCAGAAACCTCAGAATTATTCTGGCATTAATTGAACTTCTGTGGTTATAAAATATAGTGGTTCAAATGTAATACCAGCTAAAATACACCGCCTATAATATGTACAAAGCACTCAAAAATAAATAAATTGATGTTCTAATGCCAGTGCTCTTTCTATTCTGTGCTTCTACTACCTCTGTGTCATGTATGCTAGAGTTGTTTGAACAAAACATCGAATGGATTCTTTTTATTTTTGTATTTCGTGTAGTTTGTATTTATAATTAGTGATAGCGTTCACACAGTCATCGTCAAGTATTAATGTTAGTGACATTGCTACTGTAATCTATATTTATTTTTAATTATAATATAGCTTACTCTTCCGTAAAAATGATTATTCAAAAATATTATTAATCGTTCCTTACTCGTACTAATCGATACTAATAATGCTTACGACAAAATGTAGTGTAGAACTAGTCAGTAAGATCTAAGCAATTATCGACGAGCATTTAATTCTATTCAGTGGTATAAAGTATAGGGCGCCATCTAGTATCGGATAGAAAAAATAAAAGTTAAAACCCCTCGATTGTACTGCGAGTACATTTCTTATTTTACCTCGAATTAATATAAATATCTACATTATACTTTCAACAATTGTTTCTACTAACAATAACTTAGTATCATAGGAGTCTTGCAGGTCAGTATCAAAAAAATCTGTAAATTTAATAAGTATAAAATTACTCTAACGCTTTAATTGTTAACGTCGTACATTATATTGGCATTTTATTTTTAATTTTAGGTGTAATAACTTAAACGTTCCAGTCTGTATGATAAGTCCAAAATACTTCAATACTAATCTAGTAGTGCCAAGATCCTAGCCTGGGGCTGCCGCGCCGGAAATTTTGTGGGAAATTCATGGGGAAATTCATAACACCAAAATTAGAATTTAGAACTCTATGGTACTGAAATAAAGCTGAAAATAGGAAATAGGACACTAAGGGCCTGTTTCACCACTTCCTAATATAATGCCGGATAGTATATATTTTTACACTGTGGTATCGCCATACTCTATCTGTCGAAAGTTAAGTGGTGGATAGCCTATCCGGTACTTATCAGGAAGTGATGAAACAGACCCTTAAAGTCCAATTATTGCTTAGACATTGACATTTGACTGGACCTTCGATTTTCAACTGTATTTATCAGCGCAGGGTTCTAATTTCGCTTCTTTGAATTAACTGTAACTTCAACATTAAAGCGGTGCGTATAGCTCCCAGCACAAGTCCTCGCATTTAGTTTTGACGGACGTAGCTGTCCGTCGTCTTATGTTAAAACTCTTACTTGACATAGCTGTAATAATTTGTTAATTAATGTTATTATCCAATAAAAAAGTATTTAAGTTTTATGGAACTGTATTGCATGACTGTGCGTATTATTTATGTTCTAGAGTGCAAAAAAACCAATTCAATGGTTTTGGCTATCTTCGTCTTTTCGATAGAAATAAACATAAAATAATTATGTATTACTGTCTGTATGTATATCCAAAACCATTAAAAACGTGGTCGCAGTTTTAATTTGTAACTTATAATGTAAAACTATTAATATTATCGTAATACTAGAACTACTATAGACCGTACGTAGCTTGTAAATTACTACCATTATTGAAGTGGCCATTTTTGCACAACTTTAAAAGTAGTATGCTGTATGCACTACGCGTTTGTCATATAATTTTACTTCTATGACAGTATTTTCTTGAAAAATTCGGAAACTATTAATAATAATTTGTAAATATAAAACTTATTATCATAAAATACATTTTTAATTCTAAGGCAAAATTACTTGTGAAAAGTTTAATCGCTAATTAATTCGAATCTTTCATATTGGATTAAAATCTTAAAAAATAATCATTGTGTTAGATTGTAAGAAATAAATAATATTCATTTGGCAATTTTGTTTCATTTTAAGATACCGCCATCTAGTGTTGAGTAACAGAACAACAGTTCACAAAAAATCCGTTGTGTTACTATAATTATAGTTAGCGCTACCATGCGCTACTAAGCATTTATTAAAATACGATAAATGATTATATAAAATCAGTAATATCCATATCCATATTTAATATTATAAATGCGAAAGTGTGTCTGTCCGTCACCTCTTCACGCCCGAATCGCTGAACCAATTTTGCTTAAATTAGGTAAGTATAGAGAAACTTTGAGTCCCGAGAAACATAGGACTTTTTATCCCGAAAATGTATGGTTCCTGTGCGATAAACGAATATATAAACATAACTCTTCCTTGACAGTCTTGTATCAGAATGAGATACAATCATCAGAGACATTTAATGATGATTAAACTTCAATTTAACAGATACTTAAGTTTGACAGATAATGTATTTTGGGCTTATAGCAAAATCTTCATTAAATTACAGGTAATCTATAATTATTAATATTCCTTTCTGAGTGCGGCAGTTAACGAGTTAGTGAGTTAGCTACAAGTTACAACTATTAAAGTTGTAGCTAACTCACTAACTCGTTAACTATAATACTACCGCAAAGTATGGCTGATATCGTTTTGCGGAGTTTTTTAATTTAATAACCGTATGCGTCGGTAGCCCTTTGTAGAGTACTGAATAAAGCATGTTTGAATGTTCATGAGTCTTAACTCATGATGATGTTTACTAGTTTTGGCAATAAAAGAATAAAAATAAGTTATGGGCAGTAGGTTCATCGGCCGGCGTCCGAATACTGGGCAGTGAGCTGTGGCCACGCAACGAGATGTAGATACCGTCGCCATAGCAACCGCGACACAACAACGAACGCCAGTCGATACAACAAGTACACAAGATATCAGCAAAGTGAAATAAACTTTAAAGGCTTAAAATAGGGTTGATTTTACAACGGTGGTTAAAGTTAATATAATACAAAATTATGAAAGTAATGATTGAATATAAATCTCATAACCTAAAAAAATGCTTTGACGGCATTTTAGCAGAACTCATGAATCATGATTGTGCGATATGAGAAATCGCCTAAAAACAATATGCCCTACGAAATGACCTAAGAATTTTGAACAGTTTACTAGGTACTTAGCTAGTTTATAGTTACTTTAAAATATGAAAAAAAAATCGGCCAAGTGCGAGTCGGAATCGCGCACGAAGGGTTCCGTACCATTATAGAGCAAAATTAGGCCATAAATTGTGTTTTTTGTATGGGAGCCCCCCTAATTTTTTATTTTATTATAATATTATTATTAAATATTAAAGTACACATATATCTAAGGATTTTATGAAAAATTCAAGTACCTACCTGTTGCTATTTTTGATATAGAGCAAAAAAGGCCAAAAAAATCACGTTTGTTGTACGGGAGCCCCCCTTAAATATTCATTTTATTTTATTTTTAGTATTTGTTGTTATAGCGGCAACAAATGTACATAATCTGTGAAAATATCAAATCTCTAGCTATTACCGTTCTTGAGTTACAGCCTGGAGACAGACAGACAGACAGACGGACAGACAACGAAGTCTTAGTAATAGGGTCCCGTTTTTACCCTTTGGGTACGGAACCCTAAAAATCAAGCAAAAGTGCTTCATCCGCGTAAAACAGTATCTCGTTGCATTTGTACATTTTTCCGCTACAAAATCCTATATCCGTTCCAGCGATCTACTCTACGTATGCCAAATTTCATCAAAATCGTCCCAGCATTTTAGCTGAGCTTAATCGGTGTAAACAAAATTCTTCTCTTTAAAATTAGTACACATTTAGACAATATTATAGATAATGCGTAAATAAGTAAACCAAAAAAATACATAAAGACTATTCTTTGTTTTTAAGGAGTTATGAAGAAAACTCGTTAAGCAAATAACTGCTCATACTGGTCGTTAGTGGTTACTATTGCTCGTTGGTTCTTGGGGGTTGACTCCTAATTGGTAAATTAGGGTTGCCACCGTCATAAAAGTTATATTGATATTTGATACCTATTTTAATGACGCTTGTATATAAATTAGAAACGTAATTATTGTGCTAAAAACGTATTAGCACATAATGATTACGCTATACAGCTAAAAACTAAAAAGCATATAACTTAGATAGCTACTACCATCTACTAACATAATGCTTAAATAGTAATGCCTTGATTCCACAAAATATAATGAAAGTTAATTTTCAATTGAACTAAAAATATTTTTTAACCGAAATGATAATAAACTAATGACATAATAAATTATAAATTATAATAATACTTATATAATTGACAACTAATTCCACTCAACTACTCAAAATATTACCTAAATAATATAATAAACGGACCGTTATAGTAGTTTGAACTAAAGATATTTGTTTTTGTAGAAATATAATATTGCATTTGAATATTTTGCATCTTAGTAGCATAATATTATGTCGGAGCCAGTCGCAATAATAAGTCTTGTTTTAAAATATATTCTCTTTAGTTTTTTACTTTGTGGCAGCCCTATCAATACATGAATCGGTTTCATTAATCATAGACAATTGTGTAACACACACGCTACACGACGACGGACAAACAGGACAATTACGTGCTAGACTTTACTCAGGTTTCTACTGGAAAGGTAGATACTTCATACTACCATTTTGTGGAGTTATACAGGGGTGTAAAAAACTAAGTGACAATTCTTTAGGGAGTGTATGTGTTCCGTATGGGAAAACTCATGACGCTAGAGCGCTGGCCCATACAAATCACAAAAAATGATGCTCTTTCGGCGCTGCACTTTCACAGTTTCTTATTCAAAGCTTGTATAAGCTTTGAATAATTATATAGTGTTTTGTTCCTGTCACACAAGTAACATTTTTAATTGGATTGAAGAAGACAAAACACTGTATAACTATTCAAAGCTTATACAGCGTTTATTAGTAAGAGGGTTTGAGTGTAGGCCACAGGTGTAGGCCACTTTATACCCGCCGCCTCATGTAAAAAATCTACCGCCCCCTAATACACTGCCAGCCCTAGACTGCGGCCTATACGGCCTTTTTATAATTCCAGGGCTGGAGTACATAACTATCAGTCTATCATAATATCTAAGATCCCATTTTTTTGCCTCCGAAGGCCTATAGAGCCCTGCAGACTTCACTGCATTCCTAATGGATCTTAGGATATATAGGAGGATATTAGGTAAGTACTTCAAATAATATACAATGTTTTTCCATTAAAGTGACGTAGAAGTCAATTTACGTACAGCGTACAGTAATAGACGTTTTCCTTGACCTTGAGCATGTTATTGGCTATTACTGAAATTACCCCGCAAACATGACCTATTAACACCTGTGTGTACGCGTCATTATCTTTACTACAGTTTACTAAGTATAGACTACCCCTTACTATCAAGAGATATACATGTTACACAATACACAATGTATAAAGAAGCTATAGTTTTACAAGGTTTTGAGCTTTTTTAATACCAAATACCAATCAAGGACCAAACATAAGTATACTGTATGGTAGGTATCCCAATGTGAATCCTTTGAAAAAAAAAAACAGGATATGGGCGGATAGCCCATAGATGGCCCCAAATTGTAAATAAAAAAAATGTGAATCCTTTTAGGGTTCCATTATCCATAGCCATAGGAAAAAACAGAACCCTCTTCGCGCTCCCTAGCGGATTATAGACCTACACTACAAGACTATTTTGAAGCGTAGGCTCTAAATTATTAAGAACCAAAAGGATCGCCACAGATGTGGTCGCCACTAAACTCCAAAAAGGGAATCACGACCCTCAGCAATGAGGAACACGACTCGAGGAGGAGGATACTCTTTACGTGCGAGTATTATTGGGTATCTAGACGAAATCATACTATGTGTAGGTAGATATATAGCCCTATACACAGTAAAACTGGTTATCTATATACTGTAATTATTAAGTTATAGATAGCCCCAATGACATGTTGTATCGATTGCTGCACCGCGGTCAAGGTGGTGGTCATTGACCATTGTCATTGACTGACCGTCTGCTCATAAATACATAATATATATATATATAGTTTGGATGTTTGTTACATACCCACACATTGTGGAAGAGATGAGTCTAAAAGTAGACGACACAATATTATACTGTAGGATACCTGCACAATGTTATACCTACTTTTTTTATGAAAAAAGGAGGTAAACGAGCAAACGGGTTACCTGATGGAAAGCAACTTTCGTCGCCCATGGACACTCGCAGCATCAGAAGAGCTGCAGGTGCGTTGCCGGCCTTTTACGAGGTAATAGGGTAATAGGGTAGGGGACCATTTGCGCCGAAGCATGGCTCTCCCATTTTAAAAGAGAAAATCTTGTATTAGTACTAGATGACGCCCGCAACTCCGTTGCGTCAAAATTAGTTTATCGCGCGGGAACCGTACATTTTTCCGGGATATAAAGTATCCTATCCTATCCTTTCTCGCGATTAAATTATGTCCGTACAAAATTACAGCTAAATTGGGGATAAAACTTATCTTTCTCGAGAAAAAAGGTATCTGCATAATAATTATTGCGGTTTAGTGGAAAGAATATATACAATATATTCCTAATATTAAATCAAGCATTTGATTACAAACATTATCTTTTTATAGTCAAATGCCGAAGTCAATTGCCATGCAAAATGCGTTGTTTCTATACATCTCTTATGGTAGTCTCAGGTAGTAGTATAATATTATTGTTTTCGTCGGCATTATAGCGAATGACTTTGACGGGTGAAACGGGGTCAAACACTGCCCTACTTGTTTTATTCAAGAACCCCGAATAATCGACAGCCCCATATTGTAGAAATTAGTCGAATAGACGACATTAAAGAAAGATTTATTACTATGAAATATAGGATATAGATGTTCTGTTAATTTATGGCGGTCTGAGGTCTTTCACCTACAGCTAAGATAACTAATAATAATAATCATTTGAAACACACGGACACTTTACATTTCTTTAATGTCATAACCCACTTGGGCAGATAAATCGACACGACCAGCGAGAGATCAGGATTCAAGAGCAAAGTAAGTGAAGGTAATAAGTTAAATTTTCCAAACATTCTAATTATTATTTGACACAATATACATACAATAATTAAATATATACATACAATAATTAAATAATGTAACTAGCGGCTAATAAGTAATAATATAAATAGCGGCAAAAGTTGTGTGTACCTATGCACAAATAGCTGCTAACAGCACGAGTCTCGACAGACTTTGTTTGTGCATCAACAATGCCCCGATAGCTCATAAACGTGACAACGTAATAACCTCGCATGTCATAGTAAACATGTATGTAACTGGAAATCGATTTGGCATGCATTTTTTCACAGTTCTATGGATGTACTGGGTTTCCCAGATACTTTGATTATGATAGGCAAGTCAAATACCTATTATGTAAGTACTTAAGGGTAATTGTCAAGAATTTTCAAAAAGAAATATAGCCCTACCAGAGATAAAATATCTTTTAACATAAGTTCTGTGCTAGTGGAAAATATACGAGCAGTCTTTTAGCCTTCGAAGACACATTAAAGTACACAATATATAATAATAATAGCTCCCACACCAGTTTCGGTGACGGTGGCCGGTTTCATTGAAACCAGGCCAGCTACGAGGAGTATTTTTATGGTGCCCAAGTGTGTGCGCAGTACGCAAGAGCACTCTCTATTCCTTTACTCTCATAACCCAGTGGGACGGCAGACCGACACGACCGGCGAGAGATCAGGCACAGGACCGACTTTTTACATGCCCATCCGACGCATGGATCATCTTACTTGTCAGACAATTAAACAAAAAGTACGCAATATATTCAAATAAAAACATTATTACTGTAGAGATGACAAAGAAAAAGAACTCAATGTGGGTACTTAAAAAATTACGTTATTTTGCATCGGCATTGATGACTGAATTATTACAATATAATTGGATCATGTTTAAATTCGCGGAGGCTTTTCCAGGTATTCCAATTCCATGTGACGGTGTGTTATGGGGTGGGCAGCTGCGGTCAGTCCGCGCGCCGCCGGTCGGCCATGACCACGTAACCATGACGGACGACATACCGGGTGAGTTCCATTTTTTAAATTCGAATTTGACAGTTTATTTTTTTTATTGAACCTCATATTATGAGGTCAAGGATTATGATTGTAATGTCGATTATTGTATGGTGATTGGTGACACGGGCTAATTTTTGTGAATTAATAATTGTTTATTATAATTTAATGCATAAGCTTGGCGTAAATAATCAATGAAAGCTATAATATTAGAAGTGCATAATATATTAACATATAATGTGAAATCTGTAAAACGTTTTAAAAACTGAAAATAATATTATAACCCATTAATTTAAAGCAGTTATCCTAACCATAAAAAACATGTATAGAAAACGATTTTAACCAAATAAGATTTCTATTTGTTATTGATCTTTTACCCCACATATTAGTTATTTTCAAACAGAAATATCCTTCACCTAATTGTAAATTAATGGCTCTAATTCGGACTTGGAAAAATAAAACCTAATGTTCGTGTAATAGAGACTACACATATTACTTAATTTTAATGTGATTTTGATTGTTTTGGACTGTTTTAGTGCGACAAATATAGGGTTACATTATAATACCCCATTCCGATAAAAAATAGAGTCCTTTTTAATAGAAACTAGCCTTTGCCTGTGGTTCCAACTATAACGTATCCCACGAGAATCACATATTTTTCTGCGATAAAAATTTGCATTTTCTTTACCCTTATATACCTTGTATTTAAATACCAAATTCTATCAAAATCTTTAAAAAAAACTGAACATTTTTCTCAATCCAAAATTATTTTTGTATGTCTTTCATTTACTGTAACAATACATTACTTATCTACATGTAGACACATAAAATGCAACATGCAAAGGTTGTACCTAACCGAACTATTTAATAATAAATTCATTACGGTTCGACTACGGTTGCAATCAAATCGTTCGTGTCGCGTAGCGCCTCTACGACACGTGGTCTACGTGTCGTAGAGGCGCTATGTGCGGTCTACGCGCTACGTGATAGCTTGTGTTCATATTATTTATTTTGATGTAAATGTAGAGAAAGTTCAATAAGGGCTGATATTATAATAATGATACCGATTTCAATGTCACGTACTAACTGCGATAATGATCCTTACTTCCATACTAATATTATAAATGCGAAAGTTAGGATATTTATATCCCGGAAAAATGTACGATTCCCGCGCGATAAACGAATTTGCGTCATCTACTTAATTTAATAATGAATATAATTTCATTAATAGATATTATCATAATTAAAATATGTGCTTTGCCACTGCTTTGACTAAAAAGAACATCAAACACATAGTACAGTAATTACACTCGTTCACCTATTTTTTCAGTGTAACAGACTTGTCATGTGACAAGTGTAACCTATGCAGGTTTTAAATATTTTACTGCCTAGTTTAGTATACTGAGGGTTACTTTTCATCTTAAATTTAATCAATAACCAGTATAATATATTGATTAGTTTTCACCACAAGCCTCTTCTTTCTGGACTTTTAGAATATTTCGTGTGCCTTTATTATTTTAGTTTTGTATTGTAAAATTATTATTTATGGTAAACCTAGCTGTTATTGGCTTTATTAGTTTTCACAATAAATAAATAGATAAGTGATAAGCAAGACCAGATCTCTGGCTTGGTTCTGTTTTCAGACGGAGTATACATATGCTTACACTGAGTTTAGTCTTCAATAAGCCACGTAAAGACTAAATCTTGAGTCACGCAAAAAACAGATTCGGTTCTTGATAATAGCCTAATTTATTCACTACGTAGAATATACAGTCGCGCACATATTGCATTTGGGTCTTATTATTTTGCAATATATACCTATATATTATTATTATTATGTTAACTAGCTGTCCCGGCAAACATTGTTTTGCCATTTAAAGTATTTCTGCTTCATCAGTTGATACAAAATCTTACCCCCTCTTTCGTCCCCCAAGAGGGGGGGGGGGTTTATACACCAAAATATATTAAGTTGGAAAACACAGTTAATAATATGAAGTAAGTCCATTAAAGAAAAATGTTTGATACAAAATCTGACCCCTTCTTTGGTCCCCTTAGAGGAGTGGGGGGGGGTTTATACACCAAATGTTGAGTTGGAAGAAGACAAATATATCTGCGAAAACCGTATGCAAATCGGATCAGTAGTTTTCGTGTTAAAGAAAAAAGTTTGATACAAAATCTGACGCCTCTTTTGTCCCCTTAGAGGGGTGGGGGCTAAATTTTTTATTCGCCAGATGTTAACACACTACATTCTTGCAATAAAAATATTCTTATTCTTATTCTTAAATTGAAAAAAGACAAATACATCTGCGAAAACCGCATTCAAATCGGATCAGTAGTTTCGTGTGATGCTGGAACAAACAGACAGACAGACAGACAGACAGACAAAAAACTAACCACATTTTTGGCTTCTATAGCGATGTAGTGACACCCCGGATTATTATTTTTTGAATATCTTTAATGTACAGAATTTTCATTTCTACAGTTTTATTATATGTATAGATTGCCTGCAAATTCTAAATATCCGAAACCGTTCATAATGTTACATGCCTCCTGCATCGGTTTTGGTGACGGTAGCTGATTCTTCAAAACCAGGCCAGCTACCCAGGACTGTTTCTTCTAGTGCCCAAGTGTATGCGCAGTACACAGTACCACTCTTTGATTACTCTCGTAATTCGGTAGATAGGTGACCGACACCACAGCTGTCACGGGAAATCTGAATTGGGCTGACTTTTTACAGGCCTATCCGACGCACGAATAATCTTTCTTATCAACAGGGATCATTCTACATTTTCCCAAATAAACTTGATAATCATATATTTTAGAGGCACGCTCTAAAATACAGTTCGACCACGAACCATGTAGTGGACACCGCGTTAGTGAAACTTTTAGACCCAGGTAATAAAGAAGACGACCGCTGTGGCTCAGTTGCTCAGAGCAGCTCAGAGCTGTTGGCAGCTCAAGCCGGAGGTCGCGGGTTCGAATCCCGCCGACGGAACAAAAAGTGGATGTGTTTTAAATATGTGTATCATATAATAAAAATCTTAAATATTATACTTATGTATGGTATAAAAGTATTAAATATAATATTTCCGTTGTCTGGTACCCGTAACACAAGTCCTTCAGGTACTTACCACGGGGCCAGACTGACGTGGTGTGAAGCTTCCAAAGATATTACTATTATAAAGTGGATTATACAAGATGCGAAATTCATCGGTGACTGTACCCACGTAAAACTTTTTGTGGGGTTTATAAACGAATCCAAACACTACAATTTGGCCATACTCCTTATCGTAATGGTTAATTTATGGTAAGTCCTTGACGTCACGAGCCCTTGAAAAGGCTTTTCGCCTTCTGGTCGAAAATGATTGATATAAAGTTAACGCAACAGTAGGTCTTTGTTTTAAAATGTTAAAGGTTTTTCCAGCGAAGGTTAAGGCTATAAATGGTTGTCCTTCGTCGTGGAATGGAAGTGTGAGAATTGCTAACCATTGTCAAGGAAATGAGAAAGGAAAATGCTGGTTCTATTAATATAAAACAAGTAACGGAACAAGGTACAAAATATCAGCTTTTTCTTAATGATACCCGCAACTTTAAGTCGCATAAAAGTTTATTTATAGCTCGGGAACCGTACATTTTTCGCAATAGAAAATCAAAAACTATATATACCTACTATTATAATTAATATGTTCCTTGTCGGAAGTCCCAAGTCCCAACTCAAGAAGTAGCTCCATGGTCCATTAACCCAGTCTACCCCACGAGAAGTTCTTTGCCGGGATTAAAATCTCATTAAAATCAGTTCAACTTGAACTTTCTAAGGGCAAAAACGTAATACACAGTCGCATTTTTATACGCTTTTTATTAGCTTCACCTGTATGTTTGTTTGTAACCGACTTCTTTGGGCGCGATTTTGACCCACTTTAAACAACCAGATTTCGTTCAAACTTTGTAGATTTATCGAGGACCGATGACAATACACTAATTTGATATAATTATTCCATTTTTCAATTTGTATGTTTGTATGTTTGTTTGTAACCGACGCTTTATATAAAAAGCGTGTTTTTTAGTTTTTTTAACTATTACTTTTTTATTAACATTAGTAACAATGTGCATATCTATTAGTGACCTAGATACTTATTAATACCTAAATAAACCTAAATAATTATTAATTATTTATCCATAGGTCAACGGCGAGCTGGTTATAACCAGTTTGCTGCATACCATCAGGCAATACTCAGCCCGTTTATGTTCCAGACACGGGCGCGGTGTTCACGTTCGGCAAGTCGCACTTCGCGGACAACGAACCGAGCCACTTCTTCATCAAGAACGACCCCGTAGTCGCCGTGTCTTGTGGCGATGAGCACAGTGCTGTCATATGCCGTAAGTAGATGACAAGGGAAGGCTTTTGAACTTGGATTAACGATGGCGCCATCTTTGAAATTCCATAACGTTTGTTAAAATCCTACTAGGATTCTGTAGCATCCCGAGGCTTCGAGGCTGCCATAGTATTACTGAAGATAACTGTTTCGTAGCCTCATTGTCATCCAAGTATCGTCTGTGGTATCGTGTTGAATGTGGGGGAATCATCATCCTTGTAGCAGACGAACAAGGGTATCATTTTCTAACGTTTAATAAGGATATCTTATCGCAAATCGCAATATAATTATCACTGCTGAAGATTTTGCTCATTTAGCTCTTTAAAAAACTGCCATCCCTGCGCCTATACATATACAGGATGTAACAAAAATAAGTCTCAAGTGATAATACTTACGAGTTCCTTGTAGAGAGTTCACTGTGAAAGTAGCAGCGCTGAAAGACCAATGTTTTTTTTCACTTTTGTATGGGGAAACTCGTGACGCTTGGGCCCTTGCCCCTTGTCCATACAAAAGTTTAAAAAAAATTGGTCTTTCAGCGCTGCTAATTTCACAGTGAACTCTCTACGAGAAACACGTACACACCCTAAAGTATTATCACTTATTTTTGTTACACCTTGTATACAGTATAATTATTATGGCTAAATGATGAGTGATGAGACTTTTTAAGGTCAATAAGAGTATGTAAACTACGTAACACAGTTAGCATTAAAAAATTATAACAATATTAAAGAATATCCGTGTTTTCAGTTTCAGACAATTTGATTGACTTCAATGATTATAACTTAACAGTTAACACCGATCTTTGATTTCAGAGAATGGGCGAGTATTCGTGTTCGGCGCGAACGCGTGGGGTCAGCTGGGGCTGGGCCACAGGGACGAGGTGACGCGGCCCAGCTGCGTCAAGTGGCTGAAGCCGCACCGCGCCCTGTTTGTGGCCTGCGGCAGGGCACACACTGTCTTCGCCACAGGTTAGTTAAAGTAATGGGCTATAATTTTGCTACTCAATCAAAGCTTTTGTAAAAGTACCTATAGACTATAATAATTTAGATTGTGTGGAAGTCATACTGGGTCAAATACGAGTTTATTTATGCGCCCTTCCATAAAAAACATGACGTACCGAATATCGACAGCCTAGCATCATTCGTGAAACCTGAAGATGATTAAAGATAGCTCTATATAATTATTCCTTTGTGTTACTGTAGCAAAAGCATCTTTAAGTCTTCCTAACCAAGATCTACAATACGCTTACAGACACGAACTGCGTGTACTCCGTGGGCTGCAACGACGAGGGTCAGCTGGGCACAGGTGACCTGGAGCACCGCACCGTGCCGCAGCTAGTGGAGCTGGAGGGCGAGCACCGGGTCGCGCAGGTCTCCGCTGGCAGCAACCACACCGCCTTGCTCACGGGTATATGACCTCAACCACCTGGATCAGCTGGGCACAGGTGACCTGGAGCACCGCACCGTGCCGCAGCTGGTGAAGCTGGAGGGCGAGCAGTAGCTGCAGCAATAGCACTTTAAATTAAACAGTGCGTTTTTTCAACGACACAACTCCACGAACTCCAGAAGCGAGTAGGCACGCCCAACTACTTCCATTTTCTTCTGTGCCTGGTGTTTAATGTTATAACAAGAAAGTGATATTATATTTTCTTCTTCCAGACGAAGGCAGAGTTTTCGTATGTGGGTCAAACACTGAGGGGCAGCTGGGACTCGGCGAGGAGACCAGGTCCTGCATTAAATTCACCGAGTTGAGTTTCGTCGAGAAGATAGCGTTCGTCGAATGCGGATATTACCATACTGTTTTTATTACTTGTAAGTTTTACTTTTACTGTCACCAGTCTTATCTTCGCGTTAAAATCCCTCATTCACTTGCTTCTTACTTAGCTATTTTGAATTAATGAAACTTGAAAGCGAAGGCATGACATGAAATCCAGACTGGCGCTAAAGGCCTTAAGAATGTTTCTGGAGATATCATTTGGTTATTCATTATCATGTCCCAGAAATCGTTAAATTATTATGATACTTTTAAAGCCCAGATAATCAAGAATTATTGTTAATCGAATTTCAGCAAAGGGCGCTGTATTTATAACTGGTGATAATGAGAATCAGAAACTGGGTATTCCAAACTCATTGAGCATAATATACGCACCTCAAGTTCTGCCTCTGAACGTGGAAATAAAGAGCGCGTGCTGCGGCGCAAACCATACCTTCCTGTTGTCTATGGATGAGAGCAAAATATTCGCTTTCGGCTCCAACGAGACGGGACAGCTGGGGATGCCCAAAGACATCGTCAACGTGAAGGAGCCCACGGAAATTGACATGGAGAAGATGTTTGAAGGATACCAGCTGAAGTTGGTAGCGTGCGGAGCGATGCACACAGCATTTGTTACAGGTAATATTTTGAAGATTGTCGTTTTGAGATACGCAACATTATCATCTTCGCTTTGTTATCGATGTTTATTTTTTGTAAAAATATTTTTTTAACTATGGGATTAATCGTTGGGTAAACTGTTGTTATTTATTTCCATTATTAAATTGCTACTCGTAAACTTAGTAAACACGGTGACTCGACGAAATCTACACCATCAGTAAAACCATTCACTGCTATCGATTATATCAGAATGACTCGTTATTTGCAGACAACGGCCTACTTTACATGTGCGGGGAGGCGCGACACAACAAGTTGTGTTTGGAGGAGGTCGAAGACGCGAGCAATGCGAACGAGGCGCCCAATCAATATTCCCCGAAGCGGGTCACGGCGATGAACGGGTTCGTTGTCGACAACGTGGCCTGCGGCGGCTGCCACACGCTGCTCACCGCCACTAAGGGCTCCAACATCGACTTCACCAATAACGACTTCAACATCGTGTCCGAGGAGAACCGAACGTCTCTGCCCGAACTGCCACCACTTCAAAAGGTCCCGGCGCTCAAAGATATAGACGTCGCGAATGCGAACATCGTCGAACACAAAAAGGAGAATGGAAACGATGAAACCGGCTCCATCGACTCCCTAGAAGCGAACGTCAGTGGCAGCCACATCGTCAACGTCAACGATCTCGAAGCCGACAACGCGAGTTTGCACGACGTTCCGAATATAACTGAAGAAACGATAGCGACCAAAGTCGAAAACAAGTTTGCGGAAGTCTCGGATATGATTAAGCACGAGGCGATGGATTTTAAGCAGAACGTTGAGGATAAAGTGGAAAAAGTAAAGGAGGAGGTCCAGGCGAAAGCGGAAGTAGTGGACGAAATGATAAAAAAGACCGTCGACAGTATAATGCCCGGGGAACATTGCGACGAGAAGAAAGTTTTGCAGATACCCGACAAGATGGCCGAAGTCACAAATTCTCCCCCGCCGAAGACGCCAATCATTCAGGATCTACTAGACATTCCTGACATAACGCACATGAGTCCCAACCTGAGCAAGCACAGTGACGATCAGAGGAGCGAGGGTGGGCAATCCGAGAATGAAACTATACCTTGTGCTTCTGACAAGTCCAGCCCACAGATGGGCAAAACTAAGACGCAAGCTGTCATCCCGATTGTTAGAAGCGATGACCACATAGATTCCCAAGACGGGCACGAAGACGACGTAGTAGTTAACAAACTAGAGGAGAAGGGACGTTTCGCTAAATTCTTCCAGGCCATTAAGGAAAAGGAAAACTCTTGTATCGGAAAGGGAAAGGTGATTGAAGAGAAAGTTGTAGGTATGTTTTAAATAAACTTCGCTGAAAATCATGTATCTAGGAAAAATACGTCGTTGGTAGTTCTATTATTGGCACCTTAGATTTTTACTATAATTGTAGATAGATAGATAGATAGATAGATAGATAGAAAATTCTTTATTTGTACAACTTAAAGTAAATTACAATTTAAAATAAAACAATAAAGGAATATGTACAAACAGGCGGTCTTACCGCTTATAGCGGTTTCTTCCAGACAACCTTGAAGTAATAATATAAAACAATAATATTTAAAAACAAAACAATCAAAATAATCCTTATGGCTAAAAATACTACTTATTAATATATCTTACTTATATACCATAATATTCATATTAAAGATACATAAAATATTTATATTTATATAAACTAAGTACATAAACTTTACATAAATTTAATACAAGATGAAAGAAGTAGAATGTTAGTTAACATGACAGTTTCAGAAAATATTCTTTGACTCGTTTTTTAAAAATATTAATTGTTGGTGATCTTTGGATGGTTTCGGGAAGAGCGTTCCATAAACGTATAGCAGATATGGTAAAAGAACAGTCGTAGTGAGCAGTATTGTGAGAGGGAAAAGCAAGAGTGAGTTTGTTGGATGAGCGAAGAGTAGGGTTTTTATGTCCAAGGAAGGTGAATTTATCTTTTAAATAGTGTGGAGAATTTGGATTGAAGAGAATATTGTATAGAAGATGAAGAATGTGAGTATTCCGACGCATCTTGACTGGGAGCCACTTCAGTTTGGCCCGGTATTCCGATACATGATCATATTTTCGAAGACCGAATATGAAGCGGATACACAGGTTTTGTAGGCGTTCGATAGAAGATAGGAGCTGTTCACTGAGATCGCAGTAACACACATCTGCATAGTCTAAGATAGGAAATAATAAGGTTTGAGCTAATGTAATTTTAGTTGGGATAGGAAGGAAATTGCTAAGACGTCTGAGGGAAGCGGTGGCGGCAGTCAGCTTTTTGCGCAGCGTTTGTACTTGAATTGTCCATGATAGAGTTTGATCGAAGTGAACCCCTAGATTTTTAACGGATGGGCTAAAAGAAACTAATGATCCATCGATATTTATACTCGGTAACTGCCTGAGGTCCACTTTGGCAATTAATTGTCTGCTACCAATTATAATGCATTGGGTTTTTGCGGGATTAAGGTTTAGACCGTAGTCTTTGCTCCATTGCTGTATTTTTTCAAGGTCTATGACGGTTTGTGCGATATTATGAGATAAAGAGGTGAGTGAAGAGTGTCTATATATCTGTAAATCGTCTGCGAACATATGGTAAAAGGAACAAATTATTAGGGCAATCGGGGCAATGAAGATAGAGAAAAGTAGGGGTGACAATACACTCCCTTGTGGTACACCAGCGAGTATATTGCACCATGAAGTTGTAGTGTTGTCAACTCTTATGCATTGTCGACGTCCAGAAAGAAAACTTTTGAACCATTCCAGGGACTCTTCTGATATATTTAAGGACTTAAGTAAAAGCAATAGAATGTCGTGATCTACAGTATTGAAGGCGTTACTGAAATCTAAAAGAGTTAGGATTGTTAAGTTTTGATTGTCTATTGCCAGTCGAATATCGTCAGTGATTTTCACCAGCGCGGAGGACGTACTATGACCCGGCCGAAAGCCTGACTGCATTGGGTTGAACAGTTTGTGTTTGTTAAGGAAGGAGCTGAGTTGTTGGTGAACCGATCGTTCTAAGATTTTAGATAGGAAAGGAAGGATAGAAATCGGTCGGTAGTCAGAAAAGGATTGCGGATTTGATTTTTTGGGCAGAGGGATAATATTGGCGTCTTTCCAGGAGGTTGGGAATACTTTGGAAGAAAGTGAAAAGTTAAGCATATGGGTAATGACTGGAGAAATTATGTCAAGAATGGGAACTAGCATGTCACGCCCAATGCAGTCGTTACCTACAGCCTTTGACGATAGCGACATGATGGTTATCCTAACGTCACTGACTGACAGATGGCTAAAAGTGAACGGTGGAGAGTTTGGAAAGTTGGTTGCTACAGAGGTAAGACTTTTAATGGTTTGAGCTTTTCTTAGGCTATCAAATATATGACCAGGACTAGCGAAGTGTTTGTTTAAGTCTTCTAGGTTTACATCCGAGGTGGGAGTTGTTTTTGATTCTTTTCCAATACCCAAAGACTTTAGAAATTTCCATACTTTGGCAGAGTCTCTGACTTCAACTGAGGTTTTAATGTATTGCATTTGTGCATCTCTGCAAATCGTCTTACAGCGGTTTCTAAGTTGGTTATATCTTTCTTTGTTAGAATCAGAGTTAGATTTTTTAAATTTTGTTTTAGCACGGTTCTTTTTATTTATAAGAGATTTGATTTCATCAGTCAACCAGGGTGCAGGAAGATGTCTAATTTTAACAGGGCGCAGGGGAGCATGTTTATTATAGAGGTCAGTTACAAGTTTGTTAAAAATATCTATTTTTTCATCAATTGAAGAGGCTTCCTTGATTGCTATCCACTCTATTTTATTTGCGTCATTACGAAGAAGATCAATGTCCATATATTTAAAGCCACGCTGTAATACTGTTTTAGGTTTGGTTTTAGTGACGCGCATTTTATAAGAAAGAAAGACACAGTCATGGTATGAAAAACCATCTGCAGAATGCTGGCCGAAAGTATCAACACATTGGGGGGACGATACAATCATTAGATCAAGAAGAGAAGGTGAAGAATTAGGAAAGAAATGAGTGGCATTGAGAGGAAGAATGTTTAGGTTATAGGAGTTTATAATTGAGTTAAGTTTCTTAGATCTATGGTCATTTTTTATCAGGCAAGTGTTAAAGTCCCCCATGAATATTATATGATCATATATCGTGGAAAGTTCGTCTAAGAGTTGTTCGAAGGAATGGAAGTAATTTATTGTGTGATTGGGACTATAAAAAACGCCAAGAAGAAGTTTTGTAGTACCGTTTGTAATTTCTAAGATTAGGTGCTCGGCCTCGTCAGTCGGAGGAGGCTGAATTGAGGATTTTACGATTTTATATTTAATATTTGATCTGAGATATATTGCTACACCGCCGCCAGACCTACCAATGCGATCATTCCTAATAAGTTGGTACCCAGGCAAGGAGTAGGACGTTGAGGAAAGACAAGGTTTGAGCCAGGATTCGGAAACTAGGATAGCGTGAATGAAAGATTGTGAGTCGAAATAATTAAGGAGATCAGGATAATGCGCCGGAATACTCTGGGCATTGATGTGTATGACATTGAAGTTTTTAGGTTTGTTACTGAAGTGGGAAGAGAGCGTAGAAAGTAATGGAGCAGAGGTAGAGCTATGGAAGCTATCATCACTGTTACTTGTATCAGAACTTGTTAAAGAGAAAAAACTGTCGTTAAGACTTAAGTTTGGAGTAGATATCATATGTTATGTTAAATATTATATCTGATATAATAATATATAATATAATATAAATATTTTGTTAAACAGATAAAATAAAAATGTGTATAAATAAATAAGCTATGCTAAGTAAACAATAAATATGTTATAATATAATAAAATAGTACAAAAGAATAAAAAAAAATAATATAATATTAAAAAAATATAAAACAGAAAATAAAATAATAAAATTAAAACATAACATACCAACCGACTTTTTAAAACAATTATAAAATTTGTATACAATTAATAGCTTAGACAAAAGCAAAATCAAATAATATATAAATATAATAAGTAATGCAATGCAAACAAATTTTGTGCAAAATGAACTCTTGAAGTTCCAAAAAAATGTGTTTTTTCTTAGTTACTCTTATGTCATAGTTTAGTTAGATCTAAAGTAACAATTAAAGTTACTATACTAATGATATTTAGCCTTTTCTCTACTTAATAAAATTAATTATTATCTTTCACAGAAAACGTCCATAAAGGCATAGACACAGCAGAGGAGAGTGTCCAAAAAGTTGAAGAAAGAATCGAAACAGAAATACGAAATCAAACAAACTCAAGAACATGCACGATTTTATAGGTTTTTATTATTTGTTTTTCTTACAAAAATAAAACGTGTTTTCGTCCTCTTGATATAATAAAATTTATATAATGATATTAATAAAATTTAATTACAAAATTCAACTTTCATTGTTATAGATATTTACGTAACAATCGCTTAAGTAACTTTGTTACTGATAATAATTACTAGATATGGTAGGTACTTAATTAAAAAATCTTAATTAGTGTTTTAAGATATAAATCACAGAGTAAATAGATAAAAATAGAAAAATATACTAACATAGTCTATGATAATATCTATCACAGGTAAAATACTCAAAAGTCTATCCTTATATTCTACTATAAAAATAGTTATAGTCTATTCGTGTAAGGCAGTTAAAACGCGTACAGCTTCTAACTATATTCAGAATAATTATTTTACCTCAATCTACGAGCGAGCTTTACTTTGGCATAAAGGTCAAATAATTCTGAACGAACTGAATGGAGGGAATCTGTAATAATAATAAAAAATCTACGTCAAAAAGTCTGCAAATTGAGAAATTTTAAATTTATGATAATATCACTACTCAATGTTGAAATTGTATTTGCCACCAGGTGCCGCTATGTAGGCTTACCCTCTTACTAATAAAAACTTCTTAAACATGCGTTCAACGTGTGAATAGTTAAACAGGAGTTTTTAAGTTATACACACGTTACACAGAGTCTATACAGAGAAATTTGTATGGAAATGACAGCATCGTTATACAGGCCTTATGTCAAAAAATGATTATTAGTAGAAAAATTCTTATGCACCCTCTATACACGCTGTGTAACTTTTTATTAGTAAGAGGGTTAGGGTATATCGTGTCAAGTAAACATAATATTATCGTGACACATTACAGCTACATCGTGACATATTATGACAGCTACATCGTGACATATGACAGCAGTTTGACACGATAGACTCTAAGGCAACATAGCGGCACCTGGTGGCAAATAGAATATCAAACACCCTCAGTATACTGTACATGTCATATTTTCTTACTATATTCTAAACGCGAATAGATTACAGATGGTAACTTAATGATTACGTCCCCTAAAAACATACATAAAGATATATTGTGATTAACAACTAAATAGTCATCAAATTAGTAACTTGGTTATGCAAATGGAAGTTAATTTTGGTTGTTAAACCTAGCTGGTCCTTCAACTTCCGTCCGACTTCGATGATCGACGCCTCGTTTCGATCAGTGATCCAAACACCTGAAAAAAACAAAAATAATATTGTATTATCAGGTCGAGCGAAGCTAGCCCTAGTATATTCCACAATCTGTACATTTGTAGTACACTGTAAAATATTATATCTTACCAATTTTCGACTTGGCTCTGACATTGATAACAGCACCGCAGATCGCGTCAGAGTTATCGAAGTTTTCACCAATCATCATCAGTATCTGGAACATTCAATTATTACTCATATTTAAATTATTTTGATTACTTTAAATATGTACTGAAATAGTATTATTGACAAAAATATTGTTTTATTTCATTAATCCTTAGGTACTGTCAACGCCATCTAGCGACGAATAGATGAAGAATTGTCGTTTTTAGGTTGGTTATTTTTTAAATTATTTTTTTTATTATTGCCGATTATTTAATGTTTTATATTTTCATCCTGCATCCATAAAAGCTTAACATGAAGGCCAGTTTGTATATTTTATTCATAAGGCTAAAGTAAAATTATTATTATTCTTCCTATCATTTCAGTCTCCGTAACTTTGGAGACTTCAAGGCTTTTAAATACAATCTGTCGAGAAATAGTAGGAGCCCCGGAATTATTCCGTGGTAGAAGCAGAACAACTTCTGTAATTTATTTATTTTTACTTCTTAAAAAAAGCCTACCTACGTTCGTCATAGTTTTTTTTAATTGCAGTCAAACGAACAAACAGCCTGCCTGACGAAAAGCCATTACTGTCACCAGTAGCAACGTTAGAGAGGGCGACACTAGGCGACCGCCCAGGGCGCCGCCCAGACCGCCAAAAAAGCTGGCTTGCCCCTTATTGCAAGAACTATCAGCACCCTGGACAGCAAAGAAATCTCGCCCAAGGCACTCGTAGTGCTATTACTATAAATAAATAAAATAAATAAATAAAACCAACACTGACTGTCACCAGAGACTAACCACAAGCATCCAAGCGGTGTCCATATCGACGCGCATGTTCCGTTTCTTCTCGAAGTTGAATATCATCCTGCCGCCGTGGCGGTTAGCGGGGTGCTCCCACATCGGCGTGATATTGCCACGGAACACCGCGTAGTCCTGACCGAAGATCAGCTCTGATGGCCGCTTCATCCAATGGTAGAGGCTGGGAAAACGTTCAGTTGCTTTACCACTGAAGGTCCATATTCGTAGCATTTCGTACAAAGTCAGTGAAGGCTTTCACTTTGACTACAAAAGCTGGGTCCAGGTCCACATATTTTGTAGCATTTCGATGTATCGTAGCGTAGCGTACGTACGTAGTATCTTTATCGTCAGTTTGAATGCTGATGCGGGTATCATATTCCGTCCAAACTCTAGTTTGGAATAAAATATTTCTGTATTTAAAATATTTCTGTACTCAATCTTCGTACTTTTGAAGTCGCTACCAACCCGGAAAAGTTCTGAGATCCTAGACATAGAACTTACGCTAAGGTAAGCTGGTACCGAGTACCGACTTCAAAAGCATGAAGATTGAGTACAGAAATAGTTGAGGTTTAGGCTAAGTCTGAAGACGGCAGTATAATAAGGAATAGGAATTATTTGATTCTGTTTAGATTATTTTTAACAACATTACTTTTATTTTTACCTTGGAAGTCGGTTGTAATTTTTTGTAAAAAAATTATAATTTTACCCTTTTTAGTTACCTATGAGAACACAAGGCTATATTCTATACATAGACTTGTTGTTGTATCTGGTTGTATATTATATTACTAGCGGTCGCCCGCGGCTCTGCCCGCGTGGATATCGGTTACGGCTGTTATAATAAGCCTACCCAGGAAAGACTCGGTCAGCAAAATGATTCCCAGGTCAATTCACAGACTCCAACACTGACATTGACAACGCGGACGCAGTCATTATCCAAAGGGATGCACATGTGCACACTGCACAGATTGTCTTCCTCCCGCACGCGCACCCCCGCTTGGTGACGCCCACTATCGTTATATTATATATTTTAATTTCGCCATAATTTCAAAACTAAACGTCCAATTTTAATAATTCAAAGACCAAAGGACACTGGGCAAAAATGTATGGAGATTGGTCCAAGAGCCTCCACTGATGAGACTGGTGCGAAACGAAAGTATATACTTACTTGTCATATGATTCTGACAAAATATTATCAAAATCCGTCCCGGGAAAACTTAGTTACACTCGGTCGAGTTAACTCCGTACCTGGCGGCCATATATATATAGTATGGCCGCCAGGTACGGAGTTAACTCGACCAAGTTGAAACCTCATGTTAACCTTCCTGGAAATGGTGCATGTTTAGACATGTTTGTTGTTTATAAGCTTTATGGGGGTGACAAAGTAGCTCTTCGGATTAAATGACTTGTAATGAAATATGACTGTTAACAAAAACACGAGTCAAAGAGCCTCCACTGATGAGACTCGTGGGAAATGAAAGTGCGTAGTTGCGTACATGTTTTATGATTGTATCAAAATATTATCAAAATCCATCCCGGGATTATTTTTTTTATTTTGTTTTTGTCTTATTAACTTGACCTAAGATTTGATGTCCCTTGTTTGCCCTTATTCATTGTCCCGATTATTTTAAAACGGTTTGTAGTGTAGTGATACATATGTTATATCAGTTATATGTTAACCGTATATAAGCTGTTACCACTTAATTATTATGTCATAATAAAGCCAACTACTTAACCAGGCGCATCTTTCATTTCTCGCTAACACCCATCCCTACATGGCGACCCTGCCAGTAAGCGATCGGGTTCGCGCTGCATACCGATCGCCTTATAAGGACTAGAGTATTAATTTAAACAGTGTCTCTAAGTTGAAACAATGTGTATGTAGTAACATATCCTTACTTTTGAATGTATGTAATGCTTCCAGTTAATATGAGCTGTTATATTATAATATAATAATAATAATAATAGCTGCCACACCGGTTTCGGTGACGGTGGCCGGTTTCATTGAAACCAGGCTAGCTACGCAGGAGTATTTTTGTAGTGCCCGTGTGCGCAGTACACAAGAACACTCTCTATTTTTTACTCTCATAACCCAGTGAGACGGACGACCGACACGACTGGAGAGAGATCAGGCGCGGGACCAACTTTTACATGCCTATCCGAGGCATGGATCATCTTACTAGTCAGGCAATCAAGTGATCAGCCTGCATTGTCCTAACTAAACTTGGAAATAACATGTTTCCAATGCGGGAATCGAATCCACGACCTCTATTGTTAACGCCTCCGTGGTCCAGGGGTTAAGAGCCACGCTCTTAACCCCTGGACCACGGAGGCGTTAATAATAATAATTATATTATGAGCTACATATGTATTATTATAAGTGTCCATAGTGCTGGTCGTGAGTGTCAATGCATGTCAGTTCACTAGGCAGTTCACTCCACACATTTACCACATCCACATTTAAAGACTACTCCGAAAAGGCTAGCATGACGTTAACTTATTAACCGTCATTCATTACAAGTCATTTGATCCGAAGAGCTACTTTGCCACCTCCATAAAGCTTATAAACAACAAACATGTCTAAACATGCACCATTTCCAGTAAGGATAACATGAGGTTTCAACTCGATCGAGTTAACTCCGTACCTGGCGGCCATACTATAAATATTATGGCTGCCAGGTACGGAGTTAACTCGACCGAGTGTAACTAAATTTTCCCGGGACGGATTTTGATAATATTTTGTCAGAATCATATGACAAGTATATACTTTCGTTTCGCACCAGTCTCATCAGTGGAGGCCCTTGGACCACTTTTGCCCACTGTTCTTTTATCTACATAAAATTTTATGGTTCTATCTTTTATAGTTTTGGCAACGTACGTAAAATAAGTAACTTTTCTGGTTGATTTTACACCTGGCGTCCGAAAAATCCAAATATCTTACGAAACCCTATTTTTTCCAAAATAAAAAGCCTATGTTCAGCAGAAATAACATAGGATTCATTGGCTTTTGCTTGGATTAGTTTAAATAAAGCCAAAATCCTCGAACTTGTATCTATAAGGATTCAAAAGTTCTGTTGGGTACCTTCGGAACCAGGGTACATCCTGGTGCAAAATTTTACTTTTTGGTAGTATATATGCCTGAAATACTTTATAAAAAATCGAAATCACCATATGTTTCCATATAAATTTTGAGGAGTTCCCTCGATTGCTCATGGATCCCATCATCAGGTCACCACTTTTATGAACATGATACCAAATTCGAGTCAAACCCTATACAACACAAAAAGAATTTTGTAAATCGGACCGCAAACGGCTGAGTAATCGTTGAACATACATAAAAAAAAGATACATACAGCCGAACGTATTAGCTCCTCCTTTTTGGAAGTCGGTCAAAAACCCCGATGGGCGGTACGACGCTACAGGGCCCCAAGCTAGCTTTATCCGGCAATGAGTTCTTTTGCTACAAACAGTAGCGGCGTTAGGGTGGGCCGCCCAGGGCCCCGCCCCAGGGCGAACAAAAGAGGCGCCAATTTTTTCGGCACTATCGATATCGGCATCGCCAAAGCAATCTCGCCCAGGGCGCTGGTAGTGCTAAAATCGGCCCTGACTACAGAATCACAACTCATAAAAAGTTACCGCCAGTAATCCTCGACCGTGTCGAAGACGGTCAGTTTGACGAGATTCTCCTCCCAGTTCTTCTTGTTGGTGTTGGTGAACATCCAGAAGCTCCAGCTGGTCTGCAGCGGGTGCTTGATGTCAGCAGGTATGTCGACAGAACTCTCCACCTAAACGATGTTGATTCACATTTATACCTAGTACAAAGGTGAGAAGTGAAAACAAAAAAACCGGCCAAGTGCGTGTCGGACTCGCGCACGAAGGGTTCCGTACCATTATAGAGCAAAATTAGGTCAAAAATTGTGTTTTTCGTATGGGAGTCCCCATTAAATATTAACCCTTAATCAAACGGAACACTTTTTTTGAGATAAATGAAATCTAATAGTACGGGAGCCCTAAAACAATTTTTTTTGATTACTTCAATATACAAAAAATCAGCTCTTTAGGGTTCCGTTATAGCTAGAGTTGAACTGTAAATTCTGTACTTAATCAACAAAACTCTCTCTTCCTATAATTCTTGATCCTAGTGATCGGGTGATGTCGAGTCCTTAAGCAGTTTAACATTTTTACCCATCTTTAATAGTATCTAATGCCGATAGTTTTCAAAATTAAAATATAATATCCCCAGCCGAACATAAAACCTTTTTCGTCGCAGTCGGTACTCGGTTAAAAATATTACGTAATCAAATTAATATTGTGTCGCGCTAGTCACTACCCCAGTCTCCACGGTGCCGCGAATTTAAAACCAAGCCATTCATTCAGTTTGTACGTGCTATCGAATGCATAATAATATTTTGTTATCACGTCTTATCGCATTCGTTTGTATGACGTCAGTTGCATTGAACTAGGGCAGCGTTTCCCAACCTGTGGTCCTCGGACCCTTGGGGGTCCGCGAGCATATGTATGGGGGTCCGCGGTGTCATCTCTGGACCATACATAATCGGAATTTTTAGCTGTTTGTTTTATAAAAGGGGGTCCGTGAAAACTGTGCCTGATTTCCAAGGGGTCCGTGGCGAAAAATGGTTGAGAAACACTGAACTAGGGTACTGACTACTGAGTAGGTACTGACTCACAACTCACAAAGTCACAACATAACTATATGACAATACGCTTGTTCCCACTCAGTGTATTAAAGACAGTAGCTGTTATGGATACTACAATACATTTTATTAATGTAGGTACATCTGTTTTCGACTACACAAGAAAACAATAGACTATAGGTACCTACTTATAGCTTCCTATAAGTATTTTAAGTACCGCATTATATCGCCTCGGCGCAAAAAATGTTTTAAGCTTAAGCCCCCCAAAAGTTTTGCTACGGCCTACGGGCCAACGAACTACGGGCCCCCTGAGGCTTGCTACGCTACTGAATCTACATAATATTATTATCCAAAAACAAAGCAATGGTAATTTAAAAAATAAAATCATCCCACATCTATTTATTAATATAAATTACTTCTTAATAACGTTTACAAAACTTAATTTATTGATACATTATCATTTTTAAAAGCATCTAAAATAAATAAAACATCTAGTACTTATAATAATTTATAAGTTATTATAACCAAGTTATAACCATTGCATCGTTGTATAAAAATTATAAACTAATGTTTGCTCTGTTACCTACCCCAAGTCAACTGACACCGCGTCTTGTTTTTCGAATCTTTGTTTATATTTATCTAAAAAGTAAACAAATCTCTGAAATCTGAATAAGTATTTTCAACTACCTACCCAATACCTGCCAATACCTACCTATCGTAAAAATATCGTAAGTAAAAAGATAACTTACCTGTTCATTTTCTTCTATATCACAACCCATACCGCCTGGAATTATGATAAATAAATAATCAACTCCAAAAATACAATTATTTCACTTAATTTTTAACCGTTCACTTGCCGTTCACTTGTAATGTAATAACTACCATAAATATATAAGTTACTCTATGGTAATAACTTATAATAACTTATAACGTTTAGGTACTTATAAAATTCGAATGACGATTGACGAATGACGAGTGTTCAGTGTTCGTCCCGTTCGTGATTCGTCCCATGTTCGTCAATCGTCCTGTAGGGGAGACCGGGGCTGGAAGTTCCCGGGGTAAGTTGTCCCGACAGTTATAACTTTGTAAAGGAAAGAGGCAAGAGCAATACTCGGAAAGTGTATCGTTTAAGTGACACACGTGACACATTACTGGAAAGTTGACCTGGTGGTGCAGCATCACCTGGTAATCAATAAGATACCTAACTCCTCACCAACTTAGAGCAGAGGTTTCGTGTTTGGGCTCATTTTAATTGCGACAACCAATAAGACGTAGATAAACAGTAAATATTTGCATGCTGCTGCTGCAGCATCACCTGGATTCCGAGCCGAGCTCCGTATGAACCCAAAGTGGAGGTGTCATGTTTGGGCTCATATTGACGGCCTCATCCAAGAGGACATATTTTATAGATGGTATTCATTGGGATATGATCCATTTGATAGGAATTATTCCGCACAAGTTTAAAAAGCATAAAATAAAATTAAACTAAGAAATTAAAAAAAAACCCCGCAAAAAACTTTAAAAAGTAATGAAATAACATTTACTGACTTTAAGTTTAAATCATTCCTATGAGTAAAGTAATATTTTAGTCCATAATCGTTGTCAAGGTGTGTCGGGGGACCGCTAATGTAGATGTTTGATTTCACATAACAATATAGTTTAAGGGTCAGTTCACAGCGATCCGAATCGAGAGAATCAGCGACTATTATGGCGATACAAAATGCAAAAGTCGCTGTTGTGGTAGGTAGTTTACTTGGCGGTCCCCTGACACACCTTGACAACGATTATGGACTAAAATATTACTTTACTCATAGGAATGATTTAAACTTAAAGTCAGTAAATGTTATTTCATTACTTTTTAAAGTTTTTTGCGGGTTTTTTTTTTTTTTAAATTTCTTAATTTAAGCAATCATAAGCTTTTTATTTGATGATAAGGGTGAAATATGGTTTCCTAGGCCAAGTTCTACTAGAAATATGCATTTGTTCAATGAAATTGTTTAGGTCAAGTAGCCTATTGTTGTGATTCATATTTAAATTAATATACAATAAATAAAGCTTTAGAAATGACTGTTTTATTTAAAAGGAAACTGACTATACTATTACAGAGCCAGATTAAGATTATTTAATAGATGCAAATATTAAAAATTAATCTTATCATTTTCATTATACCTATAATTCCATGTTATTTGAAAATAGGAACTTTCAGCCCCGGTCTCCCCTACATGTCAAAGGAAATCCCCGATTTCAACGACAGTGATACCACAGAACATAATATAATTAGTACACCAGTATAAAAATAAATCGTGATAAATTAATGATTGACTATGACTAATTCTTGTTCAGTAGCTAAAATACAAAATAATCATTTTTAAACTTTTTCATTTGTACTCGTACCTATTTACCAAAGAGGATATAATATTTTAAGCTACGGTATTTACCGTAATTTACTTCTACGCCTCTCACACTGCTAGGCCCGTATAAATAGATGCGACCCCGTCTCAAGACGCGGTTTGGCTCTGTGATTGGTCTAAATTTTGACAACTCACAGAGCCTGAACCGTGTCTTGAGACCAAGATGCATCTTGAGTACTATTTATACGGGCCCTAGTCTGCTACAGCTGCTGCTGCATTAAATGTAAATACCTCTTCTCTATCATGCTTTACAGCTGCAAATAAGAAGATATACCTATAGAAAACAGGGAAAGACTAATTATCTCGAATAACTCGGGCAGAATTTCAGTATTGTAAACAAATCATCCTTACTAATGTCTATCAACTCGTGAGTCGTGTTGCTCTAACTCAAAAAATTATATATAAAATATTTTCTTATAATAAATAAAACAGCTATTGTATTTTATTGCTTTTTAATGAAATATCAAAATACTCTGGACCAATAAGTGATAAACACAGTTGCCGATTTTAGTTAAGAGTAAGTTCATAATGTTGCAGGATAACCAAGTGTTACAATATTATACATATAAATAAACGGTTAAAATGTTAAAAACAGTGTGTCACTTGTCTAATTTAATCTTATAGGAGACTTATATCTAAGCAACCTCAACATTACAGCACAAACGCACAACATCAGACTTTCGTTTTCAATTGCCGTAGAATATTGAGTGAATTAACTCGCCGAAACAGAAACATTTAACGTAAATATTACTTCTGTTAAATAAAAACATTTTCTAAGCTAGCAGTACTCAACTACAATGGAGCTATGTATGAATGAGAAGAGTGTATACCATTACATTTTCTTTTGTGCTTCAATACCGATTGTTTGAGAAAGCTAAAATTACATAATTCATTCTAACATGCTATTTCACAAACAAGAGCTAATCAAACCAAGAAATCAGCATTATTTAGTACTAATTTCCAAAAAGAGATCTGAAATTGAATACATTCTTGATGGCCTCATTGTAGTTGCTTAACATAGGTATAAGCTAGTCTATACAGTGTACAGATTCTTGGTGGCAGAGCTATGCTTCACCATAGTGTCCCTGTGAAGTTGGAAACCAATCTTCCCGTGAATGCCCAGTTGCTCCTTTAGTTTTCTCCCAATCTCCAAGATAGCTTGTTGTTTGGACGTATCAGCAGTCCAAATAGCTAAAACAGAATGAAAACGTTAATAAAACCTTAAAGCTTTTAAAATTTTGCTAAATAATGTCAAACTTGCAAAATGACAAAAATTAAGATGTAAATGATTTGAATATTTTTTATATAAAAATGTATTAGGCATGTCATCAAATAAAGCTTTCTATTTCTGATGTCAAAGATCTCACTATCTCTTCTTACCTATTTTATCAACTTTGGATCTCACATTGACCACAGCTCCACATATTTCCTCAGAGTGCTCAAAGCTTTCACCAATCAATAGTAGAACCTATAAATTATAAACAATATTTGTTAAAATAAAATAAATACAGAGAGGAGAAAAATTGTAAGCAAAATAATGTTTATTCAGAAAAAAATACAAAAAGTGTGAGGACAATAGATTTCCAAGAATCCATGATCGAAGGATTAAAAAGGAGTTGAAAAGGGGGTTTTGAATGATAAAGAGTAGCAAATTTGTCATTTAATAAAATACATTTAAATCCAAAAAAATTACATCATAAACTTGAGCAGTACTATTCACACCATGAGGTATCATTTTTAATGAGGTGAGTAAGCCAATCTTCATTATCACTTGTATTACGTAATTATTTTACTCATTAGGTCTTAAAGCTGCAGCTCACTTATTTTAGAATATGAATGCTTTCTTATAATATGAAAAGATAAGTTAATGTTTCAATTCATTATAAATAATCAAAATGTAAACAAATTATATTTATTTGTCAGATACTACCCAACTGAGCACAAAAAAGGTATCTCTATAAAGATAACTTAGAGAAAATTAAAGTTGTTATATTGCTAATAATATTGCATTGCACTTAGTCTGTATGATGCTACCATTTTTAATGCCACATATAGTGTAGTAAAGATAATATAGAAATGCACATTAATCCTTTGATCGCGGATTCTTGGAAATATAATATTGTTATTCTATTGTTATCGCGGCACACTTGTGCCATTCGGGAGTTGATAGGTTAAATAAAAATTTGTTGTTTAAACTTAGAGTGAGTTGCATCAACCTACTTTAACTATAACTGTAACTTTAACCATAACAAAATGTGAAATTAACTGTCAAATCCCTAGCAAAAGTCGCCATATTTGACGATAACCTTAACCTTAACTTTAACTATGCTTCTGGTGCAATTCACCCTTAGATCATAATGAATAAAAACCAAAACTTTCATTAATTCATCAAGCCCCAAGCAGTCACATGCAACCGCGATAACAATAGATAAGTTGTTTTCTCACGATTGAGGGGTTAACTGCTTATAAACATTTTTTATCATTTTTACAGGAGATTTAAAACATACCACATCCAGCCAAAACCGATCTAGGTCTGAATTTCTTTGTTTCTTCTCCAAGCTTATGAGCCAGCGGCCTCCCATTTTGTTGGCATCATCTTCCCACATAGGCCTGATTCCCTGCTTGAAAACGGCATAGTCGTGACCTTGGCGCAGCTCTGATGGTTGTTTGATGTGATGGTACAATCTACAGCACAAAACAGAAGAAAAATATAAATATTTTTTTAGATGTATACTTTACAAAAATGGCAAGACCTTAGAAAGTAGGTATATTAAATTAGTCATTAAAGATTTTAACAGCTCATAAAATATTGACATACCTCCAAAAATCTTCTACTGTATCAAAGTTGGTCAATTCAATTTGATTCTCTTCCCAAGACTTAGTTCTGTCGTTGTCGTAAAACCACAAACTCCAAGTATTTTGAAGCGGATGCTTTATGAGGAACTCTGGTGGAACTTCAGCATTAGTGTTTTTATTGTCGGTCCCAGCCGAACCCTTGAAAACACAAGTCATATTATAACCTAATTTTGAAACACCAAAAAGGAAATAAGTAAGACTCGACGCGTAATTATTGTTTTAAAAATCAAATATAGGGATAGATTATGTCCTAAATCTGTTATTATGACTACGGATTTATGGTTAAAACCGAATGCAACAACAAAACTGCAGTGAAAGTTTCTGAAGCCACATCAGCAAATGGGCAATGTATTTATGTTATAATGATTTGTAATAATTTTAAACAAGGTAGTTGAAGAATTTACACCATCCTAAAAAGATTTTAAGCCTACCTCTACTTCTTCAGCGTTATTTCCAGCCATGTCACAAAAATCTCACAAGTAGGTAGATTTTTCCCAAAAGACAGCGGATTTTGATGTTACTAGCCTTAGAAATTATTTGACATCCATAGACAAGGAAATTTATTTCAAGATTTGATTTGATCACATTAATTGTGATTTGATAGCTAAAACACCGAAAACACTGATCTTTTCTATCCACTGATCTCTATTATACAAGTACGCTAGATAGCTGATACCCAACTGATACCCTTTGAAATGACAGCTATTTCTTGTGCCTATTTGAAGCGGAATCAGCGCCCCCATTATTCGGGTAGAGAACTAAATCTGACGTAAAAATGACGTTTGAAAGCCGCCATATTGGCGCTGATAGCAGTAGTGAGAGTATTTGGAACTAATACTAGTGATGACAACTGTTGTTATTGGTTGTGGTTACGTCAAATTTAATATAAGTTAGCTGCGGCCATTAATATCATCAGATGTCTCTCTGGTGTCTGGTGGGGCTCTCACCCTTACACTCAGAAATTAATTTATAACGCGTTAATTAGAAGTCACGATTACGGATCTATAATTCTAGAGCCTTGTAATAAGTCTGCTCTGAAAGAATTGGACAAAATCCAATCTAAGTGCCTCCGTCTGATAGTTGGGGCGATGAAATCAACCGCAAATAATGCCCTGCAGGTTGAGTGTGCAGATCCTCCCCTAAGCTTGCGACGTCAATATCTATCGGATAGATACTTCTTCAAGGCCCTTCAATTTGCACATCACCCTCTCATTCCTAAGTTACATACCCTATCCCAACTGTTCCACTCTTCATCTTACTGGAATCATAAAGACCTTCCCTGTTTACTTAAAAGTTACCAAAAATTCACTAGTTTACCCTGTCCCGTGTACCAAAATAAATTGCTCCCTATTTATGAAGTTCCTTAAAAATCCCTTGTTAATCCTCCTTGTATTTCCCTTAGCTCTGGCATCCCTAAGAACTCTCCATCTGCCAACAGTCAATTTAAAGAGATACTTAATTCTGTATATAAAAACTGGTATCACATCTACACTGATGCGTCTAAATTTGATAATCAAGGTTGTGTGGGTTCAGCAGTGTGGATACCAAAAGTCAATGTTATCTTAAATTTCAAACTACCTGCTACATCTTCTGTGTTTTCGGGGGAAGCTGTAGCAATTCTTGAAGCTTTATCATTTATAGAATCTCACCGCCTTAATAATTCTGTCATCTTTTCTGACTCACAAAGCTGCCTTCAGGCTATTTTGGCCAACCCTTTTCGCTCTAAATTTAAATACCCTTTTATAGTAAAAATTAGACATATTCTTTTTAAATGCCACTTGCAAAATATACGGGTTGAGATGGTTTGGATCCCCGGGCACAACGGTATAGTTGGCAATGAAAGCGCTGACTTTTATGCAAAACAGGCTATTCACACGGGTGGTCCTGGCTACTCCAAAATTTACTGTAACGATCTTATCCCATTAGCTAAAGAACATTTGCTGACTGATTGGAATGTATATTGGACTGCATCAGGAAGGATTAAGGGTAAATTTTATTTTTCATTGCAAAGTGAGGTACCTGTAAAGCCTTGGTTTTTTAAATACAGGAAGGCTAAAAAGTCTGTAACCTCCACAGTTTGCCGATTACGTTTAGGCCACTCCTGTACTCCCGTCTTCCTCAACAAAATTAGGGTTAGAGATTCGTCGCTATGTGAGTGCGGACTCGACGAAGGCTCTACCGAACATATTTTCTTTAGTTGTCCAATCCGTCTGTCTTCACTATATGACTCACTTCCCCCTAATATAATATCCCTCGTCCTTCTGATTTCCGTTCCCTTTTATCCTTAGTTCATACTCCTTTTGTAGATATTCTATGTAATTTTATTTAACAATAATAACATTAAATTGTAAAATTGTGTGTGTTATACTAATAAACTAATTTTTGCATGTTTTGTATTGTTTCAGATTTATTATAATAAGGAAATCGATTCACAAATCACGAGTACCCGGGATTTTTGAGGGTTTTTTAAATGTATTTTTTTTTCTACCTTGTACATTCACAAACGCCAGTATAGTGCAAAGTTTTCACCATCGACTTCACTGACATTGGCTATTCCTTTAAGGAGGCCATTTTTAAAGAAGAAGAAGAAGAGTATTTGGAACTAATACTAGTGATATGACAACCGTTGTTATTGGTTGTGGTTACGTCAAATTTAGTTCTCTACCCGAATAATGGGGGCGCTGATTCCGCTTCAAATAGGCACAAAAAGCAGGTGTGTATCAGCTATCCAGCGTACTTGTATAATAGAGATCAGTGGATTAATAGAGATCAGTGGTGTACGGTCGAAGTGTAAACTGTAAAGTGTTTACTGCTGGTATCACCAGATAGTCTATGGAAAACGAATGGTTGCAATGAAAAAAACAGCACTCGTTAGAGAACTCTGAGATGTAATGACATAGGGTCTAAAATTGAATACACCGATGTAGTGTTGTCAAATTTGACGCCGGCAATTTTTCCTTGAGTCTTGAGTTGAGTCCATGTTGAGTCAGAGTCAGGTTCTTGACGTTAAACGTCAAATTTCACCATTCACCGGTCGTCACTACCGTTCAGTGCAGTTGGTTTCTTGTACAAAAAAAAACTTATTTTTATCATAGAATATCTTGATAATAGTCTTCTACAAACAGTTCCTTACATAATAATAATTGTCTTTACTATAAATATGTCAGTGCATACGATACTGCTGGACTTTTCAATGGACCCCGCGCGACTAGGGGACGAAAATGGCCAGAAAACAGTTTTCAATCAGCTGGAAACGGTGCTGAAGGAGTATGTTCCTAATCTTCTCCTGACTGCCGATATAAAAGTGGATGGAGGATCGCTAAAAATTCTAACTGGGAAGAAGGGAGCAATCGTTTCAGTGAGACTCTTCGACCGTGGTCTTGTCACCGTAAACATAGAGTATTACAAAGAAGACTGTGAAGACCCATTAATTAGTTTCAAGGTAAGCGTTACTCGCCAGAAATAACTCGTCATAATATAATATATTTGAACCATTTCATACTAAAATTACCATCCATTCGCCGCCATCAATCGCCGCAATCGCTTATGGATATTTGCTGAGGGATCCTAAAAATAACTTCTTTATTGTATTTTTCACGTGATTTACTAATGAAGATGTGGGTAAAACACTGGGTACTGTGGGGAAAAGTGTTATGCTAAGTACTCACATACAGTTTTGCTCAATCGAGAAATAACGTCGAGCAAAACCCGCGGCTCGGGCTTTCGTCCACGCATTGCTCGATAGTTTTATTCTAAATCGATATACATATTTCATTCCATCAATCCGGCTCGATCTGATTCTATCCTGTGGGTTCCATCAATCCTTCGAGTAGCTCGATGCAAGCCTTTGAGCTGTCAGTTTTGCAGTCCACACAGTAATTATTACTCAAATTGGAGTAAAACTATAGAGCAAAACCGTATGTGAGTACTTAGCATTAGAATTGTTTAAAATGTATGATGTCTGTACTCTGATAATATTATCTGTGAAACTATAAGGTTTTTATTTTTAATTAATGTTCAGCTGTTGCAAAATTATTCTATTTAGTATTTTATGCTTTAAATTTCTAAGTTTAGAAGTTATTTTGTCTAAGTATAGAAGGTTGAGCGTACAATCTTGTTTTAGAACTCGAAACTAATGGAAAACAATGTGCGCATGTCTTTGAAGTGTGACAAACTAAAGCTTTTGCCACCAATTAAAAGAGGATACAAATATGATATTTACTCGACCAGCTCAGGTTGGCTTTAACAAACTTTTTTGAAAGTATATTTAGCTATGCTGTATGTACAACTGATTTTTGCTTGAATATTTGTTTCAACATTCTTTTTTCTAAGTATTTTACTAATCTCTTAGCTTGCAGAACAAGTTATCAGCTTTCATACAGCTAATATTATTGTTTAACTAATAACTACATCTTGCTCGTATAGTTTTGCATTTTACACGAAACACCTCTCATCCAAGTATCTCTCATTGTTGAAATTGACTTGTCTAATATCTTGCATGTTATTACCAATGTCAATCTTCCAGATAACAAGGAGACGCTCAACCTTCTTATTTGGTATTCTACTGACACCAAAAGTCACAGCATGCCAAAGTCTAAACCCAGGCACATAACTTTCAAGTAGGATTTTTGTGTGTCTTTACTCTTTACAAAGTTTTGTGTCTTAGATCATGCCTTGAATGAACCTTGTAAATTCTATGGTCCTTATGAATGTTTTATTTTGTTAGTCAGCGAAGATATTGGAAAGTCAAGTGAAAAAATATATTGTTGCATTAAATTCTCAAGCTCTCACGCCCATTAAAAGATGCCTGTTTGGCAGGTATTATCCAACTTCTGGTAAGTGATATTATCCTTTTTTAAATAAAATTAATCCTTTGTAATTTTTATAACATAACTAATCATAATATAACATTGTCTCACAGTTTTAGTTGTTAAACCACTATTCTACCAGATTATATTCATTGAATCATAACACTTAATTCTATCATTCACTTTCACTCAACAATAAAACACAGGGTATTCTTATAGCCCTAATCTATGAATCTCAAGCTGTTTTGTTAGTAGGTGAAAATGAAAATTAGCCTAAATGAACTGTAAATACTGCACGCCATTAATTATTACTGTGAAATGATTGCATACAAGATTCAAATCTAATGTTCCATCAAAGAAATTAATTCCCTAATAGATTCCCTAATAGATGTCGCTATGCGACATAGGCAGTTGATGGATGTACGTCACTTGGCAGGCTTATGTCAATTCAATGTTAGCTGTGATTGTTCAGATGGATTTGATGTAACACAACCAAATTACTTAGGTCCTCCCATCTGCCTAGGAATCAACTTCTCTGATAGTATATTTACGACACAGAGGGTTTGTTTCACCACTTTCTGATAAAGTTCCGAATAGGCTATTTACAACTTTTTGACAGATTCTCCATACTTGATCTGTCAAGTTAATTGGTGGATAGCCTATTCGTCACTTATCAGGAAGTGGTGAAACAGGCCCAGAGAATATAAAATATTTTTTCTAAGTTAATAAGTAATTGTAAGTCGAATAAAACAATGAAATTTTGATTCACAAAATGACTATAGATTTTTTTAAAATTTTATGAAAGTGATTGGCTCACAGTTTACATTAATTTTCAGATGAGAGACTTCTAGAGTATGACATTGATGAAGTACTTTTTGATGAACAATCACCATTCCAAAAGATTAAGATTGTCCACTCCAAATCTCTGGGTAACATGCTGGTGTTAGATGACTTACAGAGTGAGTATATCTGTCAGTCTGTCTGTATTATTTAATTATCGAAAATTCGCCTGAAATAGCTCGAAATTTGGCAAATAATAATTGTAGGGGATCTTTTTTAAATGTATGTTCCCTTGCAGATATTTCAGAGGCTGATCTTATTTATACAGAAACATTGATGCAGAGAGGAAAAGAGAATTATGAAGGCAAAGAAATTGTTATTTTGGGTAAGTTTGTTTTTTTGTTTTCTTATAATTTAGAAACCTGTCAGGTTTTCTTATTTCTGTGGTAATGGGTTAAATGGCATAACTTCAGCAAAGTCTGTCATACATGGCGACAGCAAATCATTATTATGTATTGCCAGCATGAGCATTGCCAGCATGAAAAAGACTTGCATGCATGTTTTAAGGGGTTCTGTACCCAAAGGGTAAAAACGGGACCCTATTACTGAGACTTCGATGTCTGTCCGTCTGTCTATCTGTCTCCTGCCGGCGTAGCATACGCCAACGAGATATCTCTCTCTACATGTTTCTCGATGTTTGATAGTTTGTATCTTCATCTCTATTGACCCTAGCATGATAAACATTTTTTCTTGCGTAGATCTATCATCGAAATAACACATTTTTATAGAGTTTTGTCGAGATAATGTCGAGATTTTGACATTATGAGACGAGTAGTTTTTAATTATCTCGATAGTGAGATATCTCGTTGGCGTATGCTAGGCCGGCTGGCTGTAAGTAACTCAAGAACCGTTATAGCTAGACTTCTGAAATTTTCACAGATTATGTATTTCTGGTGCTGCTATAACAACAAATACTAAAAACAAAATAAAGTTAATAAGAGTATCCCATACAAAAAAAAACATTATTTCGTTTGTCCTTTTGGCTCGTAATCCATAATGGCAACATATAGGCACTCGAAATTTTCAAAAAATCCTCAATTATATGTATACTTTAATATTAAATAATAAAATTAAAATAAAATAAATAGTTAAGGGGAGCTCCCATACAAAAAACATATTTTTTTTCCCTATGTTCACTCTTTAACGGTACGGAACCCTTCGTGCGCGAGTCCGACTCGCACTTGGCCCATTATTTAAAGTTTGGGAATGGAACAATTAACAAGCTTAACACTTCTACATACATTATTATGGCTCATAATATGAGAGATATAGAGAGTTATAAAGGAATATTCACAAAATTTACAACATTTAGGGCCTGTTTCACCACTTCCTGATAAGTGATAAGCTATTCGTCACATAACTTGACAGTTGAAGTATGTAGAATCTGTCAAAAAAGTTGTGAATAGCCTATTTGCGACTTTATCAGACAATGGTGAAACAGGCCCTAACACTTTTTTTTTACTTTATTCTGCCTCATATGGGTGTTGGGAGCATGTGCAATGGTTATAGGTGGTGGTGATGGTGCTTTATTGTACGAACTACTCAAGGAGAAGCCCAAGTATGTGTGGATGCTGGAAATTGACGAGGTTGTGATGAAGGCATGTAACAAATACATGAAATCCATCTGCGGTGATGTACTTGAACAGAGGAAGGGTCCTAATTATGAGGTATTTCCTGTAGAATGTAGATGGTGTTTGTTTGTGTGTGCAGTTGTAAAGGTAGAATGGAAAAAAACAATAAAAATAAGCCGTATGCGCTCAAACTGCAAGATGACGGCGCAACTCGCGTGGCGAGGCAATTTCTCTGCATTGCAGTAGGGACTTTCATACTTTCCAGCCATGTAAAGAATTTCCTGCCACCAGGAGTTATGTGTGGGCTGTATAGGCCTATGGGCAGTAGCGTCCTATGGCGTCCTAGGGGGGGCGGCAGAGTCCTAGGATGGCGGCAGAGTTCGTACACACGGGCGGCAAAATTAAAGTGGCTCATACTCATAAAAAATATAAATCCAGCCCTTATTCCGAGGCGAAGCAACTTCTTTGCATTGCAGTAGGAACTTTGATAATAATAATGCTGAACGACAGACTTTCGCATTTATAATATTAGAATTTGAGTATGGATTTTACCACACCTTTTTTTTTATCACTTTGTGCGGCTATAATAATAAATTATTCGGCCTGCGCGCGAATCTATGTCGAATAATCCCATGGCCGTGTTAACGAGGTCATGTAGCAATTTATGTAAGCAGTAAGCTAACACAACTGTATTTAATCGATCGATAAGACAGGCATACGACCTTACTCCATACTGCAGCATTAATGCCACAAGGTAATATACCATCGTATGGTACAAGGTTATATACCTTCGTATGGTACAAGGTAATATACCATCGTATGGTACAAGGTAATATACCATCGTATGGTACAAGGTAATATACCATCGTATGGTACAAGGTAATATACCATCGTATGGTACAAGGTAATATACCATCGTATGGTACAAGGTAATATACCATCGTATGGTACAAGGTAATATACCATCGTATGGTACAAGGTAATATACCATCGTATGGTACAAGGTAATATACCATCGTATGGTACAAGGTAATATACCATCGTATGGTACAAGGTAATATACCATCGTATTGTACAAAAACTCTTATAGCTCTAGGTACTTTCTTAGTTTTTAGGGTTCCGTACCCAAAGGGTAAAAACGGGACCCTATTACTGAGACTTCGATGTCTGTCCGTCTGTCTCCAGGCTGTAACTCAAGAACGGTAAAAGCTAGAGAGTTGAAATTTTCACAGACTGTGTATATCTGTTGCCGCTATGACAGCAAATACTAAAAACAAAATAAATATTTAAGGGGGCCTCCCATACAACAAACGTGATTTTCAAGCATTTTTTGCTCAATATCAATGATGACAACAGGTAGGCACTTGAAATGTACATTGTACACAAAACACTCAGCTGTATTTATAATTTAACTAGCTGTCCCGGCAAACGTTGTTTTGCCATTTAAAGTATATTTTCTACATCATCAGTTGATACATGTTTTACCCCCTCTTTTGTTCCCTAAGAGGGTGTGGGGGGGAAGGTCATACACCAGATGTTAAGTTGAAAAACACAGTTAATACCTAATATGAAGTAAGAAAAAAGTTGTATACAAAATCTGACCCCTCCTTGGTCCCCAGAGAGGGTTGAGAGGGGAGGGGGGGGGGGGGATGATTTTTATACACCAGATGTTGAGTTGGAAGAAGACAAATATAATATATCTGTGAAAACCGTATGCAAATCTGTGATAACCGTATGCAAATCGGATCAGTAGTTTTCGTGTTAAAGAAAAAAGTATGATACAAAATCTGACCCCCTCTTTTGTCCCCTTAGAGGGGTGGGGGGAAAAATTTTATACACCAGATGTTAAGTTGGAAGAAGATAAATATATCTGCGAAAACCACATTCAAATCGGATCAGTATTTTTCGTGTGATGCTGGAACAAACATACAGACAGACAGAAAGAGTGACAGACAGACAGACAGACAAAAAACTAACCACATTTTTGGCTTCTATAGCGAAGTAGTGACAAAGGTGTAATTTCGGGTGTCATTTCATATCTTTTATGTACAGAATTTTCATTTCTACAACAGAATATAGTCTTCCTCCCACACGCGCTTTGGTGACGCCCACTATCGTAATATTTTAATTTCGCCATAATTTCAAAACCAAACGTCCAATTTTAATCATTCAAAGACCAAATATTATCTACATAAACTGTACTTAGTGATAAAATAATTTATTTTGATAAGGATTAATAGCGTGAGTAAAATATATCCGTTTAAATGTAGTCCAAAAAAAATTCAGGATTTTTAAATAAATAAATGGTTATTGTGCCTCACTCGACATAGATAGGTATAGTGTGTCGCGGACTTTTTTGTAGATATTTATAAGATCTACAATTACTTAGAACATTTTATGGTTCTATCTTTTATAGTTTAGGCAGCGTACGCAAAATAAGTAACTTTTCTAGCTGATTTTTTACACCTTGCGTCCGAAAAACTCAAATATCTTACGGAACCCTACTTTTTTCCAAAATAAAATGTAGCCTATGTTCAGCAGAAATAATGTAAGATTCCAATAGCAAAAGAATTTTTCAAATCGGTCCAGTAGTTTCGGAGCCTATTCGACTCAAACAAACAAACAAACAAACAAACAAACAAACAAACAAACAAAAAATCAAATCTTTCCTCTTTATAATAGTAGTATAGATAGTATAGATAATTAATAATAAAATTTAAATAAAATAAATAATTAAGGGGGGCTCCCATACAAAAAACACAATTTTTTACTATTTTTGCTCTATAATGGTACGGAACCCTTCGTGCGCGAGTCCGACTCGCACTTGGCCGATTTTTTTTGCTTTATAATTGTTTAATCGTACATATATACAGCAAAAAACTATACAGGAGAAAAAATGGGTAACGTTTTTTTTGTTAGCCCTGCATGGTTCCAGTTGCATGGTTCAGTATTCCGAGTAGATTACTTACTTAACTTTAATTTAATGAAGAGTTTTACATAAAATGTAATGTTTAATGGAGTTTATGTTGAAAATTGTAATCTTCATCATCATCATGTGAATCATCAAATCTTCTGATTATCTCATTTATTTATTAAAGTTAATTATAAAACCACAACTAAGCAGTATCTTAACTTAAAATTAATATTGTTACGTGCTAAGAGGTTCGATGATTCGGAGGAAAAGACCTGGTGACTCTCTTGAAGACTTTTATTTGCACTACACTTAACACTTACACTACACTTACACACACTAGATCACTATGTCTAAACACTAAGCACTAGGTTCAAACACTATGCACTAAGTTCAAACACTAAGCACTAGGTTCAAACACTATGCACTAAGTTCAAACACTAAGCACTATCACTGGTTCACTCACTAAGTCACTTGTTTCTCACTTCCGAAGTCGCTTTGATTATCGCTCACTCGAAAACATTCGAAGACTGACTGGCCGGCTCGTCTAGCCGCGTATTTATACGGGTCGGGGCGAGCTCTAGACCTTACGAGAATATTCCACAACATGTAAACAACCGTGGGAAAATTCTCGAGCAGGTAAGCGCAGGTAACAAGTAGCGGCATCTGGTATTGAATAGGGGATTTACGCTGTCTGTGATGGTTTCGCCGGTTGCCGCTAGATGACACTACGTGTCCGCATTCGTAACACTACTCCCCTCTTAGAGATGCTCGTCCCGAGCATCATTGTTACTGCCATGGTAACGCGCCAGACGGTCTATGTGTACCACTTTGAATGTCCCTCTTGGTTGCTTTTGAATCCTATAAGTCACATCATTCAATCGGGTAACCACTTTGTATGGGCCGTCCCACTTGGTCTGCAACTTTGGAGATTTCCCTTTTCGACGAGTTGGGTTATGCAGCCACACCAGTGTCCCTTCTTCGAAGCCGCTCGTGTTCGATTTCCGGTCGTATCTGGTCTTCATGTTCTCACTTGAATGTAACCCATTCTCCCGAACCATGGCGTGTATATAGCGCATCTTTTCCCTCAAATCGCAGACATAGTCTTGTACGGTCTTTGGTTCCTCCGGTGACCCTCCTGTCAAGAGGTCTACTGGTACTCGTAGTTCTCTACCGTAATTGACATATGCCGGGGTAGCCTTTATGCTCTCATGCTCGGCGGTACGGTACGACAGAAGGAAGAGCGGTATGTACTTGTCCCAATCCTTTTGTTTTTCATCTACCAATTTCGCCAAATGCCTCTCAAGGGTCTGGTTAAATCTCTCAACCATTCCATCAGACTGTGGATGGTACGCGGTGGTCCTCGTTTTATGCATTCCCAAGATTCTGCACACTTCCTGGAAGACCTGCGATTCGAAATTCCTGCCCTGATCGGAATGGATTTCCAGAGGCACACCAAAGCGAGATATCACTTCTTCCACAAGCTTAGAAGCAACTGTCGTAGCTTCTTGGTTTGGTATGGCGAACACTTCAGGCCACTTGGTGAAGTAGTCCATGACGACCATGAAATACTTGTTTCCCGACTCCGTTACAGGAAATGGCCCAGCTACATCAACTGCAATTCGTTCCCACGGTGCGCCAACGTTATACAACCGCAGGTTCCCACGGCTCCTGGTCTGTGGTCCCTTCACTGCAGCGCAAGTAGTACATTTGCGGCACCAATCCTGCACGTCATCTCGACAATGCAACCAGTAGAATCGTTCCCGCACTTTTGTTAACGTCCTCTTGACACCTAGATGACCTCCTGATACGCCATCGTGCATTTCACGGAGAATATCTGGTACTCTCGCTCTTGGGACAACTATCTGAAGATGGAACTCTCTGCCGTTAGTCTTCTCCCATTTCCGGTAGAGTATTACGTTTTGAAGTACCAGACTCTCCCACTGCGCCCAGTACGCCTTAGTGACAGCGCCAGTGGGTGCAACCTCACTCCAGATTGGTTTTACGTCACCCCGTTTCTTTCATGTGATAATGTGCCGAAGGTCGTCATCTTTTTCTTGGGCCTCCCTCATGGCATCATTCTCCCATGGACCCAAAGGACTTGTTCTCGTTAACTTTAACGTCACTTCATTAGATTCCTGTTTAACACAATGTTTGCAATCTTCCGAACACGGCCTTCGTGAGAGTGCGTCGGCGTTCCCATGCGACTTTCCGCTGCGGTGTTCGGTCTTGAAGTCGTACTCCTGGAGCTGCTCAATCCATCGTGCTACTTGACCTTCTGGGTTCTTGAATTGCAGTAGCCACTTCAAGGCTGCGTGATCAGTTCGCAGTAAAAACTGTCTGCCGATGAGATATTTGCTGAAATGTTGTAGCGTCTTTACAACAGCCAAGAGTTCTCTTCTTGTCACACAGTAGTTTCTCTCTGGCTTGGATAAAGATTTGCTGAAATACGCAATCACAACTTCTCTTTCACCCTGTTTTTGAGATAACACCCCTCCAATGGCCGTGTTGCTTGCGTCCGTGTCGACTATAAACTGACCTTCAGGTTGTGGATACCCCAGGATTGGTGCTTCACACAGATGTTTCTTCAGTTTCTGAAAAGAATCTTCAGTAGTCTCGTCCCAAATAAACTGTCGTTTATCTTCTGTCAGCCGATGTAATGGCTTGGCTATCTCCGAGAATCCCTTAACAAAACGCCTGTAGTAGGAGCATAGGCCGAGAAATGCTCGCACTTCAGTTTTGTTCTTAGGGGTTGGCCAATTTTGAACTGCTTCCAGTTTCTCCGGGTCCGTCTGGATTCCATCACTGGAGATAACATGGCCGAGATAATTGACCTTACTCCTGAATAAACGACACTTTTTCGGATTCAACTTTAACTTGGCCCCCTCTATTTTGGCGAAAACTCGTTCTAAGTTTCGCAGATGGTCCTCGAAGTCACGGCCAACAATGATGACGTCGTCCAAGTAGACTAAGCAAGCCTCTCCAACTAAGCCTGCCAGTACACACTCCATGAGTCGCTCAAATGTGGCAGGTGCGTTGCACAATCCAAAGGGCATGACGTTAAACTGCCATAAACCTTTACCGGTGGAGAAAGCTGTCTTCTCCTTGTCTTTTGGATGAATTTCCACCTGCCAGTATCCAGATTTCAGGTCCAGGGTCGAAAACCATTTCATGCCACTCAAGGTATCCAGAGTGTCGTCGATCCGAGGTAATGGGTAGCTGTCCTTCTTAGTGACATCATTGAGACGCCTGTAGTCCACACAAAATCTTGTGCTGCCATCTTTCTTCTTCACTAACACAACAGGCGAGCACCACGGACTTGCAGACGGTTCAATAATTTTATGCCTTCTCATGTCCTCCAGAAGGCCTTCCACTTCCTTCTCCTTTGCAATTGGTATCCGTCTTGCTCGTTGACGAATTGGGTTCTCGTTTCCGGTATCTATCCTGTGCTGAACCACCGACGTTCTTCCAAGGTCGCCTTCTTGACTGGAGAAGATATTCGCGTGGCGCTGTAAAAACTTCTTAGCTTTCATCCTCTGCGAATAAGTCAGATTACTCTTGCAGTCATCGAGTAGCTCAGTCACTAATCCATTGTTGCTGCTGTTTGCTGGGTCTGCGTCTGTTGTCGAACTGCACTTTCTCATCCAGACAACTTCCTCGCACTTTCCAATGACGTCACCTTTGTTCAAGCAGATCTCGCGTTCACCAAGATTCAAAACCCGGACCACAGCGTGACTGCTTCCACTAACAAGGGTTCTTGCCGTCATCAGTTTTCGTGCTGATGTCTTGGTGGGTGTGTCTTCGATCAACACGCATCTGTTAGACTTGTTCTTTCTAGCTGGCGGTAGTTTCACCAGCACCCGGGCTTCCGCTCGTCCAGGTATAATGACTTCCTTTACACATGCGACTTTCCCGCAGGCGCCTCCAAGGATGAAAATTTCTTCTTCGCCACACTTGAAAACTCCGTCAGCGACATTAATCCTGCAGTTATGCTTCTTCATGAAATCCAAGCCCAAGATGCAATCATCCATTATTTCAGCCACGATAACGTCATGAGGGTATGAGGACCCCCCTACATTAATCATAACTGACATTTCTCCGAGGACGGGTATTGGCTGACCGGAGGCAGTAAGAAGCCGACAATTAATTCTCCTCTTATGTCCCCTTGCGGCCTTTACCAGATTTGGGTTCACTATTGTTCTAGAGGCTCCTGTGTCTAGAGTAATTTTGCAATCCGTCCTGTTAATAGTCCCCTGAATCACAAGACTATTCCCGCTGCTTGCTTGGGAGACAACAGTTATTGGGGCTTCTTCCGCGTCAGGCAGTACTTGCCCCTTAGTCCTGGCTGAAGCCTTTTGCTTCTTCAGCTCCTCCATCTGTTCCTCAAGCCTTTTCATTCTTGCCATCTGGGTATCCTTCTGCGGGCAGTTGAGCTGAAGATGACCCCTTTCGCCGCACTTGTAGCACATGGCTCCAAAATTTCTCTTCGTAGGAGCCTTGACCTCCTTCACTTCCTCCGAGACCTCGCGGATTTTATAGGTCTGCCGTATGTCACGCCGGACAGCCTCGACCTCTAGAGCATGCGCCAACGCTTCCTTTAGCGAGGTGTGGTGACGTAGCCTTACTGCAGCTCGGACTTCCAGATCCCTGATTCCGTCGACAAAGGCTTGAACAGTGTTTGAGTCAACCATCTTGGAGTCTGCTCCTGGATGTGCCTTCTTGACCAGTTTTTCAATTTCCAACGCCCATTGTTGTAGTCCCTCTCCTGAGCGTTGGACTCTGTCACGAAGTTGGGCACGGAACACGTGCTCCAGGTGTCGCTCCCCGTATCTGGATTCAAGCGCCTCCATCAGATCTTGGAACCCATTTCCTGTGTGTGCTTCCAGGACCGACAAAGCTTGCCCTCTGAGCGCAACAGTGAGAGCGGTCAGGCATTGGTCTTCAGTCCATCCGTTGGCAGTAGCAACCGTCTGGAATTGCTGACGATAAGCGTTCCAAGAAGTAGTACCGTCGTATGGTGGCACTTTAACTTTTGGTCCTTGTACCACTACTCCGGTAGTTCCACTCGACGTCGCGACCCCTGTGGTTTCCAGGCGCACTTTCCACTTCTGTAGTTCTGTGAGGCCACTTTTCACATTTTCCATATCCACTCCTAGCCCGGTGATGCGTTCTTCCATTATGTCGACATCTTTCCGAAGCTTGGTCACCGTGTCACCAACATCCTTTATTGCCAATAGCGCTTTTTCTTGGAGGTCCCTTTGTTGCTCTTGAGACTCCATCATTGCCCGAATGTCAGCCCTTTGAGAATCTTGCAATGCGCCGAATTTGTGTTCCTGGGCCTCTTGCAAAGCGCTGAGCTTGCGGTCTTGTGACTCTTGTAAAGCCTGGATTAACCCAATTATGCTTTCCAATTGAGGAGCCATTTGGGGGGCCGTAGAAACTGCGGGCGAGGCATGGTGGCTGGAGCCAGTTGACGGGGCTTGAGCAGACGGGGCCTGGTGGGCGGGGCCAGTGGGCGTGGCCTGAGTGGGCGTGGCCTGGTGGGCGGAGCCAGTGGGCGTGGCCACACCCAAAGTGGGCGGGGCCTGAGGGGCGTGGCCAGTGGGCGGGTCCCGGTGGGCGGGGCCAGTGGGTGAGGCCTGCCCCGCCGTGGGTGGAGCTTGGTCCCCAGTGGGTGTGGCCTCCGCAGCCTGTTGCGTCCTTGTCCTGACACTTCCCTCGAAGTCTTCTCCCGGAGTCAATGGCATCTCCAAATCTCACTTCCGACACCAGTTGTTACGTGCTAAGAGGTTCGATGATTCGGAGGAAAAGACCTGGTGACTCTCTTGAAGACTTTTATTTGCACTACACTTAACACTTACACTACACTTACACACACTAGATCACTATGTCTAAACACTAAGCACTAGGTTCAAACACTATGCACTAAGTTCAAACACTAAGCACTAGGTTCAAACACTATGCACTAAGTTCAAACACTAAGCACTATCACTGGTTCACTCACTAAGTCACTTGTTTCTCACTTCCGAAGTCGCTTTGATTATCGCTCACTCGAAAACATTCGAAGACTGACTGGCCGGCTCGTCTAGCCGCGTATTTATACGGGTCGGGGCGAGCTCTAGACCTTACGAGAATATTCCACAACATGTAAACAACCGTGGGAAAATTCTCGAGCAGGTAAGCGCAGGTAACAAGTAGCGGCATCTGGTATTGAATAGGGGATTTACGCTGTCTGTGATGGTTTCGCCGGTTGCCGCTAGATGACACTACGTGTCCGCATTCGTAACAATATGATCATAGCATTGTCACAATATATGCACAAACACTTAAGTACACTAATTAAATGGTAATATATATGTATAAGAAACCCCTTCATACTTTTTCGCAAAATCTAATACATTCCAGATAATCGTAGAGGACTGCATGCTGACTGTGAAGCGGTTTATGCAGGAGGGTAGGAAGGTGGACTACATATTCGGGGACCTCACAGACATCCCCATATCGGACGCGGACTGCGGCGAGCTGTGGGAGTTCATGATCAATGTTCTAGACGCCGCATTCAAGATACTCAAGCCGACTGGCAAGTTTATGACGCATGTTAGTACAATTTACTGATCAATCTATATATTTTATACTTACTAGATGACAGCCGCAACTCCGTAGCGCTAAAATTAGTTTATCGCGCGGGAACCATACATTTGTCCGGGATAAAAAATATCCTATGTCCTTTCCCGAGACTGTGTGAAGCCAAACGAGCGTAAGTTGTGAGTCGCAGAATTTCGGCTGGCAGAAATTCTGCTGCATTTAGTTTCGTAGAAAATTCCTACTTCAGTCACACGAGCGTCATTTTGTGAGTCGTAATTTGTATGAAAAAATATTTATGCGACAGAAATTCCGCGACTCGCGACTCATAAAATTACGCTCGTTTGGCCTCACCCTAAGGCTCTAAACACACTAGGCTAAATTACGCCGACGTAAATTCCGTCGCGTTTACGCCGCGTTTCAAACCCATACAAAATACGGGCGGAACGCGAGACGTGACACACTATTCCGTCGCGTTCCGTCTGTATTTTTGTAATAACGTAAACGCGGCGGAATTTACGTCGGCGTAATTCAGCCTAGTGTGTTTAGAGCCTTAGTATCTCCATGACATATTTACCAAAATCGTTTCAGCGGGTTAAGCTTTAATCATTGTTGCCCATCGAGACCATGCGTTAGACTTACTAATAAAATGTTTATACAATAGACACGGTATGCTATAAATAATTATTATGTCCTTGTCCGATATATTGAAAAGATAATTCGAAAGACAAAGACAACACATTCTATAGTTTATTCCTTGTTTGTCTTACTATAATGTACGGAGTACTTTGCTTAGGAACGCGATAGCAATATTTCCATGCTCTTATGAAGATGATACTGCAGGGATAGGCTGGTCAGTTTTTATTGCTGCGTAATGTAACAGGATTTTTGTAGTTACATTAATTATGTACCATCGAGGAAATTGATTCCATCAACTGATGGACCTACGTCAAGTGGTTGTCTTATGTCAATTAAATGTTAGCTGTGATCTTTCGGATAGTTTTGAATTAGCGCGAAAAAATTACTTAGGTCCGCCATCTGCATATTAATCAACTTCTCTGATAGTACATGCAATAGCTAGGTTTTAATAAAATAGATTTACAGAAATGTATTAATTTACAGGGCAACGGAGCAACGTCCATAGACTCCCTGGAGATGTACGAGCAAGTGCTGATGAAGATGGAGCCAGCGGTTGTCTTCCACAAGACCAAGGCGTTTGTGCCCTCATTCCTCGAAGACTGGATATTCTACCAGATATCCTTTAAGGGCAATGATGTTGAATAACACCCCGTCACACCCCCAAAACTAAGTCATAAAAGTAAAAAAAGCTGACACAGAGTATGCAGAGACGACAGTGGTTTAGTTTTTTTTTATGTTACAAATAACAAAATCCGTTGTGTATAAAAATTTCAAATATATTATACAGCCTAATATAGACCCTTTTTGGAGGTTGGTTAAAAAGCTCAATTATTATTTTTGTGTGTTCAAAAGATCTCACAAATGTTTTTTTATTGTAGATAGTTTATTAATTGGTTGTTTAATTTTAGAAAATCTCAGTATTATTTTGTAGAAATAGGCTTAGAATTAAGATGTTGAAAATTATAGTTCCTTTTTGTGATTTTCTTTTATTTTGTTTAGATGTGTGAAATGCAATTGTTACTTAAAATATTATGTATCTCCTAACAAGAGGAATCAAAGAAAGAATAGGTTTTGTGAATTGTGATAACTGATAAGACAAAAGACAAGTCAACTACAATGTTTGGCTTTTTAGCTATAGGCAATGACCACGGAATTGACTTTAAAGTTAAAACCTTAAAAACAGTATTTGATAAAAGCTGTCGTCTTTGCATAATATGATATTATCTTTAGTATTTTAATTTATGACTTATAAGTGCACGCGTTTTTAACATGTATTAGTAGCAAATGGAATCACGCTTACGAAGTAACTAAAATATACAGAAAAAAATGTCTACGAATGTAAGGGATACATTTTTAGGGTTCCGTACCCAAAGGGTAAAAACGGGACCCTATTACTGAGACTTCGATGTCTGTCCGTCTGTCTCCAGAGTCCAGGCTGTAACTCAAGAACGGTAATAGCTAGAGAGTTGAAATTTTCACAGATTATGTATTTCTGTTGCCGCTATGACAACAAATACTAAAAACAAAATAAATTAAGTATTTAATCCCATACAACAAACGTGATTTTTCAAACATTTTTTGCTCGCTATCAATGATGACAACAGGTAGGCACTTGAAATGTACATACACAAAATACTCAACTGTATTTATACTTTAATAATTAATAATAAAAATTAAATAAAATAAATAATTAAGGGGTTTTTTGTATGGGAGCCCCATACAAAAAACACAATTTTTGACTATTTTTGCTCTATATTGGTACGGAACCCTTCGTGCGCGAGTCCAACTCGCACTTGGCCGATTTTTATATTTTTACACAAACAGTACTACCTACTAACTCGGGATTAAACCTTTAGGCCCACTTGCGCAGATCTGAGTTAAGGTTAACTCTGAGTTAACTTTAACCCAGATCTACGCAAGTCCGCCTAATTGACTTTATTGATAATAATTAGGCGCTAATAAGCACGTTGTATTACGGTAAACAAACATTAGGGCAATTATTTTTCTTGCAACATAATATTATGATGTACTCATTTGTCACAACAGTTAAAATTTGTAAAATGCACTTTGTTATTAAGACCCTAGAGGGATAATATCTATTATTACTTAGCTGCGAAAGTTATAATAGATGTAGACACTAAGCAAAGATACACGTTTTTAAATACTTTATTTTACATTATAACTGTGTTTTTACTTTTTGTTAACTTTTAATTAAGTAATTAAACTTTTGATTTTGTACTTAAAGGCAGCTTTGTAGGGCTTGTATACTGACAGGCATGTTTTGTTTTCTAATAACTGTGACTGTTTTATATTTGTATGTCTGTTTGTGTATGTTTTACATATTATTAATTATATTTGTCATTACGTCCTTGTTGATTTACTAAGGCCCACTTGCCCCAGTCTGGGTTAAAGTTAACTCTGAGTTAAACATCATGTCATCTCTATCACTGACTTGGTGAGTGACAGATATGACATGATGTTTAACTCAAAGTTAACTTTAACCCAGATTGGCGCAAGTGGTCCTAAGGTAATTATTAAAACCTTTGTTCTATGATTAAAAATATATTAAACTATATTTTGTTTCATTTTACATCCTTTGTTCTTCTGGAGTTCTTTATGTTACAATATCGTAATATGAGAAATAAAAAGATGTAATATTTTCACAAAGCAGCTGTAGTAACTTGCAGGTGTCAATACAGTTTTGATTCTGCATTACTCATTATGGAAATGCAAACACTAAATATTAACAATTTATAATAAACATTTATTTTTACATTCAATTAACATTTACACTTTACAAAATAATAAGTGTTAGGATCACAAATAAATTCTATTAACTTAAAATTTTAAGTGCTACCATAAAATATACAAAAATCTCAGAAGAATACACTTCCATGGACATTTGTTTATTTTTATTGTGTTGCAAGTTGGTGTAATGTTTTTAAGCACTGATCTACAAAACATTTTTTAGACTCGATTATTTATAAAATTACAGTAAAAGTTGTAAAATTCAATATACAAAAATGGCATTTTTATATGTTATATATGTAAAGCTTCTACAGGTGACTGTAATTTAAAATTACATACTTTGTTCATCCACAAAGTAATTAATTAAACTTGTGAACAATCATAATATACAGTGGAAAGAAAATAGATTTTACCAACCATTCTTTACAAGAGATTGCATTTGTAAAAAATAATAAGGAATAATTTAAAAAAAACAAGCCATTCTGAAAGTTGTCTATACAATCAGACCAAAATCAGACTTAAAGCAGCTGTTGTTTTAGTAACAGCTAGGACTATTCCGCTTGCCGCAATCTAGCTAGCCTCTGTGTGAGTTCATCTTGCTCTTGTGACACAACAGTCGTTGTACCAATGGAGGTGCTCGGAACACCAGACGGTAATTCCATATTCAATTCCAAGCTGAAAAAAACATAAAATTAAGTCTACCCGCTCAAATGTATTTCTTTTGAGATTTGTAATAAACAAGGAATCATTGAAGTAAGATATTTCATATCTAGCAAAGGGAAACGTTAACACCAATTCTTCAAACTCTTGTTAATACCTCAATCGTGGAAATCGCAGACACAGTTGATTTTTAATTGTTATGCGACAGCCGGGTGCCGCTTGGGGATTGATAGGTTAATACTTCACATGCTCAATTTCTTTTACTGACAAAAGTTAAGAGCCCGAAAATTATAGGCAAAGTGAAAAATTAACATACCCAGCCTCGTCTGCCACCTGTTGCAGTAAAGTGTCCACATCGCCCTGAGGCACTGAGGTGGTGGTAGTTTGTGACATTGCATTCTCCATGTACGACGATTGAACGTCCAGATCCTCAAATTGACTCTCAAACTTGTCCATCAATGTGGATATTTTTTCTAAATTCATTGATTTCATTGCTGCGTCCATTGCCTTCACAACACCTGCCATTGAGTTTGTTACCTACAATACAATGTTCGATTTTAAAGTAATAATTTGATCATGAGGTAATTTTTTTGCATAAGGCATGTTTAAGTTGGTATTTTTATAAATAATAATAACTGTATTTTAAAAGGATAAAACTGACTTCAAAATTGTACATAATTGAGAATTAAAACTCCCTATCTACAAAACTACTGAACCGATTTTGATGAAACTTGCACCATTCCCTAAGTTGAACAATACCTCGTACAATAAAAAAAGAATCACTTAAATCGGACTTGTAGTTCCGGAGATATACATGCACAAACATAAAAACATACATACATACATACACTTTTGAAATTTGGCACATTTGTTCAGAAGCTGTTATAGATTAACATAATATGCAAAAACTGGGCAGTTCTGGAAATATTACATACATGCGCGTCGAATTGATAACCTCCTTTTTTTAAGTCTGTTAAAAATAAGTGGAAACACTACCTACCTTTCTGGTAGTTAAAGCTGTTTGTACCCTACTTGAAACTGCGTCTACTCTGGCTGACATGCGTAGATAATTTAATGCTTGATTTTTTTGACGTATTGCATTTTCTGCATGAATTCGTGCTCCTTCCATGTTACCTTTCTGTATAGCTTTTTTTGCCTTCTCCTTTTCTAGTTTTTCCTCTTTTTCACATTTTTTGGAATTCCTCTCCAACTCTTTCACAGCAAATTTTAAATTGAAAAGATGACCTGATTATGGGTTAAGGAATAAATGAGGTAACATTTTATATAATTGAGTTTAAAATCTAGAAATAATATATGATATTATGACTGTTTAATTTCAGCTTCATCCTTGTAGTTGCTGTTGGTTTTGTATATAGGTATTAGGTACCTAGTCAAAATTACTTACTCTCAAAAAACTTTATTATGTCGTAAGACGAGCGTAAGACCTACAAAATTTAAAAATATTTGTTTGTTCCGAAAATATTAGGTTTATAATAATTAGACTTAACTGAATGAATAGGATTCTGAACTGAATAAATTTTTTATTTGCTTTTAGCTTTGTGTAAATATGAAAAAGGATACGTTCCATTGCGGACGAAGACATTTCATTACCCATTTGGAGCTCTGTGAATATTGCTAAAAGAAAAAGAACACGTAACGTCCCCTAGGAAAGTTACTCACTTTGTAAAAATTAAACACAAACTATAAAAAAATGCACGAGAAGTAATGAAAACTATGTGAAAACTTTAACTTTCTGATGACTCACAATTTCACAAAATCGCAAACAATCGCAAAGTTGACAATTGAAATCACAACAAAATTGGAATCATTCCCTTCTAGTTTCAGTATACTAGGTAGTACCAACTGACGTCTTTGTGCCCAATCAAAATAAGATTTAAATATAGAACTGCCATGTATACTGGTACAATACAGGAACACACGTTCCGTCTAACCATAGACAACTACAAAAATTTTTAATTGCATGTTTTAACTGGATACAAGCACTTCCACTTTTCTTCACTGGTAGTGAATTTTACTTAAAATAAAAATTGAATAAAGATACATTTCTAAAATGATATTCCATCAAAATTGGTCAATTATTTATACAGTAAAAGTTAAAGCTACTTACTTCAACTCTGTTCAACTATACAAAAGAAATATTTAGTGAAAATTAAAAAATTAAATATCCTAATGTTGGTAGAATTGAGATAATTTTAGCCTGGCAATTGGTATCACTTAAAAAAAAAACAAATTAAAAACATACAAATGAAAAATCATCTGAAATTGTTTTGGATTTGGGAAGCAGAGAAAGAAGCGAATCCTTATCCAAATATTTCTTTGTAATCCTTTTAGTTATAACTATACACAATTTCGTTTTTGTAAATTAAGTGCTCTTTTAAAATATATAATATCGTTATTTTCTTCGCGACTGGTTTGTGACAAACATAATTTGTTGTTTCGGATCGGAGAAGACGTTCGCTGGGCGTAAAAGAAAATGGCGTGTGCTACACTAAAAAGGAGTTTCGACTGGGATGTCTCCATGTCTCAGACACCCTCAAAGAGGCGAAGATGCGCCCCTATTTCTAAAAGTCCCGGAATCAAAGTAGAACCGACAACGACAAATTCCATATTCGGAGAAAGTGTATGTGCTTCTGCAAAATTGTCCCCAGGTTTGTTTATTTTTTATATATCTAATAGAATTGTATTAGAATTGCTATCGCCGACTCAACGAGAAATCATATACCTATCTGAGTTAATTGTAGCAGGAACAACGCTAGCTGCAGAAAAGGTATACCTACCTGTGCCTTTTCACCTATAAATTATTTTTATCGTGTCAGAGCGAGATAGCTGTAAACATATGTGATACGTCCGTTATGTTATTTTGTTAATAAAAAATAAAGAAGCCAAGCCTCTACATAATGTATGCAGTGCAATGGCAATGCACTTTTACCATTTGTTCTGATGCCTGTAGGTACATTCACTCGAATAAATGAATATGACAATGTCAATACTGAAAAGAGGGTACTCATGAAGATGGGACCATGACATTATGCTGTTTTATGCTACAGCTAATAATCTCATAGTACCGTCTACCAGCTTACAAGCCGAGTGGTTTTAGCTTGATAGGCCTATCATAATATAAAAGGCATTTTAAGTTAAGCTCGGTCAGTTTTAATACAATGAAGTACACATTGATGGAGTTGTAAACAAAGCAATTTTATATTTTGCTTTTGTACTAAACAAAACTGGTAAACTCACATATTTATAATATGAAAGAAGTACTTAGATGTAGGTTTACAAATTGAAATCTCCCTAGGGAGATATAACTAAACTGAACAGATAATTTACAAAGTTACTTTTTTAATTTTAAATATCCATTCATTTGATAGTAAGGTCTTGCTAAAACAGTACCTGTAATTCAATTCACAAAGTCATTGTAAGTAATAATTATACACAAGCATTGTTACGTTATGAATTAAAATTCATTACTTTATTACTTTTTTTCAAACATAAAAGAATGTCATACAAGTATTAGTATAATATTATCTATAAAAAAGTGAAGTTGTTTTACAAAGTTTTTATTCCTTATAAGGTTTTTACCTTGCCAAATGGGTAAAAGAGCTTATTACTTCTTCTTGTAACCTTGCTTACAAAGGTAATGAAATATTTCTTTAGATTACAATACAAATTTTTCCTGTTTTAAACATTTTGTGTAAAAATTCTACTGCCAGAAGTAGTATTTGCAATTAATGACTGTGATTTGTAAAATGTTTTAAAAATTGCAGATTTTTATGTACTTTATAACAATTCTGTATTTATAAGTTAACTATTTTTGTAGACAAAATCGCTGTCTGAAGAATGACTAGAAATGGTTTCTCCCTACTTCAGCATTATTATCACACTAACTAGATGACGCCCCCACCTCCGTTGCGCTAAAATTCGTTTATCGCGCGGGAACCGTACATTTTCCTGGGACAAAAAGTATCCTATGTCCTTTCCCAGGACTCAAAGTATCTCCACACTCCAAATTTCAGCCAAATCAATTCAGTGGTTTGGCCGCGAAGAGGTAACAGACAGACAGACACACTTTGGCATTTATTATGTTAGTGTGGATATTTGACATAATATTATACACTTTTTAGGGTTCCGTAGCCAAAATAGCAAGAAATGGAACCCTTATAGATTCATCATGTCTGTCTGTCCGTCTGTCCGTATGTCACAGCCACTTTTCTCCGAAACTATTAGAGCTATATAATAACTATTGAAACTTGGTAAGTAGATGTAGTCTGTGAACCGCATTAAGATTTTGATGCAAAAATGGAAAAATTATTAAAAAATTTAGGGCTCCAATAGGTACAACTGAAACAAAAAAAAATTTTTCATCTAACCTATCATGCGTGTGGGGTGGGGTATATAATTATGGAGAAGTCTCCAAAAATCATATTGAGGTTTCTCATATCATTTTTTTTGAACCTGAATAGTTTGCGAGAGAGACTCTTCCAAAGTGGTAAAATGTGTGTCCCCCCCCCTCTAATTTCTAAAGTAGGGGCATGATAATTCTAAAAAAAATATATGATGTAGATTACTATAAAAACTACCAACGAAAATTAGTTTGAACGAGATCTAGCCAGTAGTTTTTTTATACGTCATAAATGGTAAACCTTAACACATTGAATGCCAACTACGCAATATTACGTAGGCACTAGTAATGCTAGGGGCCAAATACGTAATGCAACGTAGCACTTTCTTACAATTTAAATGGGTATTAGCATTATTAGGCCTCCTGGAAAGGACTTTTTAGGTTCGTTGGCATCTCAAAACTCAAAAGAGACATGACATGGAAAAAAAGTAACTTTATTATTTCAAAACTATTCTAATCACAAAATTTATAAGACACTTTGAAGGCCCAAAGTACACTTTTATAATGAGATCAAAAATTCGTTTTATAACTAAATATATACAAAAAAGCAGGAGCATCTAAGAACATCAATAGAATTTTTATATAAAATTATGCAAAATACATACAAAACACATACAGTCCCAGTAGATATTTCACAAAATCTTCCCGAAACTTCAAGAGCCGTATTTTGGAGGTCCGGTCTTTCAAACGTAGCAACAGTATAGTCTGTATACCTATGCCCGTTTTGTACGTAAACCTCAAAAATGTGCAGTGCTAATTTTTTGTGACATCTGAGTGTCTTTCTAACGCAAGAATAATGACAATCTGGTCCCCTCTGTCAATACCAGACATACCTATATTATTGTCCGCAACAATTTTAGGTTTTAGTGAGACTTTTCAATTTCTGTTCTTAACGTTCACAAGCTGAAGTTGGTGTATTTTTGAAATCGCCAGAACGTCACGTTTGTCCTTCCATTTACAAACAACTTTTCGATTTTTTCGGGATAGAAGATGAAATGGTCATCTACGTAGTACTACGTACTCCGGCAACCCCTTCAAAAATTGGATGTGTGGTGCCAATCTACGTAATATTGCGTTTTAGGGCATCACACATGCCATTTTTAAACTGGGTGCCGAGTACGTAGTGTTACGTAGATGACCATTTGTATGGTGGGAACCAATAATGACCTGAAAATATATTTGGCACTCAATGTGTTAAATCTAATTTCATTAAATCCACTGAAATATAAAAATAAATCAAAAACCTTTTAATTTCATAAAAATAAATCTTATTGCTGCTGCGGAACCCTTCATGGGCGAGTCCAACTCGCACTTGGACGCTTTTTTATTAGATTGGGCTGTATGTATGTAATGGAATCTTTGAGCACGATTTTAGCTAATAATATAAATAAAATAAAAAAGCCTTTATTATCCATAAATTACACTAATGTTTTAAAATTTATGTTTGTGTTTGTTAATTTACTACTTGTTCTAGCTACTCTAAGCTAATAATATTATATCCACAAGTAATTAATTCGAAACTTTGCATAATATGTACATATTAAGATTTATGAGCCAATGACAATGCAATAATTTGTTAAAATTTTTGAAATAAATAAAAATAAAATTGTGTTTTTTAATTTTCCAAACTATTTTAAATGTTTCAGAGCGTCTCCTTAAAGAGTTGTGCGATGAGATGAAACGGCTACAACGCCGTCGGCAGCTGAAGCTGGCCTCCGGTTCTAATGCCTCGTGCTCCTCCTCCAGTGGCAGCGAGGGGGACTCCTCACCAACGCACCACTCTTTCTCCACCAGCAGCAAACAGCAAGTACACAAGGCTCTATTCACATTCAAACAGGTAAGTATTTTTTACCCTTTTTAACATGCTTTTTATTAGCTCAGGCTGTATGTATGTAGCGGAATCTTTGAGCATGATTTTTACCTATCTCCAGTAGTCTAATCAATTCGAAACTTTGCATATTTATAAAGAGCCAATGACAAACTAGTTGTTTGTCATTGGCTCTTTATAAATAAATTAGTTAAAAAAAAGAAGTGTTTTCTAGCTTGATTTTATGTACTTGTCTTCAGAATGTATGGAACATAATTATTACGTTATTAAAACTGTCCATTTCACGACCTTTGTTATTTTAAACTTTAGTGTGTATGTGATTTTTTTAATTGCGTATTTAGTATTTTATTATTTCTTCATAATATTTAATTGTTTCCACACGAGTTGTATTCATTTTTAAATTAAGTACCCAAATATTTAAATATCTTCTTGTTTATGTCATGCTATATGACTTGCAAGTTTTGCAGTTTAATATTATGCAACATAAGCATAAATATTTGCAAGTATGAATTTAGGTCAATAAATATTATGACATACAAAAAGTATGAGCATTAAAAATATTTTACAGTTTACATTAAACATTTTCTTTGGAACAAAGGATAAAACATATTTTATGTAAGACCAATGACCATTAATAAATAAGAATATATTTTTGTATTTTATTAGTATTCAGCCTTTGGTTTATAGAAACTTTTTTCTACTAATTATAGTAGCCATTTTAGAATATCATTGGTCTTTTTAGAATATCACAAATTTGTTATGTGATCCCCCCACCTTTTAAGAAATTTCGCCGTTGTACTCCTCAATGAAGGTCCAAGGAATTTATTGCTGACAGGTTTGGGGTCGCGGCCGCTTTACTCACAGAATTCTCTACTTTTGTGTCTTCTCATTACCAGTGCTTTTTCGACCTTTCGAAGTTTAGTCAAGGTGACACTTGTACAAAAACTCAATCAAACTTTGTCCTCTAGTACAGAGGTTCCCAAACTTATTTTGTCTAGCCCACTTTGAGAGCAAACAATGTCTTAGCGCCCCCATTGTTTCAATGTAAAATGCATCCAGATGCAATCACCCCCAAGTCTCTACACAACGCCCCCATTTTCTTCCGGATCCCACACCCCTTTAAAGGGGGCGTTATCGCCCACTTTAGGAAAAACTGTTCTAGTACATTGAAAACTTGATTGTATTGTATCACATTTCAGGTGCGTCTGATCTGCGAGCGCATGCTCCGCGAGCAGGAGGCGGCGCTGCGAGCGGAATACGACTCCGCACTCAACACCAAGCTCGCTGAGCAGTACGAGGCCTTCGTCCGCTTCAACATCGACCAGGTATGAGTCTGTACTCTGTAGAGTTATGAACATTACTGGATACCCACCTCTCAGTTAATAAAGTCTCTCAGTTAAAGATTTAACAAAACTATCCTATTTCAGCTGTATAAACGTGAAGAGGTAATAAGCATACAGACGAAATACACATTTACAATATTATTAGAATTAATTCATATCAATAGATTGTAGTGCTCCAGCCTCCATCTCGAGTTATTAAGAGAATAATTGTATACTCGAGGAATGCAGAATGTAGGTGCTGTTGCTTCTAAACCATGTTTAATTTATATTGCTGATACAGTTGTAGATTCTGTTGCCCCATCATTTACAATAATAAATAATAATTATGAATGCCAAAAAAACTATTGATTTTTTGTTATATATATGTACTGTGTTTTTAATCACAAAACAATTCTCAATTATAGGTGCAACGCCGGCCTCCACCGTCCACCTGCATACCTTTAGGAATGGACACCGAACACATGCATCAAGATCTTGTACCAAGCTGTAAGTATCAGCTCTGAAATACTTTTACATTGCCGGTTTATACAATATGTAAATAAAAAAAAAAAGTATACACGGAAAAGTTTTTATAAATAATATAAGAATTAGTTCTTTAATGGATTTTGAGGTATATTTTTTATAAAATTATTTACACCACATAAGCTTATCCATGTTGTTGTCTGCATCCAATAGACAAAAGCTTCACAGATAAGCATATTATGCTGGTTTTATAAACATTTGAGCTTGTATTCAGAAACGTAAATGGTAATTCTCATCTGTTTCAGATCTGTCGTAATGGCGTTTCCGCTTGCGTGAAATTGCAGATATATCAAGACAAACATATTTTGGTATATGTGAAAATTATATGCGGGAATATCGGAATGACTCAATATACACATTGTGATTGCGGACGGGACCGCTGCTGCGCAGACGCAGTATTACAGTGATACGTTCATGTAACTGACACTGAAGATTGTATAGAGGCTTTAAATTATAGTCCAAACTGTGAGACAAGACACAAAACTTCACTCACAAATTTCTATGAAGTTTTGTGACTCGTCATATAGTTTAGATTCATTTACCATGCATGTTAAGTTTCAAGTTAGTCAGTAAATTTGACCAATGACGTTATATTCACTAAGGTTCGGTTAGAATGCGCCATTGGTCAATTTGCAATAAACGCCGATTCACTATAAACTTAACTGGAATGCACTTACAATTTAAAGCAAAAGGCTAGTAGGTGGCGCATTTGTCAGAAAATGCGCTAAGCCACTAACAGTTCAAGCACAAAATATGATATTGCCACAAACATTGTGTGTCCTGTTTCTATATTTATATATTGTTTTCAAGGATAAACGAGCCCTATATTATCTTCATAGTGTACATCATAGTAATATACAAATCCTAAATAAGTAATTAACGTAATATAATAGAAGTGAATCGATTTTTAAGTCAATACCTGCTTGAAACCTACCTAGATTTAAGCTATTCCTCTCTCAATTTATTCCTTTTGAGAGATATACCTCTATAGAGGTTATGGTGTCTTAAGAAGACAACATGAGGCAATTTGACGTGACAGTTTCATCAATGAAACCCTACAATAGAGCAGAGTCTACACAGAATCGCTCTGACAAAAGCACCTCACAGAGGGCGCTATAAAAAATGAATTTTTAACGAATTTATTTCCAAAAAAGACAAAGCAAATGAAAGCCGCTGACTTAAAAGTTGATTCGCCAAACAGCAGTGGGTCCCTGGGGTTGTTCATGCCACATATAATATAAATTAGCTTATAACGCTTTAGATAAGATTTGCTGGCATAATTGTGTTCATAGACTGAAAACCGTGAGCCGGAAGTGGCTAAGGCGATATGATATCCAGGTTTTTTTATATTACGACGGGGGTGGCACACGAGCGACTCGAGGAAGCCCCCGGTTAGTCTTAGAGTAACTTACAGAAATAAATTCACACAGAGTGCCTGTTAATCCTTCTCATGTGTTGATTGCAAATTAGTCATAATTTTTTTTGTTTTAATTTAATTTACAATGTTGTCTACTAGTTTTAGTACAATTTTTTTTTCTTATAATATCGATGCAATAATCCTCCCGTGTTAAAACATTGATGATTCTTAAACTAGTAAAAATACATTCAAAATTATAAAGTAAAAATAAGTGTCGAAAATAAATTTGTTAAAATTACTCAAGATTTTTTTTCAGCGATTTATTTTAGACTTCTGAGATCTAGGTGTATATTTATTTTTAAGTTATTTTATTCTCAGTTTCGTGTGCAGCACGACTGCTGTAGACTACTGTCCACTACTGAGCTGGGAATATCATGTTTCGACCATCGTTGGGCTTTTTTGTTTACTATTTTTAGTTAGGAAATTTAATTGAGTAAAAAAACAGGATATTATTATGATTTTGTTACCAAGCAATTATTCAATAAACAAATAGGATAGGTCTTTTTTAAATTGTATTATCAGCTCATTATTAGTAGGTTATTGGCGTTTAAGAACTGAAAATAAACTAGCTAAACACCACTAATTTGGTTTTTATTTAATAAACAAATAAACAAGTACGCTGGATTGCTGATACGGACCGGGGTGTAGTGCGAGTTTTATTCGATCATACGCATCGAACACGTTAACGCGAATTTGTATGGGATCAAAGCAGCGCCACCTACTGGCTTACGTGGATACCGCTTTGATCCCATACAAATTCGCGTTAACGTTCTCGATGAGTATGATCGAATAAAACTCGCACTACGCACTACCCGAATAATAGGGGCGCTGATTCCGCTTCAAATAGGCACAAAAAATAGCTGTCATTTCAAAGGCTAGCAGCAATCCAGCGTACTTGTATAGAGATCAGTGCTTCAGACAGTCGTTTGCAATTATTTGCATTGCATCATCAGAATTCCATATTTCATTGATTTGTTTGTAATTAACCGCTAAAAAGTTGAGTCGAGCTCTGCTCCTCTGTTCTAAAGTGTTACAAAATTCAGTGAATCGTGATATTATAGTGACTAACCTTAGCTTATTGTTTTCGTGAGACATTGACTCTTTGAACCTATTCTTCGATTTGATTGTTCTCGCGGCCGTATGTAGCCGCTTGGGAGTTGAAGAGTGTGCCTTTTGTGGCCTGTGACTGTGAATCTGAGTTGTACAATGGCAGATGCAGAACCAACTAATTTCTAACCTATAAACCTACGACTTGGCTACGATCTAGGACAGCATGATGGTGCTTAGAGTTTTGGACAGTGCGTTGTGCAGTGTGCTAGACTTAAGTGCTAGCATGGACCAACTAGTGAATAAAGTCTTCAAGAGAGTGCTGCAGCAGGTCTTTCCTTTCAAATCCTTCAAACCCTAGCACGTAACAATATCAATCATTGGCTAAGCAATATTTTTATTTTCAATCTCTTTATTCAGACATTCATACCGGAGAGTGGTCTCGAGATAAACAAATCTCGAGGCTGCTCTCCTGGTTTGAATGTGCATAAGATTACAAACCCAAGTAGGTTCTAGGTAATCAAGGTGGTTTAAATTTCCCGCCATACATAGTTTTGATTTGACTGGGGTAACGATGGCAGCACGTCTTATCGTTCCTATTTTTTTTTATATAAAGTCAACCTTCTCCGCTAGGAGTAAATATTGTGTTCTATGGTTCTATGCTTGTGAGTTTATATCATAAACCTATAATGCATAGACGAACAAAGAGTGCGAGAGAGAAGAAAATCCTTTATGGAATTATAACAAGATGAAAAGAGAGAGGCAGTTTAATGTGAACTGTAACCACTTTTATTTGACAGGTCGTCACAAGTCGACACGCGTTTTTGTGCCCTTTCAGTATTTGAAATTTATTGTTTAAATCGTTTGTTATTTTTAACAAATACTATTATATATAGCAATGATATCTTGTTCTGTGAGTGATTGCAGTGTAAATCATAGGAATAATCCTGAAAAATATACATTTCACAGGTAATTAATCTTCATGTCCTAATTGCTACGATGTGTTTATTTTTGCTATATTCTGTCTTTAAGTTCTGTATTTCAAATAAAATAATATCAATCCTCCCTTTTACTTTCATATTTTGCGTAACTAAAGGTACTATTGTTCTTAAATTACACAATTTTTAAAGAAAAACTTTTCATAAAAAAATTTTACATATACGCTAGTGCTTGAATCAAATTTATCGATATACTTATCGGTATTTAACAATAACATAAAACCAATCTAAAAATGTAATGGGTGTGTAAGAGTATTATGATATGTATTTAATTAAAGAATAAATAAAATACTAAGTGTGTTGTTTACTTTCAACATTATATTTGCATTTCTAATAATGTAAGGGCTGATTTTTCAGATAGCTTTTACCTGAGTAATAAATAAGTAACTTTATAATGTGTATATTATTTACCCTTATAAGAACCTCATGTCATAACATATCCGACGATTGAAAATCACCCCAAACCACAATGTGTGTCTTAGATACTTTTCAATCGTCACCTTTTTTTCTGCCAAATAAAATATATGGTACCTAATTTGAAATAGAAAATCTGCCAAAGTTGTATATTATTTATTTCTCATAGAAACTCAGGTAAACTAACTCGAACGCACAGTGTATTTTTTGTCCAAAAAATTGGCCATGCCATTTTTATTACTTAATTTTATAGGATTTGTGATTATAAATGCAGGACGAGAGTACCTGACTGCCCAATTCCTATAGACGAATGCAAATTAGTACTTGAAAAAAAATTATATGATTTCCAGAAAAAAACATAGAAACAGTTATAGCTCAAAAGTTTGATATTCTTTTAAGAATTTATTAATTGGTCTAAATAGTGTCTTAAAAGCCCTACGATAGCGAAAAACATCCAGGCTTTATTTGTTCAAGATAACGTATTTATGACTGACTTTATAAATTTATGTTTTAATTTTTTTAACGTCATGTCTTTTCATATTTGGATTTGAAACTAAGACTGAAATATTCTTTTTATTGATACTTATAACCCAAAAAAAATGGGATCCAAATGAGGCGGGGCATCGGAGTTATTCAATTCTATATAATTTTGGATTGGGTTGTCACCGCATAGTTCACATAGTTTAATAATATTTGAAGTAGGTTTTTATATGCTCAAAAAAAAAACAAAGTTCAAATGAGTATAAAATGTTGGTACAGAAATATTGACAACCCTAAAACCATAGTTACCAAGAAAACTTTAAAAGCCTTTAACTTCGGTGCCCTTTATTATTTGGATCTAAATTTTTTTACACGAATTCTTGTACATTTAAGTAGCAATTCTGTAAAATCCAAATAATTAGAAATACGTTCATAATAAATTAAAGAAAAAAAAACATAAATCGTAAGTAAATCTTTAAACACTTATTTAAGAAATATGTAAATCAGGTTAAATTGTGTGTTTTTTTTTTTATTATTGTCGATCAGAATAATCAAGAAGACAATTAAGTAAATATTTAAAAAGTTATGGCAGTTTTAATTTTATTGAAAAAAATTAAAAGTGTTTTTTATTGTTCATAATAAGAAATTAACACATGTAAATACTAATAAATTACTTACATAACATTTCTGTTCAAGATTTCCAAAAAAAAGGCATGGCCAATTTTTTGGACAAAAAATACACTGTGGAACGGACTATACTATCGATAGTAAAAGATACATCACTAGCACACGCACACATTGACAGATCGAAAATCGTCACGCATTTTCGGGTTGTCAGGTGGTCTTTACGTCAGTATATTATAAGTCTATGGTTTATATTCCATCAATCAAGGAGTAAATGTGTTCAATTGTGTTCTATGCTATAATACTATAATCTGTGGTTCTTGTGTTCTATGTTCATCTAGTAGTAACTAATATCTGATCTGTGGTTCATTATCTCTATCATTGAGGTAATAATACTATACTCTAATCTGTGTTCATTATAGTCTGTACGTTTGCGTGCTTTGTTGATTTCCCTTGATTTTACCAAACAAAAATTATTAGATAAATTCTTTCTTTTTCTGCCATAAAAATATATTATTCGGATTTATTTCAAGACAGCAGTAAACATGAGTATGGATACCACAAACAATGAGACTAGTAAACCTGTTCGGAAATACTACGATCGTAGCAAATCTGACGACTTGCAAATCTCTCGAACTGATATGAATATGCTGATTATGAATTATTTAGTAACAGGTAAGTGCTTAACAACAACCAAAAACGGTCTTAAAAGTTCATATTATATTGCTTATTTACTACCTTTAGTTTGGGAGCAATTTTATAATTCGGTAGGTATGTATTAGAGAAAGATTTGATTTGATTGAATGGTTTCACATTTTATCAGGCATAGATTTCTATGTTCTTACTATTAAAGAGATCAACAAAGTGTATGTAACAGAAATCAGACCTATAAAATGCTTTGTCCTTGTCAATAAAGCTACTTTCACACGTCCATAAACACCTTGTGGATCTTTAATTAGTATTCATCTCTGAACAAACACGTAAAGATAACATTATTTCAGAGGGTTTCAAAGAAGCTGCACTCAAGTTTCAACAGGAGGCTGGGTTACAGGAGCCAGCATTATGTAGCTCATTAGACGAGCGCATTATGATCAGGGAGGCAGTGCAGAGTGGGCGCATCCCAGAAGCTATATCCATGGTCAACGCTCTGCACCCAGAGCTGTTGGACAACGATAGATACTTATACTTCCATCTTCAGGTATGGTTGATAAAACAATGTCCACTTTAGAACAGAATCTTGCTTTTACATAGATCTATTGTTTACGGGGGTCAAATTCAACTGCTTGGGAGTTGAAATTATTTTCACACATCCTGATTTAAAAAGTCAATGCATGATTTGTTCAATATTATAGCTTGTAATATAATTTTTTCAGCAATTGCAATTGTTGGAGCTGATAAGAGCAGGGCGGGCAGAGGAGGCCCTAGCTTTTGCTAGTGCTACATTAGCTGAGGCCGGAGCCAACGACCGCAATGCTCTGACGGAGCTGGAAAGGTCACTGGCGCTCTTGGCCTTCCCTGATCCACATTCATCACCATTTGCTGACCTGTTGCTCCCATCTCATAGTCAGAAAGTATGTATTCATTGTTATATTATTGGATATTTAAAATCTAATGATTTTAACTCAAACTTTACAATGTATACTAAAGAGCAATAAGTAAGCCAAGTGAATGCCATTCAAATTATAATAATTATGTTAAACAATTACTTTTTTTGTATTTATTTCAAAATTTAATGTTACAGATTGCAAGTGAACTGAATGCTGCCATTTTGAAAATGGAGAATCAGGAGTACACAAACCCCAAGCTATGCAGTTTGTTGCGTATGATATTGTGGTCCCAGAGTGAGCTCGACAAGCATAATATTAAGTATCCAAAGATGACGGACCTTGCTAATGCCACCATTGAGCAACCAAAATGAAAGTCGGTCACATTTGATAGAAATTACTACTCTGAGAATTGAATTACAGATAGTATAAACATAATTTAATAATATTATTTAAAATAAGTAGTTCATTTGAGTGACAAATGTAAGGGCAGAATATATAAATTACAATAAAATTCCTGTATGTATTACTTAAGTAAACATCTAAATTTTTTTTTGGCTCATATTCTCTTGTTATGACTTTAACAAATACTTAAGATTTATAAAACAGTGGCATCTTTATTTCAGAAGCATAATATCATGTCTATTTACTTTGTAAAGAACTCTGAAGTCTATTCATAGATGTTCATTATTTGCCTTTAAGGCCCACTTGCACAGATCTGAGTTAAAGTGAACTCTGAGTTAAACATCATGTCATTTGGTGAGTGATACAGATGACACGATGTTTAACTCGGAGTTAACTTTTAACCCAGTTCTACGCAAGTCCGCCTTATAATACTAATCTCATTGTTCACATAATCACATTCATCCATGTCATAAATATTTTAAATCTTTTTAAAGAATGTTTGTTCCTTTACATAGGTTACATTAATTAATAGTGTAACTTACTACTGTGGAGGGGTGGACATTTTTTATTATAATATTTGCTCATTGGCATTTGCACACCAACCACACTCTAACACTAAGTATTTCCTTAAGTTTTTAGTTATGTATCAATAGGGCTTCCCATAAGCATAGTAAAAACTTATGAGATACTTTTATAAGCCACAGGGAGACTCTTCATTGTAGAGTGTAGTGTACAATGTAGGTACATGTTAGGGTGCAGTTGATGAAATTAACAAATAGTTTGTTTACACACTAGAGATTTGATCTGAGCATAGAAAGATTAAGGAAAATAAACTTCATTCATTTTGATCTACAGAAATTGAACTTTGAAGTAAGATTTTTGTATGTATAGGTTTAAAAATAAATTAAGTGTTAATTAAATAATTGTTTTTATTGCTTTACCCTTTTCATTTTGTAAGAAAATTGGTATATTACATAATCACAGGATCATTGGATTTTATTTAAAAGTAATGGAAGTTCATTTAGCTTATATTCATTTAACAATTAACAACTGTCACCAGCCTAAAACATAATCGAGGGCTTTAGAAATGATCCCACTGGATCTCTGTGGTAGTGGAGCTGATGGGATTGGTGTGGGGCAGAGCGACCTGGCTGTGTTGGGTCTGAAACAATATTCAAATGTTTATTACTAATTTACAGATTTTTTTTCCAGATTGCTCATTTTATTGCTAATTTTATTCTAAGTTTGTTTTTTTATGCAAACTATTACATTATTGTAAAAAAAGAAAATTGAAGACAACTAAAAGAACATATTCCTTGTTAATGTGCATATTGAACATTAATAATATCATATACCAAATCGTTGTTACAGTAGTATATTATTTTAATACCGTTCTGAAACAGCAGTGGGACTGGACATTGTGGTCCGTGGAGGCTCTTTACACTCAACCACACCAACCATTATCCCTGGCAGTATTTGACGACCATTGAGTGTCAACGCCCTCTCCTTTTCTGCCCTAGTTGCATATCTAATATGGGCCCAGTTGCCTTGAGTTGGATACTGCTTATCTACAAGGAACATATAATAATAAAAATATTGTTGTAAGTTTAACGAAATTATAGAGTAATTTTAAATTATATTAGCTAAGCAAGGCCAAGCCAGCCAAATAGCACTTAATTATGCTTATGATTCTTGTCTGTTTATGGCATTCCTTCATTAGGCTGCCCTGCCTTTGTGCTGTAAGCTAAAAATGCTAAACTGTAAACATTAATTTGTTTTTATTTGCAAACAACATAAGTTTCTCACCAACAACAGCTCCACAATTACTAAATCTTGCTAGCACAGTGTTAGCGGCATTAGGAGGGAAACCAAACACGGTCACCCAATATTCATCTTGTTCCTGACAACCATCTTGCCAGGGTACTGATACAGACTGATTATTTACATTGTTCACAAAGGAGTTTTGCATCACAGAGTTGTTGGCACCAAGAAAGCTGTTCTCCTGGAACAGTGACTTGTTTATTGAGGGCTCGTTGCTTTTGATGGTGTCAAATAAATCTTCTATCGGAGGTCCAGTTTGTTTCATCGAGTATGACATATTTGGAGATGTTGGCATGTTAGCAAAAATATTCTGCTGGTTGAACAAGGCTTGTTGGTGTACAGACATGCTCGGCCGGTACAGCTTCTGCTCCGGAGTCGAGGTCTGTGTAGGGCTGGATGACCCTAAAGATGAAAGTTGGTAAAAGAATGGCTAAAGATAACTCAGATTGAAAGAATACAACCACAAAAATTACAATGTTTACATTGCTTACCGAATGCTAAGTTCCGTCCTTTAGTGGGTGATAAGCTGTTTGTACGTGGAGACATGCCACCGAGTGGTGGTGGATTTATTTCACCTAAAAGAAACGGCGGTAAGTAGCCAACGTTGGGGCTGCTCGATGGTGAATGTGGTGGGCTTCCCAGTGTCATTGGCTCCATTTTATAAATTTACTGACTTTATATTAATATGTTTTAATAAAGAAGTGACCAGTGAAGGTATTTTTAAGCACAAATAATAAAAACAAGTAACGGCTAGAAGAAAACAAGCATTCGCGAGTTTCAAATTTTTGACTTTGAAGTTTGACGCTATTGACATTAGTTTGACAGTTATTTTTTTCTAAGAAATTAGAAAAGTGTAGAAGTAGTCCGACAAGGCTCTACTTGGAATGCAGGGCTTCATAACGTTATCGAATAACAGAAAAATATTGTTACGTACCGTTATTTTCATAATGGTAGCCAGATAACGGTAATTTTTTAACGTTAGCTAGTAACATAAAGAAAAAATATCGTTATAATATAACATTTACCGTTATTAATATCAATTTTTTCCGTTATTTCTAGTATATTGGGTATTTTTCATAACGTTATCTTTGCCCTTGAAGCAGTAATGTTATGATAAAATAACGATATTTGAAGCCCTGCTTGAATGTGGCGAGAAAAGGAACTAAACGCTTCTATCATACAAAAACGTCATTTTTGACATTTGTTTGACAGTTCTCCTTTACCAGCAGCGCCTATTGACACATTTGACACATTCATATTATAAAGCCTTGTCGAACTATACCTGTCTGGCAGGGCTTCAGATATCGTTATTTTTTCATAACGTTACTGCTTTAAGAGCAAAGATAACATTATGAAAAATACCGGATATACTCGAAGTAACGGTAAAATTTGATAATAATAACGGTAAATGTTATATAATAACGATATTTTTTTTGTTATGTTACTAGATAACGTTAAAAAAATTACCGTTATCTGGCTACCATTATGAAAATAACGGTACGTAGCGATATTTTTCTGCTATTTGATAACGTTATGAAGCCCTGCTGTCTGGTATCAACATAAAGTATAAACTAGAGGAAGAGAAAATACAATATAATTTAATACACGTCCCATCCATAAATAAGTTCTACTGTGTAAGTTATAACTTATTATAACAGGATGACATAGCATACTAAGGTCTTTGTAGTTTGTGTCAGGGCTTCAAATATCGTTTTTTTTTTCATAACGTTATTGCGTCAGTCAAGGGCAAAGATAACGTTATGATAAATACCCGAAATACTAGAAATAACGGTAAAATTTGATATTAATAACGGTAAATGCTATATTATAACGTTATTTTCTCATTATGTTACTATATAACGTTAAATTCTTCTTTCTAATTTCCGTTATCTGGCTACCATTATGAAAATAACGGTACGTAACGATATTTTTTCTGCTATTCGATAACGTTATGAAGCCCCTGGGTTTGTGTAAATTAAAGAGCCCCCGAGACGATCAAACGGTTTGATTCAAACACGTAAATTTTGGTTTGACTCAAACCATTTTGATCGTTTACAAAGCTTGTTTGAACGGTTTGTCAAACATTTATACATGTACATGTATAAGATAGAAAAGAGCTCCGTTCCTATTCCAAACTTCTCCTTAACATTCCCGCCCATAATACTAAATATTTCAACTCCTCCTTTACCGTTAAGTCTATTTTACTCTGGAATTCCTTACCTGATCATATTAGGCAAGCTGAAACTTTGAATCGCTTTAAGTCGTTAGTATTTAACCATTATTTTAATATATCTGTCAACCAATAATAGTTACAGGATATTCACATAAAGAATGTATTTTTATTTATTATTATTTATTAGTATTTATAATATGAATTGTATATTTATATATATACACTTATCATCGTTATTATTATAGTATCAGTAGAATGTATATGTACATTTTTTTAATGAATATATATTATTATAAATTATGTATATATTATTATAAGTTATATGTATACTTTTGCACATCACCTTTTTCCTGAAGTCATCATCTCATGAAATTTTGTTAAAGGGTTGCCTGGAAGAAATTGCTTTCAAGTAATAAGGCCGCCCTTGTGTACATATTATGTCATTTACTAAATTTGAATGTAAATTTTACTGTGATTTTTGTGCACAATAAAGTATATTTGTTTGTTTGTTTGTTTGTATTTACGTGTTTGAAAATTGTTTGATGAAATTTCATATTTTTGTTTTGTTTGACGCGCCGTTTGATCGTGTTCCGACGCGTTTGATCAAACTTGGCTTAGTTTAGTACTGGATTTTGAAGAAGAAAAAAGAAAAAAAAGAAAGAAGCTGTAGTTTCTAGCACTTTCTGGACTTTCTGTAGATGTTCGTGGGTAAAACGATATCTTAGTTCATTACCATTGAGGTAATAATACTTAGGAGTCCGCCTTATATTTTGACAGCTGATAATGTTACTCTTTCTAACTAACGATGTAGTAATTTGGGTGAAAAAGAAAGCTCATATCGGTGTGTAAACGTCAAAAGCCTGTAATGTTATGTCCCACTTAGTAGAACATAACAAAGGAGTAGGTCTGCATATTTCATGTTTAAAAAGTGGTAATAAAAGTGTTTAGTGAACGTTCAATGCAATTTAATATTGCGTTTTGTGGTTCCGCTACATAATAAACCATAAAAACGGCCAAGGAATGCCTCAAACACGTGGATTTAACATAACATACGTAAGTTTTCAACAACGTTGTTTGGGCTTATCAATCGGTATTTTTGTAAGCTAAAAAAGAAAATTGATAAGTATAATAATCCATTAATCATGCTATATAAGGCATTAGTGATAAAAATGTCACATCAAGTAATAATTTGGCTATAAATATTGCATAGTTTTTTACGTGTATTTTAGGGATGCGCCTTACTTGAACTATAGTTTATCGATAAAAATAATGTCATGGACTAAATGATTTTTTTTTCAGGTTGAAAATGCTTCAAAATAGACGACAAACAGATATATATTTTAGACGCAAGTTTCATGCAAGTTTTTAATCCTTACTCCCTTATGAAGGCATCACAATATTGGAATTTGGAATTATCATTTCAAACGTAAGTTTGAAACAATGATTTTATTCAGTTTAAAGTTCTAACGGAGAGTAAAATAATTGCATGATCAACAGCTCTCACACCTCCCCCCTGTAAGTACTCAATTCGTTACTTAAAGATACTTCTTGAAATTTTATCCTGGCATTAGGTACTCTTTTTTAATAAGTAAAATGTAAAATTTTAATAAGGCTAAAGTCATAATCATTTAATAAAATAAATTTAATACCTCAATCGTCGAATTCCAGACACAATATATATTTAGTTGTTAATTTTTATGCGGCACCTGGGTTCCGCTTGGGGCTGGATGGGTTAAGCATGGAAAACTTACATAAAACATATTGCCCCGTATACAATATTATGAATTATGTGTATATTTTATAGTATGTAGTAGTATAGTACATTTATTGACACTAAACCATATATTTTTTTCAGGTTATTGGAATGCTCTTAAAGAAGAGTTCAATATTATGGTGGTGACGGAGAGACCTATAATGAAGATAATAATTATTTTCAATTATTAATTTGATAATAAGATTGAAAGTGAAGAATAATATTTAGTTTAGTGCTCTATGATTTTGATTGCACACACCGTGATATTGCACAATAAAATTGATCGTCTAGACTCTAGAGTCCCACTTAGGTTATTAATTATTATTATTATAATATCATTATTCAGAGGGCGTCGAAGTATCTATTTTAAGTCTTTTTCTGTATAAATATTATTACATAATTATATTTTAATAGGTAAAGAAATGCACCTAAGCATTTTTGGAATTACTTTAAATAAGTAGGACTGAGATTCATTCTTATATTTCTTTGATAATAATAATTGTTATTCTACAAAATAGTTGCTTAATAGTAAATAGTAATTAAGTTTAATAAAGTATAATATATTTTGTTCTTCTGTTGTGTTTTATAAAAACTGTTGATTTTATTGATATTAGCTATTACACTCCGGACAAGCTTTCGTGGCTTATGGAGTATACATATTATGTATATTTTTAACTATTTGTGTAATTATATACTTAAATATTTTGTTTATACAGGGTGCAATTAAACCATCCTGCCAAATTTTTTCCAGGGCTTAGGTATCATTAGGAGAGGTCATTTAGCAAAAAAAAATTGGGTGTTATTTTTTTAATGACATATTTTATCCCATTTAAAATCGATGCAGAACGGTTACTCGTGGCGGTGGGAATGAGCGGGGGTGACGTGGGGGGGAGGCGCGCGCGCACTCACCCGCCGGCGACGCGTAGTGTCCATTTTAATTGTGTTTTTTAGGATAACTTTCGGAAGCTATTTCTCAACATTTTAGTACTGAGTGACTATATTAAAAGAAAAATACGTGTATTTTTATTTTGAACAAGGATCAATATATCAAAATTTGGCAGGAAGGTTTAATTGCACCCTGTATTTAAGTATTTTCATACACTTAATAAATAGATAAAAAATACCTTTTCACCAAATTAAAAGCGACTTCTAATTTAATGAGCATAATATATCCTAAATTGAACATGCAGGTCGAATTGATAACCTCCTTTTTTGATGTCGTTTAATAAAAATCTATAACATAAAATTATGGTCGACTTGGTCGATAGCTGTAGTCTAATTTTATATTTTTATCGATATACGCCATCCCTACACGCACACTACAGCAATTGCACACAAGCATAAAATGGCCACGCGCTGGCGAGCTAAGAATCCATCTATGTATACTTAATCTGTGTTCATTACCATGATTTGGACCAAAGTCTTTTCATTTTTTTTTATTTTTCGACAGAGGACATTGACGTTATAAACATAAGAAAATCGCGGTCCTTGTTCTAGAATCTAGATTCTAGACTCTAGAGCATCTTGTCTGCATCACAAGACGTGTACTCGACAGCGCGTATTGAATTAAACTGCGCAGTGTCGTTTGACAAACCGTTCAAACCGACATCAAACGGTTGCATCAAACACGTAAGGTTTGAATCAAACCGTTTGACCGTCTCGGGGGCCCTTAACAGCTAAAGGTAGTCGAATGAAAAATTATTTTCTAAGTATTGTTTTTAACAAGAAGACGAAGAAGATGAAATAAATTGTCAATGTCAAAACCAGACCGATGCAAAGCAAGTGTCAAAACCGTTGTCAAACAAATGAATATGGATTCTTCAGAGGAATCTGATAATAATTTAGATTTATCTAGTGAAAATGGATATAATAGAGCAAACAATAATCCTACAATGAATAATAGTGGTTCGCAAAATAATATAGTACATAAAATTTTCAATAGAGAGGTACGTTTGAACGACATTTTTATGGAAGCAAAGCCTTCGCAGTTCGCTAACTTGCACTTTGTTTTTTTTTTTCAAGCTAAATTAAAACAATAATTTTTATACTATACTCAGCTCTTGTTAAAACTGTAAATAAGCACGCTTTACATATACTTTCTACTATTCTATAATACTTCGTGATTTGCCTAATGATTTGCATATTCATTACACCCAAAGTGAGCAACAAAGGATACCCCCCCATTAATTATTACCAATTCTTCATTTGTTTATTGGCTCAGATATGCTTTTGCCAGACCATGTCTTGACATTTATTTGTAATTTATAGGTATTCGGCAGTACTTCTAGAAGTTCCAATGGAAAACGCAAGGTGTTCGACAAAATACCACCACGATTACGCTTCTGCCTCATGGACATAGTTCCTATACAATATTTAAGACAGCATATTTTTATGGGATTCTCGCAATGTGGACAATTCCTTCTCAGTTTTACGTACAGTAGTAATACTCAAGTATATTTTAGGGAATTCTCAAAGTTTACGTGAGTACTATTTTGCAATTTATTTATGGTTTAAATCTTCAACTCCCAAGCAGCCACATACTATATCGAAGAATTAATGTAATCTGTAGTAAAAAATATACGGTTTGTATAATTTTAATTCTGCACAGTTAGCAAACAATTTTTTTGCTCATTTGTTTATAAACTTTAGACTTGGTTTAAACCTTTAAAAAAATATTATTTTAATAAATCAATCATTATAAAGCATAGTTGCCAAAAAATATAGTATTTTGCATGAAAATTGAATATTTCCTTTGCTCCTACTTATTGAGCATAAATTAATTTAAAATTTTCAGACTTCACTTCTTGTCATGGGTGCCAGGTCGTGTGGTTAAGCCGGTTCACAGTGTGCCATTGTTTGGTGACGACAGTATTGATAGTAGGGTGACCATATCCATGGCACAGTGGAAACATAACCCCTCAGTATTAGTTGTATATGGTATTGCGTGAGTATACTTTGAATTTTTTATTGTTACAATAAATAGCAAATACTAGTGTTCTCTTACAAGAATTATTATTTAATATTTATGAGAATGTCTAATGTTACATCATAAAGATAATTTGGTAAAATTTTGGTTCTGGTTTTTTAATTATTATATCTTTAAATTGTTCTTAAACCTTTTTTATTTTTTTCAGAGACTCATGCTCAGAGAGGTCTTACCTCAGTGTTGTGGGAGTACCTAGGTTAGGTTGTAAAAGTTGCTCATCTATTTCTAAGGATGATGAAGGTATGAAGGTATTTATATAGAGATAATTCAGATGTTCATATTAGAAAATGATGTTCAAACATTAATCCTCTCTTTCAGATGATTTGAATCTTGGCAAGAGGTGTATGGAGCATAGTTTTGCTATCCACACAAAGTTCTTTTGTACTTCGGACTCCAGTATGTACGAACCGGTTGTTCAACTGGCTTATTCTAATCAAATTATTATTTATACGGATTTTATACATATATTAGAAATAGATATTGTCAAAGCTGATCAAGAGAAAAACGAATCGTCCATCATTGACGAAAAATCGTCCATCGATAAGGATGAATCAAACTCGATAGATACAAACCCGAGCACGCCCGCCTCAGACTATTCCGCGCCGTTCCAGTCTCCGAAATACGAGAGTAATGTCGTTCAAAACATTTTGGCGGACTTTTCGGATCTGGAAATGGAACCGTACCAAATGTCGAGGCCTGTGCACTTGCCGGATGTCATGGGACAGGAGTTGTGTATCCAGGCATCCTCAATATCGCACAATCTCATGGAGGAATGGGAGGGTCCGTCGCCCTCGATACGGACGCTAATTAGCCCCCCACTGAGGTCTCCAAGGCGAAGGCCCGCCGAAAGCATGTCGAGGTTCAACGAAACGCACAGGACTATAGCGGAAAAGGCGTACGAATTCGTCGAGGAGACCGAGACGAAATGCGAAAAGCTCAGCATATTCAGAAAACGCCGACTGGCCGACAAGAAATATGAGTTTTCGGAAGATAACAATGAGAACATAGTTCCGTTTAGAGTGTTAAGGAGTAATAGAAAGTATTACACGGGTTCTACCAGCAAACAAACTAGGCGGCCGAAGTCACCGCCGATTGAGAGTGTTGTTTTGAGAGCACATAACCAGATAAGCAGGCCTGCTTCGCCCGTTTCCGATGTGAAGAATGTGAGCTTATCAGCTCTCGAGTCAGACAGGAATAGCGAGTCCGAATATAGAGTTATGGAGATGTTAGATGATGGTTCCTTAAAGACTGTGTCGGTTCACGACAACACATCAAAAACCCTCTCTGACTGCACCGTCAGTCCTCAGGATCCTTATTTAGTGCATTCAGGAAATTCCAAGTGCAGTAAATTCTTCACGCGATATTTTGTTGAGAGTGACGATGAAATTACTTCTATAATCACAGACTCTGAGGGTAAGTTTAGTTAGATTTCATCTTGTATTTCAGTAAAAATTAAACTGAAAAAATAAAAGACTACATCATCACATACCAATTGTAGCGTGTAAATTATTACAGACGACTGCATGTCGGGCTACCACGTGGCTCTCCCACTGAGTGGTCAAGGCGCGCGGGGCATGGCGTTACAAACTGTTAGCGCGGGGGCCTGGGAGCGGGCGCGGGCGCAGGCCCCCGGCCCCCGGCCCGCCGCAAGCCCGCCGGGCCCCAGCCCGACAGGCCCGACAGTCCCACCACGGACATTACGAGCCACTCAGCGGTCCCTAGACACGGATCTACTGTGTAATGAAGTGTGCGGCAGGTTGTGCGCAATACACGGTGTTAACTTCATCTACTGCTTCGACTGGGGCTGCCACGTGATTGATGTTTGTCAGTCCAGTGGCTGTCTGTCCGGGGTGAGTGCTTTCTTAGTTAATAGTGCATAAATTATTAGAAACTATTTTGCTGTCCAAAAAGATTGCCTTATCACTTGTGCAAGTCTGCAGCTTATTAGTTGAGAATTATTATAGTCTGTGATTGTATAACTTTATCTGTATATTACAATGTTCATGCTTAGAATTAATATTTAAATTTTTGCTTTAAATGTAATTACAAGAATTTGTATGTTATATTTGAGTTTTGACCCACATACTAATAAAAGCTCTCAATCCCTTATCTATTAAGCTGTTTTTCCAACGCACCTGGGTAAACAGATGATGCCTGATTTAAATAAATAAATAAAAAAACAGTAAGCCATCCAGTTGTTCCTGTTACAATAGAACCCTATCTGTTGCTGTCTTTCTTATGTCTCAATTTATTTTCTATGGATGTATAAAATATAAATATAATCTGTGTAAGCTGTGCGCGATGTGGCTGTGGGCGAGCAAGGAGGACATCGGAGCGTGCGAGGCGTGCCGCGCCGTCAGCGGCGGCTGCCCGCAGCACCGGCGACAGTACGCCGCTGAGGTACGTACACGCAAACAGGGATGCATGTCTACGTGCACGCACGCAAAAGAAACCCATGTACGTACGAGCACTCACAGATGCAAAGTAAAAAGAAGAAACTAGTTTATCGCGCGGAATTTTTTTTCGCAATTAAAACTATCATATTTCCTGTGCTTTCCCATCTCTCAAACTATCTCCATTTTAAATTTTATTTATATTGGTTTAGCCGTTTGAGGGCGAAGAGGTTACAGACACACAAACTCACTTTTGCATTTATAATATTAGTAAAGAGGACGCACGCACGCAACCGGCACGCATGCACGTACACGAACGCACATACGCATACGAACCAAAAAAGATACGCATATTCGTACGAGCACAGACTCGAGCCGATCAAACCGATTTGTTTCGTTAGTTTTATTTCCAACACACGTTTGGAGGCACATGCAGCCTGCGGTTTTATAATGATTGGTAAGTCTCATGACGTGCATACAAACAACACAGTCTACTTGCGCAGATCCAGGTTAAAGTTAATACCGGGTTAAATATTGTGTTATCACTTATCTCTTACATTCTTCATATTATATTTTACGAAAGAGATAACGTTTAATCCGGGGTTAAACGTTATCTCTTTCGTATCGTTTAAGTTTTAACCCAGATCTGCGCAAGTGGGCCTAAAGCTCAACAATCATGATCTTTCAGTGCCTATTCGTGTGGGACCTGGTGACGGGCGAATACCGCACAGAGCGCGTCTCCATGACAGAGGACTCTAGTCAAGAAGGTTCCAGAAGTAAGTCATTTGCTTTCTTTTCCTACATTATGTAGGACCGGTTTGACAGTGTAGTGTATACTGTTTAATGTAAGACTGCAATTTTGATGAAATGTACTGACATAACGAAAACATAATTATTATTTTAGTATTTTTGTATAAAGTAACAAACCTCCAAACTACTAAATTGATGCGCCATAGTTTTTCTTTATTGCGTGGTTAAAGTCATTTAAATTGGTAGTTTATTATAGTCGCTAAAACTGAACTTCATATTTTCAGTACCCGGGGCGGACCGAGCGAGGAAACTGGCTAAGAAGCTCGGACACATGCCTCTTGGGAACGAGAACAGATTACTCACTACTTTGACTGGTACGTATTAAACTCAGTTGTTTAACTGTATCAAGAAAAGTAATCAAAATTATAAGCTGACTTGTGGCACTATAGTTAATAAAATCAGGCGTTACTTTGCGGAAATCCATAGCTTAAAATTTAGTTTGTTATTATTATTATTATTTTTTAGCAATATTCCGCGAAATAAACCTCAACCTTTAAGTAAATGAGTGAGTGTACGCATAGGCATGTGTACAGCACCTCCCTCCTCTCCCACACTGCCTATGCGTACACTCGCACGCAAGAACCTAAAAACACTACTACCACACAAGCAATAATGTTGGCAAATCCGTGCAAGGCCCCTCACCACCATGCAGGTTGACGCGTTTCGCCCCAACACCGGAGCATCCTCAGGATGTGGACTCTACGAACAACGTCCATCAAGTCGCTATGTCCCGAGAGCCAGCGACAACCCATAACTATAAAGTTTTAGACGCGGTTACTTTAGGAGGTCTAAATCTAACTTTCGTTAAAGTATAATGCCTAATTTATAATGCAAAAAGACCGTGCCTGCCCGCCGTGGATCACACAAACCAGTTTGCATGCAGTAACGCAGACGGCGTGTGCTTTGTGTACGCGGCGCGGGCAGCCGCAGACATCGACGGGCGTACGCGGTGAAATTGACCGGCCCGCCCCGCCCCGCCCCGTCGTCTGCAAAGCGCCTAAAGGTGTATGGCAGTGGAAAGCAACTGTCATAAGTGTCCAGCGGAATCGATGTTGATTACTATTATGCCGCTATATTTTAAAAGGTCGAATCGTAATAAAATTGATTCTAATTAAAAATAATATCGTCTCAACCTGTGGTCTCAACCGAGTGTTATCGCTTAAAACTTGTTACACAAAAATTTGATTCTCGCAGGCAAATCACTAAAAAGACTGACGGATGAGGACAACTGTATAGAGATAACGAAGAACCACCCTGACTCGTCCGAGTCAGAGTCCGAAGAAGAGGACAGCGACTATGACTGACTCCCTCACTCCTAGATGTGAGTATGAATGTTAGCTGTACTTAGCTCAATTCACTAATCTTAGATACTTAAAAGTGTAACGATAGAGCTCGACAAGAATTTAAATGAACGTGGCGAAAAAAGGAACTAACGCTGCCTCCATACAAAAACGCCATTTCTTACGGTTCTCCTTTACCAGCAGCGCCACCCCCGCGTTCATTTAATGCTGTCTACACACCAAAGCCGCCGGCCCGGCGGCGTAACCCGTCGGGCAAGGCCGGCGGCCTCATTTTGAAACAAGCTTGGCGGCTGGCTGGTGGCGTGTAGACAGCTTATAGCTTTGTCGAACTATATAAATGGCGGCCGAAAAGGAAGATCTTCCGACCGAGCGAGATAATATCATACTCGGTCAGGCCGAAGCCCACTGGCGTCGTTTCAGTTGTTGTATATAAGAGTTTAGTGTGTTAAGCTTAAAATAAAATTGAAGAGGTTACAGACAGTGAATTATCATTATGCCGCGGCCGCATATGCGTGGTGCTTCGCGCTAAAACCGATACTATTGGACGATCAGCGTGTATCGTCCAATAGTATCGTCTCATAGCACGAAGCTTCGGACGATAGACGCAGATGCGGCCGGGCCGTTAAAATAATAGCGATTATAATTTTTTTTTCAGGTAACAGCTTAATCTCGTACAAGAATTGTAATAGTTTTATTATCAGTTTTTGTAAAATTATCCTAAGTCATGTTTGTTGAGGCGGACACACGCACTCTAAGTTTATAAAGTGTAATGCACTCTCTTCATGTTGGCCAATGTTGTATAGTTGAATAATAGATATAAGCGATTAAAAATGTAGAAAGAGGAATGCATGTCGTCTATGGATTATTAAGTTTATTACGTTTACAATCGACGTCGATAATCGTCATTGTTTATAGCATGAACGTAGAAAAAAAGGTGGACGGAGTCTTATTATACACAGCACTGTATCTTCAGAGTCGGCCAGGCTGACTGCATGTACACGGTCCGCACGCACACAATATTACGCTAGTCCAGCCATTTGACAGGCGTAAGAATGTGTGCGTGGCCGACTCTGAAGACACAGTGCTGTGTATAATTTATAAGACTCCGTCCACCTTTTTTCTACGTTCATGGTTTACAGTGTATGTTGTGTGTGTAACCAGCAGTAAACAAAAAGTTTTGTTCGACTTTTCAGAAACTTTCTGTCATTTTCTGATAAGACGTGTGCAACATGTCGGATTTTTGTGGGATTGTTTACTGTAGGCGTTAGTGGCGCCCTCTGCGTAATATTCCTTATTGTGGTGGCAATTTGGCCCAACTTGGAGAGAGGCTATAAATAACTGAACAAAACACTTTAACCTAAATGCAGACTTAGTTGTGTGTATCACGAGCTCTAGTTTAGACTGCAATACTCCGATTCTAAATAATCTAACATTAATACAGTTTCTATAAAGGTTTGATGCTGTCTACTATTCAAATAAAGTGTTAAACTAACGTTAAATGCGTTCTGATTGTTCAAGACTTAAAAATTAATTACTAGGCCTACCGTATTGGGCGAAGAGACAGCCTAACAAAGAAATTGCATGAGCTAAGCTGCACTACGCGGCATCGGAGCTACGCGGCACTTCACTACAGTACTGTTGAAAATTAATTGTCGCGCTTCGCTGCAGTGTAGTTACGCCTACGGCCTAGTGCTATTGCAAACAAACTGTCACCAACAGTATTTCCAGACCTATACGACCTGCAATTCCCTCTTAAAAAGCAACGCTACTGTAGCTCTTCTAACGTTGCGAGTGTCCATGGGCGACGGTAGTTGCATTTCGTCAAGTTACCCGTTTGCCCTTGCTTTTTTGTTATTTTAATATATATAAAATTGTTTGCTTGTTTGCTTGTTTGTTATTTTATATATAAAAAATTTTTTTTCGACGTAAATACTATTTTGGAGTGGAATAGGATCAAGACTAGATTGAATTTGTATTGATGTTAGATTTATATCAGAATGGACTATGGAGGTATTGTGAAAATGTGCTATTGGCTCAGTAATCGGTTGTGAAAGAGGCGGAAATTTATGGTTGTTTATGGTAAAGTGCCTGTTGATAGTTTCTTTTTAATCAAAAAGTTCTACTGAATTTTTTTTTATTTGTGCTAGTTTATACTTTGAAAAGGCCATTTGCGTTTTGTATATTACGATTGTAGATAAAGGGGATCAGAGTACGTTTTTACTATAAATTATTCATTGAAAATTAAATTAATCAATCACTTTTTTAAGTTATTGACTAATTAAATATTTGTTTGTATTTAATTATTTAATACTTAATAAGCCATAATTTCTCTGTTATTTCAGTCTTATCAGTAATATATGGCTCTTACAATATAGGTGCTCAGGAAATATTTTTTTCTTGGTTAGGGGGCAGGGGCCCCATAGTTTAACACAAGAGGCTTGCTACGCCACTGCTCTGTTCATCCACTTTGTCTACAAAACAATTTTATGATGAAGACTTGTGTAAATACTGATATTATGTAAATAATGTGATAAAAATTATCTCAAAATGTGTATTATTTAATGAACTATAGGTTTGTGATATTGTTTATATTCTGCCCAAATCTTATTTCATTGACACGTAATTAAAAATATAAAACATGTCGTCCAATGACTTTATTGCAATGTAAGGCTGCGTTTTCACCAGAGATGTGTTGCGAGAAAATATGTGTTTTTGAGAACCAATAGAATCGCTTCATTGACGTGACCTCACTCAGTGCAGCGATTCTATTGGATCTTAAAAACACATTCCTCGCAACACATCTCTGGTGGAAACGCAGCTTAAGAGCGATATTAAAACCTAAGGCCGGTATAAATAGTCAGTATTCAAGATGCATCTCGGTCTCAAGACACGGTTCAGGCCCTGTGATTGGTTGGCTGTCAAAATTCCAACCAATCACAGAGCCTGAACTGTGTCTTGACTCTTGACTCTTGAGACCGAGATGCATCCTGAGTACCTACTGACTACTTATACCGGCCTTCGTGAAGCAATATAGGATGTTTTCATTCACATTTTGATTAAATTAATTTTTTACAGAGTGTACAACAATATCATTAAAACATAATCCTCACAAATTGTTATTGCATTTAATCCTAGTAGTAATTAAGATTGTAAATAGAATAAAACTTGCCATCGAAACATTTGACTAAGTTAGAATTTAAATAAAATGTGTTCGAAACAAGATTTTAATTTTTTTGTCCCAACTCCCATCTGTATCTGTTAAATATATTTTATTACCTATGTAACACTGTAGCTCTCAAACAAATTAACCTGTGTGTTCTTAGCTATAGTTTATAGTCACATACTGCTTGACAAGTAAAACAGGAATTTCTTATATTTAAAAAATAATTAAGATTTTATGCCATTTTATTAACATTCAGAGAGACATAGATTTATTTATTACCACAAAAATTATCCATACATTATACCCTTACTAAAATATCTAAACAGCGGACACCTGATAAAGGTTGCCTGTACCTGTCACACATTGTAAAAGTAACATGACATAAAGATAGCCAACCTTAAATATGTTATAAACATTGCGGGAATTTCTTTATTATTATAGTATGGGTGTATCTTTAATCTTTATAAATTATAATAAAAAATTATAAATCTAAGTACATCTTGACACTGATGCATGCATGACCAGAGTTTAGAAACAGGAAAACCCTTATGATTTTAGATCCTGAAAGTAAATTCAGTTAAGTAGAAATAATTTATTAGTCTATCCATTTAGAGTGATTTTCCATGAAAGTGATACCATAGAGAAAATGTACACTAGAGAAAACATACATATACATAGTATATGTATATCTGTGGCGATACTTAGGTTGTTAAAATCTGAGGCCTGAGCTTTAATATCTCCTTATGAATAAGTATAGTATTTGTTGCAAACCTGTTCATGATTATAGTTAACTATAATCATGAACAGGTTTGCATCGAATACTATAATATAATACAAACAACTATTATCAATATTACAGATTTTACACATAGATAACAGCAAATACCAATATTTACCCAAACTCGTTATAAAACAGCTAACAAGTTTTTGTGATCAGCACAAAAAAACTTGTTATGAATTATGATTGTTCAATTTCACCGCGAATAATAAAGAATGCAGTAATCGACATTTTTGGGATATTCACTTTTTACCAGAAATGACATCCCAAGGGGTTAATAAACATGCAAAAAATTCATTTTCATAAAATTTTTTTACTAAAAGTATGGTTTTTAACTACCGATTCTCGCAGTACTTGCATAAAAAAACATGTTTATCGCGTTTATCTCAAAACCTCCATTTTGCGATTACTGCATTCTTAATTATCACGGCAGAATAGCACAAAGGGAATCCTATATTACCAACGCACACGGCGGGCAAAATGCAGGTGTCCGGCGTGCACTAAAAACGCGGCATGTCCGCGGCTGACCGGCCCGCCCTGCCCCGTCGTGTGCAAATTGCCTAACAGTTGCAGTAGTTACAAAATACAGAGATTATTAATTACAATAATAATATGAGAATATACATTTTTTTAATTAATAAAAATATATTGTATAAATTACCATGTAAAACAAATGTTAGCTTTTTCCAACTTTACAGTAGATTTCTATGCTTCACATTACAAATAAATGTAGTTTTCTTTGCCTGCGTATTGAAAATATTATTGGACAGTCAAAGAAAGAAAACACCGGTCAACAAAATCGAAAAAAAATATTGTAGCCTGCAAGCAGGGCCCCCGTAAGGGCTACTGGCACCTGTGTGCAAAAAAAGGATTTTGGCGCCCCTCTAGGCAATTTTTTTTTGGGTCCTTGGTAAAGATGGCGATTTGGCGTCCCTAGAGGATGGCGTCCGTGTGCATTGCACACATTGCACATATAGTAACGGGGACCCTGCCTGCAAACTATAGCAGTTCCTGTTAGAGTTTTGTGTGCACGATATATTATGTTTCTAAGAAGTTTTTTTTCTATTGACTCAGATTTTTGAGATATTTCATTCCAAAGTTTTAAGAATCTCGCATTTTAGCCCATTTCAGAATCACATTGCAGTTGAAAGTATTCATTTTTATAAGTTTTGATTAATGTATGCCAGACTCCAGAGAGAGACAATTCTTGTTGAGAATGTAACTTGTTTCAATGAGTTATGACTTATGACTAATTTCCCCAATGTTAAAACGGTTTTTAAAATGCTTTCACCTAGTTAATACTATGTGGAGACACAATTTTTGTATGAAAAAAGAAAGTATAGTTGTCAACTCTGATTTTTTTCCCCTGTGTTATCTGCACTCAGCCCGGAGGCTATAAGCAGATGTGATGAAGTGGATTTGGCTGATATTTTAATAAAAAAATATTATATGCAATTTAAATTGAGATCTAAATAATAGATGTGTATATTTACTAAACATATTTTATCACAACTCATGAAAATAAATTATTCCAATAGTTATAAAATGATTCTGAAATGGACTAGAATTCAAGATTTTTGAAACTTTGGAATGAAATATCTTAGGAACCTGAGCTGATAGAAAGAAAATTTCTTAGAAACATAATATGATCAGGTTCTTACAGGAACAGCTTTTGGTTTTCAGGCCGCAAAACTACTGTTGACCAGTGTAATTTAGAAGTAGATGACAATTTAAATTACAAATATCAGCCAGGTTTCTACAGTCCAAAAGTATCATTGCAGTCGGGCTCTGGTTCTTCTGCAGTGGGTAGTTTTTCCCCGCTCTCATCAATGAGGCAACTCACGGACATCTGTTCTATATCATCCCATGAAAGCTTTTGGAATTTCTGTTCGATTAATTTAATAAATTTCTTTGCAGCATTGTTGGCATCTTGTTCTGACATACCACACTCTTTGAAGTACTTTACGGAGGCAACCATCAAACTCTCTGGCTTTTTTACAACAAGGTTTAATTTTGTGCCATCCTTTATTGATGGATATGAAGATACGGTTTGATCATCTGCCAATGTTCTTCCCATAAGTACCAACTTCTGGTCTTCCACAGGTATCGATAATTTTGTGTAAATGTTTTTCTTTATATCTAAAATCTTTGTACTTGGATCAACCTGAAAATTTCACCAATTAAAGAATATATTGATCAGAAAAACATTGTTTATAGTTGTAAAAATCATAAAAGCATGGATATTGGTAAGCATGAAAGAGTTTGGAGACAACAACAACCTCTAATTTACACTCCCCGCCTTTTAACTGCTTGATTGTTATATTCATTTTTAATAGGACCGAATTAATTTGCTATTGAAATTGGTGCAGTATACACTTTTTTTGCAAATAAAACAATTTTATTTAAGTTTTGAATGATTTTACAGCACCAAAGGACAAGACAACAATACAAAAACAAAATGACGTTTGACGGCAAGTGAAATGTCAAGTGTCATATGCGTATTAAATGTCAATTAGCTTTTTTTTCTTATTATGGCACTTCGGCTATAAAATCATGGCCAGTGTCGAGTATAAATTATAATATTATGACGGGAAGACAATATTTTTCAATACCTACCTACAATTTTCAGCATCGTTTTTCTACATTTTTTCTATAATGTCAGGTGACAGGTCTAAAGCCATTAGGTCTAAATTATCTTGAAATTAGCTGTCAATATTGTTTTTACATTTTTCTATTGTACAGACCACTGCTTTATAAATTATAACCCTTTAGCAAATAGCCAAAAAATATTAAATACTTACATTTATTGGTACCTTTTCAGTTTTCCAGTTATATCAGAATCATCAAGTATCTCTTATTAGTCTGTGATCAGAATGTTCTATTTTATAGGCTATATCTAAAGTATAAGTAATATGAATCATTTATAATAGGTATTTTAGGCAACTATCATTTAACAGGATTTTCTGGGATTTTCAATAATCGCGCAGCACTTTTTGCAACGTCTTTCGTGGTCTTTAGTATATTATATAAGTCGTCTTAATTACTCTTTACGTCTATGTCTGGCTGGCAGTCTTGCCAGTTGCCACCAAAGAGGATCTCACAAGTCACAAATCTCGAAAACTCAACGAAAACTTCATAAAACTTGACTCATTGTAAAAAGAAAAATAAATTTAAAGAATTAATGATTGATTTATGATTAATGAGATTTATGAGTTATGACACTAATAAATATGATTGAAAATAAATAAAATTAATTACCAAGGTGATTTTAAATTGCATAGTGTTAAAATACTATTTTTGGAGTTTAATTAAACATTTAATTACAAAATTCTTAATAATGAATGAAAAACTAGATTTTACAACAGATATAAATTTTAGTCGGGTTTCGATATATATCTACGACTTTGAAGACACCGAGAGAGCGAGTATACAATCATAATTTTCATTATTTTATTCTGTAATTATTATCAAGTACTTATTGACTTATGATCAATAATTATTACTTATATACCTAGCCTATAGGTACGTAAAGTCTCTACTCTCTACTACATATTACTATTAGGTCATATCTGTAGAATCTATGTTGTAAAGTATATTGTACGTAACAATAATTATTATAAAATAACAATACATACCTAATACCTATCTAGACCACTACCTACCTAGAGTGACTCTATGTTTTAAAATTAGAACCGTAGACTCTAGGCCAGTGTTTTCAACTTATGATGCGACCATAGTATGAAAAAAATATATGGTAAATATTCCGTATCGCGCCACCAGCGATTTTGAGGCCGTTTTTTTACAGTCGCGTTATAATCTGTAAACATCAGAACTAGTATTGTTAAGGGCCCGGGTTACCCTCGAAATTTTCATACATTCTTAATACCAAAATCATTTTCTCATACGAAAATATTTAACATGTTTGAGTAATTTTTCAGCTTAAGATAGTAATTACCTAGGGTCCTGAACAATTTTTTTTTACAAAATATTTAAATACTAAAAAAAAAATTTTTGTGTTTAAATATTTTTTAGTAAATTTACTACTAAATACTTAAACACAAAAAAATAGACAAAAACACTAAAAAATATATAAATAAATAGTAAATTTACTACTAAATATTTAAACTTTAAAAAATATTTTTTATTATTTAAATATTTTGTAGTAAATTTACTATTCATTTATATATTTTTTAGTGTTTTTGTCTATTTTTTGGTGTTTAAATATTTAGTAGTAAATTTACTAAAAAATATTTAAACACAAAAATTTTTTTTTTAGTATTTAAATATTTTGTAAAAAAAATTTGTTCAGGACCCTAGGTAATTACTATCTTAAGCTGAAAAATAGCTCAAACATGTTAAATATTTTCGTATGAGAAAATGATTTTGGTATTAAGAATGTATGAAAATTTCGAGGGTAACCCGGGCCCTTAAGATGGCGCATGACTATTTCTGGCTAAAAAAAAATCCAATTTTCAAAGTATTTGGAATTGTTTTTCCTGTATTAAATGCAGAGTGAATGCAAAGGCTTGAATTTTTACCCCCCTATTATAACGCGACTGTAAAAAAAACGGCCTCAAAATCGCTGGGGGCGCGATACGGAATATTTACCCAAATGAATCATGGACATTTAGTATGTGGCGGTACCCACAATTCACCTAACAATCCTGCATCGCGCTATCGAAGTTTCGGAGAACGGCAAGATATATACAACGTCTGAAATGACGTCAGTGGGCTTCGGCCTAACCGAGCATGCTATCTCGCTCGGTCGAGATACTATGCGGCCGGCGTAGCGGCGTGCGCCCCGCGCCGCGCGCTACCCCTCCCGCGCGCGGTGTCCATGCGTTGGGTAAATAATTATTTAACTTTAAGCTACATTTACTCAGTGATCAATTGATATTATTTTTTTATATTATTATTTTTCAACTAAGTTTTCCTCAACCCCGCGCCGCCGCGCGTACAGGACACAGGTACAGTAGCTTCGCGACCCCCTGCTCGATCCACTGATTGCAAAACACTGGTCTAGAGTCTAGACTGACTGACCCCAGTTCCATGGACCAATCATATAATATGTATGATTGGCCCATGCCAGTTCTGACCATTCTGACGTACCGCCTAAAGCACAGAACGGAGTACTATTATAATATATTCTGTGGCACAGATTAAGTATACACCTCAATGGCCTAAAGGTAAGTGTCCACAGGTCGGTATAGTACGCAACGGACGTCTCACATCAAATGGTTATTTTTTACGGTACGTTCACACTCCACTGTATCGGCAGCCTACGGATTACCGACTAGCCTAGTAAAATATGATTGCTCAAAAAGGGGGTGTGGATGCTAAAGTCGAAAGCAGAAATTTTGACTTAGGAACTTTGTTTGGACTAATTGGCACTCAGCAGAGGTAATGGACTGATCGATAGACATAATATAAATAGTTAATCATCTTAATATATTATAAAATATAAATTATAGCCATAGACGGTAGGCCAACTTTGGGCCTACGTGAAGATGGGCCATAACTCATAAGTAAAATATACATTTAGATATATAGAGATTTTTTAGGGTTCCGTACCCAAAGGGTAAAAACGGGACCCTATTACTAAGACTTCGTTGTCTGTCCGTCTGTCCGTCTGTCTGTCTGTCTGTCTGTCTGTCTGTCTGTCTGTCTGTCTCCAGGCGGACTCAAGAACGGTAATAGCTAGAGGGTTGAAATTTTCACAGATAATATGTAGGTATATCTGTTGCCGCTAATACTAAAAACAAAATAAAATTAATATAATTATATAAAGGGGGCTCTCATACAACAAACGTGATTTTTTTGGCCTTTTTTGCTCTATATTAATAATGGCAACAGGTAGGTACTTGAATTTTTCTCAAAATACTTAGTTATATGTGTACTTTAATAATTAATAATAATATTGAAATAAAATAAAAAATTAAAGGAGGCTCCCATACAAAAAACACATTTTTTGGCCTAATTTTACTCTATAATGGTACGGAACCCTTCGTGCGCGAGTCTGACTCGCACTTGGCCGATTATTTTTCTAAATCCGAAGACGCCATCTGTAGGAAGATAATTTCCTCCAAGTTTCGGACATCATGGATGATGGATCGGTAGCCTAGGAAACGGGTGTAGAGTACAAGACAACAACACTACCGTACCTATTACATAAAAAAATACTTCACATTTTAGTGTTAATTAACAATATCGCAATTAAGTAATTGATTAAATTAACATTAATTTGTTTCTTGTCAATTTTATTTCAATCTTCTGCGTGTAAAGTGATTTGACAGTGGTATGGCTGGCAGGTAGGTTTTTAATCTTTATGTTATAAAATCTATACAAAATGATTACGTACCGATATAAATTTAACATTTGAGATTCAAATCATTGTGTCCCTACACAGAGGGGAGATTTCCGCTCTCCCTCAATGATTACCTATGTCGATCACCCCAATGCTTGCCTCAAATTTCGTAACAGGTAAATTTCATTCGTATTAAAAGGGTCGCTTATGGTACCAGGCACGGATTGTACCTAAAAAACCTATAGTTCACATGCGTCCACCTGAAAAAATACTTCCAAATTAGTACCTTTTCCAAAATAGTCTCAACAAATAAATACTTGTATGAATGCACTATAACCTGAAGCTCAAATGAATACATTCATATACAACAATAATTTACTGTTATTTATCAAACATCAAAGCCGAAATACGTCACAAGTTCACTACATTAGTAAGCACATAATATAACACTCAGAAAAATGTGTTCACATGCAAGCAAGCAATACAGTATCAGCACATGTTATGGTGCATCCATGCATAACACCACAAGCAGGTGGCATCACCGGACCGTGACGCACCTGCGAGCCCCCACTACCACTATCACACAACTGAAGCACCAGAATAATATTAGGTGTCCTAGTAACGGTTGTTTGATCAATATGTTATTAATTATTGGCATCGGTGTTGATAATGTTTGTGCACTAAAGTGAGTTAAGGACAATAAAATGTCTGAGTTGGGCTTCGAGCATGTGTTTTATCTGGAGAGTGAGTATTAATTGTGCCGGGTGGCTGCGGGGTGGGCGGTGTTGCCGGGATACACTCCCCAGACACCGGCCTCGGAGCTTGGGACAGATCAATAACATCTCCACGGCCGGGACGGTGTTATGCAAGGATTGATAATATCTTATTTATGTTTATTATTTTTTTACTTTATTACTTTTATCCAAATTATTTTTATTGATTTTATTTTTTTGATACCTATTTTATGTCTGTATGTTTCAGAAAAGTCCATGTACATTTTAATACTTTTAAAAGTAAATTTATAAATTTTCTTAAAAATTTCATTTAAAGTTTTGAATTGCATGTTAATGTAATTATTACTTAAATTGTTAATTAGTGCATATTTTAAATAAAAATGAAATATATTTAATTTTAACATAGCAGTTCTATCAAAAAAGCATTATGATAATGATAATAATTATGACTTAAATTAGTTTTGTAATATGTATTGGTTTGAAACTATCTTAACTTAATAGCCATATTGCTAGAATATTCTGTTCTTATAACTTAGAGTTAGTTAATATAATCAAAAGTCACACAACAAGCTAAGATATTAGATAATCTGTAAGTTAGCTAAAATAAAGTAGAATTTTGTCTATAATAGCACCATGTATGTAAAAAGGTCTGTTTATCCCCTCTTACTAATAAAGATATTTATACACCCTCTTACTAATAAAAAGTTACACAGCGTGTATAGAGGGTGCATAAGATTTTTGCTACCAATAATCATTTTTTGACAAAAGGCCTGTATAACGATGCTGTCATTTCCATACAAATTTCTCTGTATAGACCATGTATAGACTCTGTGTAACGTGTGTATAACTTAAAAACTCCTGTTTAACTATTCACACGTTGAACACATGTTTATGAAGTTTTTATTAGTAAGAGGAGGAGAGTTGTGTTTAACTATTTAATTTTGTCTCTTAAGTGATTTTCCAATAATATACTACACAAAGACCAACCTTGTATAGTTTTCACTGTGTAAATATTGTACATATTATAATGTAAGGGAGTTAGTATGTATTATGTTATGTATATGAAAACACACATTCAGACAAACCACATTTATATGGAGTAACAAAAAAGAGTGAAAATACTAAACAGGTTGTGTATGAGTCCCTTACATAGAATTTACTTACTATGCTGAAATAGTTTTTTAGGGTTCAGTACCCAAAGGGTAAAAACGGGACCCTATTACTAAGACTTCATTGTCTGTCCGTCTGTCCGTTTGTCCGTCTGTCTGTCTGTCTGTCTGTCTCCAGGCTGTAACTCAAGAACGGTAATAGCTAGAGGGTTGAAATTTTCACAGATTATGTATTTATCTGTCGCCGCTATAACAACAAATACTGAAAACAAAATAAAAGTAATGTTTAAGGGGGGCTCCCATACAACAAACGTGATTTTTTTGGCCTTTTTTGCTCTGTATCAATAATGGCAATAGGTAGGTACTTGAATTTTTCTCAAAATCCTTAGTTATATGTGTACTTTAATATTTATAATAATATTAAAATAAAATAAAAAATTAAGGGGAGCTCCCATACAAAAAAAAACACATTTTTGGACTAATTTTGCTCTATAATGGTACGGAACCCTTCGTGCGCGAATCCGACTCGCACTTGGCCAATTATTTATTTTATAATTTATTATTAGTTCAGCAAATTTATGATGTTGAGGTGTAGTATGGTCCTACCATAGAACTAAATTGTAACTCTTTTAGCGCTGCTACTTTCACAGTGACACATACACACTCTATTATCATTAATATATTATATTGCATATTAAAAAAAATGTCTCCCAGGCAACCTTTCACATTACAGTATAATTCCAGTATTTTTACTATAGCATCTTCAACATGACATTTCAGACTTCGAGTGTGAGGGTTCAGAGGTGCTGGTGGAGTCTACGCCCCCCGCTTCCCCTGCCCCCAGCGAGATGGCGGCGCGGCTCGCGGCGCCCGCACAGGTCACTCTCCTGTCTACAGTTTAGTGCCACCTTCTCTCTTCTACCGCTTGTGTTGACACGCGCTTTGTTCGTGCTATGAATGTGTTTAGAATGACCATAGTTGAAATTTGAATAGAGATACTGACGTCAGTATAAAAAAGAAAGTCAAGGAAATCTGACATTATCTCTACGTATATTTTCTCTATGTTTCTACGTAGAAATAATGTGAGGTTTCCTTGTTTATTTTTTAAGGTTACTCTCCTGTGTCCAGTTAAGATCCACCTTCTCTTTTCTACTGTATTTGTCACGCGCGTTGTGCATGTGTGTGTATCATGATTACAAAGTAGAATAGAAATGCTGACTGGTACAAACAATTTCAGGTTTTACTTTTCTTTATTCATTTTTAGGGTTCCGTACCCAAAGGGTAAAAACGGGACCCTATTACTAAGACTTCGATGTCTGTCCGTCTGTTTGTCTGTCTGTCTGTCTGTCTGTATTTCTTGAGGCTGTAACTCAAGAACCGCTATAGCTAGACTTTTGAAATTTTCACAGATTGTGTATATATCTGTTGCCGCTATAACAACAAATACTAAAAACAAAATAAATTAAATATTTAAGGGGGGCTCCCATACAACAAACTTGATTTTTTTGCTATTTTTTTCTCGATATCAATAACGGCAAACAATAGGCACTTGAAATATTCAAGAAATAAGTACTCAATATTATTAGCACTTTAATAATTTGTAATAAAATTTAAATTATAAATAAAATAATTAAGGAGGGCTCCCACACAAAAAAAACAATTTTCAGTCTATTTTTGCTCTATTGTGGTACGGAACCCTTCGTGCGCGAGTCCGACTCGCACTTGGCTGATTTTATTTACCTTGTCTGTAGAAATAACCCTTTCTATGGAGGCTCTGTTAAGCTGATGAACTGACGTGGATATATTATGCACCATGATTTGCGTGTAGCAAAATGATTATTTCTTTTATATCCATCTGTCACCTTGTCTATTCTTCTAAAGAAAGAAACTCTTTCTATGGTGGAAATGCTAAGTGTGCTAATAGCTTGATGAAGTGCCGGCCATACGTAGCATGACCATTGTAGAACTGCGTTTGCGTCTTTTTGCTTCTAGCTAAGATGATTTTTTTATTTAGATTTTAGGAACGAAATTATTAACTTATTCTATAAATCTGTCACTTTGTCTATTCTTCTGTAGAAATAAAGGCCATGCTAAGGATACAGGTAGCTGTTTCGGCCTGTTAAAATCACGTCGATGTGCATGGCTGTCGTCAAACTGCGTATACGTCTTGCGTCTAGCTAAGACTATTTTTGATTGTGTACAGATTGTAGAGCCAAAAATATGATTAATTTATTTTGGTAATCTGTTATTTTGTGATTTGTCTATTCATCTGTAGAAAGAACAATTTCAAATTCAATAAATTAAATTGTACTTAGAACTTGCACGTATTTAATACTTCTGATTATTGTATAGTCCTTTCGTTTTTTTCTATATTTTCTTTTTTTAACCGACTTACCCAAAAAATGGTTGGTTATGTATTCAATTTTATATATTTTTTAAATACCTATGTATTACGTATCTCCCAGGGTGCGGGCGGAGGCGCGTCGCCGAGTGCTGTTCGGGAGTTGATTGTGATACCGGAGCTGCCCAACACCATACATCTGCAGCATGCCATACATCAGGTGTGTTTATCCCCTATTTTTAACTTACTTCCAAAAAGGAGATTTTACCGTGGGAGAGCCATGCTTCGGCACGAATGGCCCGGCTTGACCGGAAAAATACCACGGGCTCACAGAAAACCGGCGTGAAACAGCGCTTGCGCTGTGTTTCGCCGAGTGAGTGAGTTTACCGGAGGCCCAATCGCCTACCCTTTTCCCTTCCCTACCCTCCCTTATTTCCTTTCCTATCCTCCCCTATTCCCTTCCCTACACTCCCCTACCCTATTACCCTATTCCCTCGTAAAAGGCCGGCAACGCACCTGCAGCTCTTCTGATGGCTGATGCTGCGAGTGTCCACGGGCGACGGAAGTTGCTTTCCATCAGGTGACCCGTTTGCTCGTTTGCCCCCTTTTTTATATAAAAAAAGGGAGGAGGTTATAGCTAAGTAGTTACTACAGCTACATAGCTATAACGTCTTCCTTTTTGGAAGAAGGAGTTTTACAAGAAGTCATTTGTTTCTCTCCCACTTTAGGACTTGAAGGAATCGTTATAGTTCGTCATGTCCTTCCATAGTCCGTTCTTTTGTCCTCCCTTGATAAATAAATTATAAGCATGAAGGAAAGTTTGCATCTAATGGAAAATCCCTATAAGAAGTATCCAGGACTCCAGACACAGTCTAGGCAAGTTTTTTAGTCTTTTGCAGTGTAAAAGTCATAAAGCCTAGTCTTTCTGTGTAACTCCCTGTGTAATTTACCTATTAATACCAGTAATTGCCAACAGGATTGGAGGAGAAATGTATCTGTCTAATGTACGCCATACACGCTACGGTTTACCGGAGAGGTTTACCAGCGCAGGTATGCCTACGCAGGTAGACCGGAACGTGTGTGGGAATAGTCTTTGCATTTTTTAGGCCTGCACAATCGACTGGAGCAAAATCGAAAATCAATTCTTTCGACTGACACCTGCGCAGGAGGCCTCTCCGGTAAACCGTAGCGTGTATAGCGTACATAATACAGCCCGGGTAGACAAAGTATCTTTCGTTAAAAACGATGACGAAATTCGTTATCGAAATGTATGCGGTTTGACATAAGTCATCGTTAAATGACATTTCGCTTGCGAAGACTAATGTCAAATCCCATACAATTTGATAACGAATTTTGTCATCGTTTTTAACGAAATAAGACTTTGTCTACGGCCTAGGACATACCAAGTGGCAACATATTATCTTGATATTGTATTAATACCTCGATCGTGGGAATCGCAGACACAATTGATTTTCAATTGTTATGCGACAGCCGGGTGCCGCTTGGGGATTGATGAGTTAACCTGTGATCCCCAGGTGTCAAATGTGGAGGTGAATGGAGATAGCTCAGGTCACTCCAGCCCCAGCACGGAGGCCCAGCACACATACATTGTAGCAAGTGAGTATTGTGTGTGTGTGTGTGTATTGATACTGTCTGTGTTTTCCAATTGCAGGACTAGCGCATTATGCGGCATAATGCTTAGCGTTGAAGGTTTCAACTACAGCAACGCTGCGTACAATCAAGCACTACTCAAGTTCCAATTATTAAGCATGACACTTAGGCATTGTGCCCCACTGAATCGCATATTGCTCTGCAATTTGGAAATCACCAGAGGAATTGAGTCATTGGCAGATGCGTGTGTTATTTAGTCAGGTTATGTCAAGTCAGTGTGATCAAGAAGGTTTTGACATAACTTGACCAAAATACCTGCCTATGAATTATTAATTTCTCTAGTACCTAGTTTAAAAATAAATTCTACATTGAAATCATGATATTATATTGTTTAGACAGTTGGCACTATTGTGTTGAGTTGCACCTTAGGTCCACTTGCTCCAGTTTGGCTTAAAAGTTCATCCTCGGTTCCATTAAATATCTTATGATTTCTTTCGTTATTCATATGTTTGAAAGAGAGGACATGATATTTTGACACAGGATTAGTTTGACCAAGATGGCGCTAGTGGGCCTTGTGTAGTAAGAATGAGTCTGTATACTGTAAGATTCAATTTCGACATTGAAAATATGATCCAATAATATTATTACTATTTTTTATTAGTTCTTTAATATTGAAAGAAGTATTTTTACCCCTAATACATGTAATATTAAAATTTGAATTATGTATTTTTTTGTAACGTGTTTTCCAAAAACATTGTCCTTTTTTCGGGCTCCAACCTTTTAAGGCTCTATTGCAACTGTTACTGTAGCTTTGTATTGGGCCCTTTATTAAGCAGGCCATGTACCTGACAGGTTTGCCTGAACAGGTAAACTTTTCAGGCAGACCGGAGAGTGAAGTTTCAGAAAGTGCAAGTTTTGCATCAACTTTGCCCGACAAGCGTATTTGCACAGGCAAACCTGTCAGGTACATCGTTGCGTCCATGGTTTGCTTTATAATGCTCGGGCCGCATCTGCGTTTATTGTCACGAAGCTTCGTGCTAAGAGACGATACCATTGGACAATGAAAAAAATTGTCCAATGGTCTCATAGCACGAAGCTTTGTGACGATAGACGCATGTGCGGCCGCGGCATAATGCTAATAAGAACATCTAATATTACTGGATCACGATGGCACGCAAATTTTTAGATATGTACTTTTTTATTTTTTTAGTATTTTTGTAATTTTTTAGTATTTTTGTATTGAGCACGCTAGTTTATTTGCACATTTTGTTTTACATTGTCGCGATGTGCGCACAGAGCGGGAATGGACGCCGGCGACGGTCAAGATCGAGCGAGATAGCGACCCGGAAAGCAAGTGTTATTTTATGCCCTTTACATACCACGATGTAACTCTACAGTTTGGATGCAGTAGACGTCTTACTACCATCGATTTTGCTGTTTCAATGCAATATATCTGCAGTTTTTTTCGTAGCTCGTTCCAGTCTAAGGTAGTTCCTACTAAATGGTAAAAGAAAACCAGTATTTTAGCCTCTAATTATTGATGAATATTGCAGAAGTGTAATTGCTATTCAGAAATAAAATATATGAATTTTGAATATGTTTTATGTCAAGCAAAAACTTGTTTGATGAGTCATCATTCATCAAACAAGTTTTTTGCTTGACTGATCACTGATTTTTGTAGTTTTGACCAATCAGATTCCAGAACGCGTTTTACGTTGGTTTGACTGTTAATGAGAATGCTATTTTATTGTCTGATATGAAACGCATTGGAGCGATCAAAGAAAAAGCTGCACGAAAGTTGCATTTAAAAGCAGAATCAAAATAGCAGTAGGCTTCCTGAAGCAATTTTTTCATGTCTTAAAGTTAAATCTATATGTCATCTTCTTTTAAATTCATTTTTACAATTGATGATATAATATAGATTTACAGGACATGTATGATGAGTTGCTGCATCTTTTAAATCTATATAAGAGCAAACTGTGCAGTTTTATCGTTATGTGTGTAACAATACTTAGCTATACTAACGGGACGGGCTTCGTTGCGCTTCTTATGCTTTGCATGCTTGCATGTTTTATGTTAATCAGACTACACGTTGGGCTATAAATTATAATGGACAATCATGCCGCATGCGGCAAGATGACATGTGTATTGTGTACCATCGAGGAAATTAATTCATAGGCAGTTGATAGACCCACGTCATTTGGTCGGATCATGTCAATTCAATGTTAATAATTGTGATCTATCGGCTGGGTTTGACACAACACGACCAAATACCATAGGTCCCCCACCTGACTATGAATCAACTTGTCTGATAGTACATGATTGTGTACATGAGTGTATGCGTACACAATAGCTCATGAATCATGATCGGCGTCGAACATCCTCAACAATTCTATAATTCCACCATAGCCCAACGTGTATAAATAAATTTATCTCCATTTTCACCAGTCATAATCGGCTATTCAAATATTAAGTATGTCTTCTCTTTAATTCGAACCAAAGATTAAGATTTGATTTTGAATGTACCTAGTATCAACACTAGACGTTGGTGAAATTGGCTAAACATTTTCATGTATCATTCTCGTTCCTATAATTTTTTTATTATTTTTTATCAAATCAAATCTTTTGCCAAAAGTTTGATCCTATCCTAAATAATTCTAAATATGGCTTGGTAGAGATATCTTGCCATACAATTTCTTATAAGACTATAAAATAATAAAAATCCAGTTTTAAACTTAAAAAAACTGAGAGGTGTCAAAGGACACCCGAATGGAACGGAGTTATTTCATAAGTTAAAAAAATCTGTACATTATATACCCAAAAAAATTATTTAAAAAACGCCATCTATTGACGCACAGGAATACTAAAACGCGTCACTGTTTATATTCTCAAAATAACAACGCGTCGCTGTTTATAGCGCCCTCTGCCCCTAACATGCAGGTACTAATAAAAAAAGTGTCGAGGTCAAATGAAGGTCAAATTTTGATCTGTCTAGCCTTCAGATAATTGCGCATAACGCGACATAAGGAACTCCGTTCCAAAAATTCACTCTGTACCATTGGATGGTATCTTTGAAGAGCTAAAAATAATACTAATAATTGCGCACACGCTGACAAAACAAATTTTCCACTTGCGCCAGTAGAGGCTCAAGCCTAGTCGTGGATCGAATATCATGTTATCTCTCTCGTTCTTCATATTAATTTTTATTAATATGAAGAACGAGAGAGATAACATGATATTCGATCCATGATATTCGCATAAACGATAAGAAATAACCACAGACATAAATCAGACATAGGTCTGTGGCAATAACACAAACTGGAGCAAATACCTTATTAAGGTTTAATATTTAATTAATAAAAAAAGACTTACCTCGTATGACGTTTTTCTTTCTTCTTTACTTGTATTTTTATATCAAGGAGGCTGGTTACCCTAAATCTATTCTAAAATATGATTAGTTTTTCACAATGATTTCCCTTTCTATAATAATATAGACTCTTATTCTACTTACCCTCTCAACAAAGTGCAAAGGTACAGAAAATATACTTGATAGGATTATAATATTATTGTGTGCGATATTTTGATGTTTTTCCATTCAACAATGTAAACACAACATGTTGTGGCGAATCTCGGGAAACCTTTGAGGGTCTGCCCTTAGTGTAGGGTCCAAGGGCTGCCCTTGGTGTAGGGCCAAGGGCTGACAGATCACCTGCCGTGATATATCAGGTATCTGTGTAATGAGGAAGGATTAGCGCACACCCTTTGTTATAACTACAGGGTGCTTATCAAAAATGTTATTTAAAAGTTTGGAATAAAATTGTTTATTTCGGCTTCAGAAAAAATATGAAATCATAAATATAAGACGTTATACCTACTGCAATTTTTTATTAATCTGCTTCTGTTAAAACCGTTTTTGCATGCGTTTCGTGCGCCTGCGCATTTGAACATCATATTTACATAAGTTTTTTTTCATTCGATTGCGAGTTTGTTTTATAAAATAGCAATCATTATAACTCCACAAAAATTATGCTGCCTTCTACAAATATCAATTGAGATTTTTCACCCCCAAAATTAATGGAATAGAACAGAAAACTCTTTATGCACATTAATTAATGTTGTTAACAAACATAAGTAAAAAAAAATAATTGAAAAGGAGCTACATAGTTCTGTACCAACTGCATTTTCGTCCAGGCAACTCCAACTAAAACATGCTGTACACTGTCCAAAAAAAGTTGCATTTGCAAGGGTCTGTTATAATGAAGATAATGCTAGATAATTTCCCCTCCGGATCATCCACCTGAGCGGCTCCATAATGTATTGTACACCTGCTTGCCTACCTTTGATGTGACGCGTGCCTTACAACTCCCTTTGTCACGCCCTTTATATAAAACTTTGCGATATTGAAGTTGGAAATCGATAGGGGGTTGTTAATTTAATACGCAATAATTGGAACGTATTAATTGGAAGCTCTGCATTATGAAACATGTACCTACTTAATTGAAAAAAATATAATATATGCCGGGTGTGCAAAACTAAGTGTCAAGTGATAATACTTTTGGGTGTACATGGGTTCCGGGTTCCCCATATTATACAGTTTAGTAACCAATTCACACCATGAGTATTATCACTTAGTTTTGTTACACCTTGTACAACATGACTGGTGAGACAATACCGATATTTATGGAGAGTACTCTGTACTCGATTCTCATTATAATTATGTAATAAAATTAGGTTCTTAATTTTTTTCCGAATTTCCCAGAAATAAATGAATCATGGATACTAAGTAAATTACGCGGCTAGGCATATAGGCATACTATGCGGCCGGTGCAGAGGCGTGCGCTACCAAAGAAACACCACACAACTACCCCTCCCGCTCGCGGTGTCCATGCATTGGGTAAATAATTATTTAACTTTAAGCTACATTAACTCAGTGATCAATTGATATTATTTTTTTAAATTATTTTTTTCCAACTAATATAATAGCCAAATATCAAGTCCTCGAGTATTGAACATGTCTCACCAGTCACGCAGTATATTTATTAGCGCTTCATTCAGAAAAAAATTAGTTTTTATTTTTTTGAAACCGCGTGAAAATTTCAAAATTTTACTTTTTAGGGTCCCTCGGGTTGGGGATGTGCCTCAGTTAAGCTGAAGCACCCCGGGGTTATGTGGGACTCTTACCCACTAAAACCACCTGCGGTTCGCCTTCAGCCTATAAAGGAAGCCTGTCCCGGATCTAACAAATACAGGACTCCCTCCACGACCGGCCGGTCTACATTAGAAGGGACCGGACTTCCACCAAAGTTAGGGAACGCTTAGGACTCTATCTGCTCTATTCTTACCTAACAGAATCGGCTTGTCTACATGAGGAAGCCTTTTACTCGTCTGTGGTATTAAATCTGGAAAAATGAATCCATACTAAGTAATATTATAAATGCAAAGGCGTCTGTCTGTCTGTCGCCTCTTCACGCTTAAACCGCTGAACTGATTTTGGTAAAACACCGTATTCAGATGCTTTGAGCCCCGGAAAAGGAGAAAATGTACGGTTCCCGAGCGATAAACGAATTTTGTAGCAACGGAGTTGCGACTTGCGGGTGGTCATACCTTTGGCTTTGCCCTACTTGGGTAAAAACTAAAAATGTAAGATGTCTCGTAGTCTCCTTTTTTCGCCTGCTCGAATCAGTCCAAAATTTTAAGCTTATCTATATAATATATAAATGGATTTTCAATTGTGTTAGTAACGCTAAAACTCGAAAACGGCTGAACGGATTGGGCTAATTTTAGTCTTAAAATATTCGTATAGAAGTCCAGGGAAGTTTTAAAGTGACACGAAGTTCACCGGGACAGCTAGTAATTAATATTTTTCTTCTTAATAATATTATTGTTGAATGTTGATAAACATTGGATGAACGCTCTAATTTTTAGTTGCTCCTTACAAATAATAATATTTTGGGTATGATTAATGTTAATGATTTTTTGTACGAAAGTATGCAAGTGTTACGGCCCCACTCAGAGACATTTAATGATTAACCTTTCAAGCCCCAAGAGAACAATAGATTTCCAAGAATCTGTGATCGAGGGTTATGTAACATAAGAAATTAAATCATAAAAATTAAACTTTATCTAAATATTATGCTAAAAAGTTCTTCTAGCTTAAACAAAATTCTTCGAAGTAAGAATAATAATTAATTAATATAATTATGCGCTCACATTTTACTTCGACGCAAAAAGCCAAGGATTATTTATTAACCTTTGTCCTATAATAGCTTGACTATATTAAGGCGACGCCTTGATAATTTGGCTGTTGCGATATCGACTTTTCTCAGCAATGACTAAAGCTAAGAAATTAAAGTTAATTGTCAGTATTCATTATTTCATTTTCTATGAGAGGCCGGCCGGCCGAGCCGGCCTCCCATAGAAAACAAGCAATCTAAAACATATCCAACACGGTTTTTTACTTTAACGCGGCGTCACCTTAATCAAGCTTTCATGTTTTCGTTGGAATTAAAAAAAATAGCTTTAATTTAACTCCAAAAATATAACATTACGTATCTGGGATATTTTTGTCATATCCTTTATGTAGCTAACGAATTGGCTTATGTACTCAGTACTATGTACCAGACGGGTAGACATTTAAAGGGGAAAGTTTATCTCCACGAGTGGGCGTGGCGGTGGGAGGGGTGTAGGCGAACGAGAGGGAAAATGTTAGGCCACCACATCAATAGAAGCGGTGCTAAAAAGATGTTTTGGTACTTGGTTTCCTTTGAACTGGCCATATAATTTATCAACACGTCCCAAAATGAATAAAACATCTTTCAGAACATCTTGATGTCAATATCGCAAGAAAGGTTTTTTAGTACAGAATAGCACAATTTTAGCAATGTTTATTGTTTTTGTATAATATGGTATAATTAATCGAATATTATGCTGCCTGCATACCTATTCGACTTAATTATACCCCCATATTGACTCACCTTGAGTAGGTTCTAATTTTCTGTGAAACTTTGGTTAATTTATGATGGTCTTAAGTTCTCATTGATATTTGATACGGTGCTTCCCTATAAGTAATATCGCGTATCTATGTCAACTCCACGTTACTTTACTGTTGATTGCAAACAAATTCAACGAAGTATTATACAGGCTGCTAATTTTAACGTTGCTTCAGGTTGCTCCTAAATAAAACGAACCATTTAATCACTCTACAAAATATATCTCAAGATATAATCACATCACATCACGCTATGTGGGCCCAGCATTAAATCCCCCGTAAACGAGAGATAAATCTCCCGTCTCGTTCGCGCCGTCCCGTCCCGGAGTTGCCTGGGAGACGTCGGCCGGCATGGAAGTGCCTCGATACCGCGCGTACTACCCCTGTGAGCATAGCCCCAGAGAAGTCTTATATTGTACCAATTGTTTTCTAATGTTGCTAATGTATCCCGTACCCGAGAGAAGTCTTATACTATTTGTATTCTGATGTTGCTAATGTATTTTGGGATTTGTAGTTTATACATCGTGGTATAATGTTTTCGAGATACTTGGTGATGGACACTCGACTCGGCAAGCAAATTGTAAAGACGGCAATAGATATTTTGTAATTCAGGGCCAATGTAAATGTAAAATATTTGGAACCGCTTATACTGCATAATACATAAAGAATTATTACATATTACTAATCGATATAATCAAAATTCTATAGTGTGCATATTCCATTTTTATCCCTCAGTCATGATACATATTATTATAACTTGAATACTTACAGCGCGCTTTTAATAAAGCTTTCCTGTGCCAAACAAAACTAACTCACACCACTCGCGTTTCCACTAACATCGTGCTATCATAATGGGAATCGCTAAAGCAACCATCTTTTCTAGTAATCACTTAAAGTTTTGTTTGGTTTTAAACTAATTGTTTATTTTTTTCAGGCGAGGGCGGCACCGGTGTGAACTACCATGTCCAGTATGTGGAATCTCAAGATATATACACGCAGCCCGGCCCGCAGCCGCAGATGTAAGTTACCTAAACATAGGAAAATATTCGGTTTATAATATAATCTTCATCGTTCTTCCATTAACCAAAGACCAAATATATCAAGAAGGAAAATAATAATACTTGATACTGTCAAAACTGAAAGAGCTTGTGGCGCTATGCATTGTTACTTTTACGGGTTGCAATCTCACTTCTGTGCGTGTTGTCAAATGTTTTTAAGGAAGAAAAGTCAGTTACAACTTAGAGGCTATAGAGTTGGTCGACAAAGAAAATCGTCACTTTGTCCCTATTCATTCACGTTTCTACTGTGGATCACAGTCTCTTAGCCAGCTCAGACCCAGCTCAGACTGCTGCCAGTTTTATAGAACGAAATCGTTCCAGCCGTTTAAGCGTGAAGAAGTAACAAACATACACACAAACTCGCAAACTTTCGTCTTTATAATATTAGTAGGATATTTTTTCTAATAGTCGTGCATCGACATAGCTATATTTTTTTTATCTACCCAGGGAAACCCTGCGCACGTATCCGGTATACAGCGTGGAGGGCGGGGAGGGGGGAGCGGGCGAGTGGTGCGAGCTGTACGCGGCGCCGGAGCGGCCCGCCTCGCCGACCTCGCCCGCGCCGACGCGCATGCCGCCCGCCACCGTGCAGTGGCTGCTCGAGCACTACGAGACCGCTGAGGGTACGTCACCTTGTCGTATATAGCTAGTGTCACCGGAGAGACACACGTGCCCGACGTACAGAGGGGTGGGGGAGGCTGTTAGACAACTATGAGACCGTTGAACATGCGTTTGGCGAGTGGATTCAGAGCGGGCGGATACGCAGTGAATACGTCGCCGAAACGTAGCTTACACGCAACGTTTATATCGCGCGTTTGTAAAATTTACAAAGGAAAAAACGTTGCTGTCTCGTGGCGCGTCCGTGACGTATTCGCTGCGTGCGCGTCCCGCGCCGTAGCTGCTGGCCAAACGTTAGTACGATAAGGGCCTTATCATATCATGTTATTAAGATTAAAATTTTTACCAAGTCTTTGGATGTGGTTAGACAGATATCTAACTGTGCAAATAAAGATTTTTAAAATATGAACTAACCCTTACAATCCCAAATAACGTCACACCACTAATCATAACACATTCGCAGGCGTGTCCCTCCCGCGTTCAACTCTATACGCTCACTATCTCCGTCACTGCGGCGCGCACCGCCTCGAGCCGGTCAATGCGGCGTCATTCGGCAAACTCATCCGCTCGGTATTCGTCGGCCTGCGCACGCGTCGCTTAGGCACACGCGGCAACTCCAAGTACCACTACTACGGGATACGAGCCAAGCCCGCCGCCGACCTGCCGTACAAGCCCGACGCGCCCGCCGAAGACCCGCCCATACAAGATGATAAGGTGCGTACAACACGACTTATATGTTTTATAGCGCTAACGATACTGTATATGTATCAGCATAAGGGTTAATTTTAAAGCGCTATTTATGCTGTACATGCGTCAACAAGGTTCTAAATATCTGCTAACAGAAATGGTACATTTTAGGTGCTACACTTGCTAAGTATGCAATGTTAAATTATGACGTCATAATTTTGTATTCATAGGTTTTTTAGATTAATGTTTTCTTTGTTTTATATCGTTGTTGTTTTTATGATCTGCGCTGTATGATTAGTCTTTTAATGTTTCTCGCCAATCTCTCTCTCTAACAACCAGTTTCTCTTTACGTTTGGCCGTTGGCTAATTTAAGTGCTTGTTCAGACACAGCGGGGACCGCACGTTTCCCGTGCAGAAACCGAGCGATTAAGTGTGAACGGTGTAATACAACACCTTTGCAATAAACCCGGAACGGTTAAAACGCACTATCGCACGTCTAAACAAGCACTATAATAATATTATGTTTAATGTTATCGTATTTTTAATGCTAATTTTATTAAAAATTCTAACAGAAATCACTAGAAAAATACAAACGATAAACTTATGATCACAAGCAGGAGGGCCGTGCCGGGTCTGCGGACACCGCGGCGGCGGCGGCGGCGGCGAGCGCGCACAGCGAGTACCTCGGCGCGGTGGTGCCGCCCGACCCGCCCGAGCTAAACATCACCGACCTGCCTGATGATCTGCCGCCGGACTGTCTGCAGATGCTGAGGGATCAGCACCGGTTAGTGCCACTTTACTTTGTGAAATTTTGTATAATACTCCGAACTATAGATATATAGAATATAGATACACATATATAAAATAGTAAATAGTATGGCAGAATACCTGTGCAAAGTGCTGCCTACCTGTCAGCTGGAACAAATTTTAATATTTTATTTCATTGGAAATAAAATAGTTATACCAAACCTATAAAAATACCGATAGTTTGACCAAATTGAGATTTCAGTACATTATTATCGACCGATACAAATTTTTAGTGTGCGCACCTTATTACGAAAATGTATGAACATTTTCGTACTGACTAAGCTTTCGATCAAACTATCGGCCGACTAAAAGTCTGCAGTCTGCGGGGGTTCTTAAATATTCTATCTAATGTTCGTGTAGATCGCATGGTGCGGAGTTCTTGGCGGCAGTGGCGGCGTTAGACACGGGGGGCGTGGAGCGGGCACGGCGCGGGTTCTGGCGGCGCGGGCGGCGCGTGCTGTGGCGGCTGGCGGCGCGGCGCGACGTGTGCGCCTGGCTGCGGCGCGCCGACCTGCGCCTCTACCAGCGAGCCGTTGATCTGCTCCTGCCTGACGTGCTGCGACCTATACCACCCGCGCTTACGCAGGTTTGTACGCCAGAGTTTGACAGTTGGGAGTATAGATGGCGTTGTTGCGGTAATAGATTGCGCTAGCAAAAGTCGAGAGGCATCCGCTTATGGAATGATCGGTTAGGATTTCTGTCTATAGATTTGGGATGCGTACAACATAACATATTTTGGAAAGCAACATGTAATTAGAATGTTGAAAATAAGCATGCAATATTGTTTATCAATGTTGCTAGTATTTTATACGTTACCAATCAGTATATGTGTCGGTAGCCGAGCATATTGCTCAGCAAATGTTCTCGGTTCCCGGCTTAAAGCTATTTACGTAACATGATAAATGTTAATAATAATGTTCTGTGTGCAGTCGATCCGCAACTTCGCAAAAGGCCTGGAGGCGGCGCTTGCGGCGGGGGGAGCGGGTGCGCCCGCTCGTGCGACGCGCGCGGCCGCGGCGGCGGCGGGAGCGCTTGCGGCTGCGCTGCGACGGTACACCTCGCTCAACCATCTCGCACAGGTACTACGCGTTTATTATTTTTTGTCGAACGAATGTTTGTTTTTGTCCTTGTCTATTTCTTATAATATATACATTATACGTAATAAACGTCAAAAATAGTAACTGTTCCTCTGTTTACTTCTTCTTTACTATATGACGTCACTAATAGTTTGGAAACGTTACGTACAGGCGGCGCGTGCGGTGCTCAATAACCAGCACCAGATCCAGCAGATGCTGTCCGACCTCAACCGCGTGGACTTCCGCGTGGTCCGCGAGCAGGCCACCTGGGCCTGCGCCGCTGGCAGCGCCGCTGCCGCACACAGACTAGAGGCCGACTTTAAGGTACTACTACAACAGCTTTAATTACTGATATAAGTGTTGCGGCAAATATGTAGATTTAGGTTAGACTTGGGCGAAAACTAGGGTGTGCACATAATATACTTTGTGATAACTTATTTTTAGCGGGCCCCTAGACGAGCAATTTTATTGCGCAATATCACGTATTACGTAATATTATTGACCGTCTAGGCTTGTTATCTCGCGCCTTCAATCTAATTGTCAAATAAGCTGTTCATTGATCTAGGGGCCGGCTTAGCAAAAAGTTTTTTTTTATCTTCTCAGAATGTTTTTTTAACCCTACTATAACCTTCACAGTCTTCATTCGCCGCAACTCTCGGTCGCGGTCTGGGTCTTGAGGCGTGGGCGGCGTGGCTCGAGGGTTGCGTGCGCGCCGCACTCGCGCCGCACGAGCCTGCCCCGCCCGCACGCTCCGAGCGCTACGTGCCGCGCGCGAGACGACTGCTGCTGGACTGGTCCTTCTACTCCTCGCTTGTTATACGCGAGCTTACTCTTAGGTGGATAGTTTATTATTATTTAGAGGAAATATTTCTGAATACTGGTTCTGGGTTTGGAGGCATGGTTGCGTGCGCGCCGCATGGGCCGACCCCGCCCGTGCGGTCTGAGTGCAACGTGACGCGTGCATGACTGCTGTTAGACTGGTCATTCTACTGCTCGCTTGTCATACGCGAGCAGACGCTGGTGGTTATTTTTTTTTTCAATTCATTATTCTTGGATGATATTAGAGCCAATTAGGCCGTTGTTGTTACCGTTCTCATCTAGGGCCTGACTCACGACAAATAATATAAAAACTTGAGAGGTGTCAAGGGACACTCGGATGGAATAAAGTTGTTTCTTATGTAGAAAAAACCTGTATACTTACACAAAAAAATATCATAACTGGCTTGCTTTCTATGAGATAGATGGAGAGAGAGAGAGAGAGATATGGAGGGAGACAGACAGAGAAACACGCGCACGCCGCACAGCTTACAACTATAGCAAAAAGCACAGACATAGATCAAGATGCGGTATCTATCTTGATCTATGTTTGTGGCAAAAAGTGTCTGTCAAAAAGTGTTGATACAACTTTTTCCGTCCGTTTCCGTTTCGCAATGCGCGATAAGGAACTTCGTTCCAATAATTTGTGACTTACAGGTCGGCGGCGTCGTTCGGCTCGTTCCATCTGATCCGTCTGCTGTACGACGAGTACGTGTCGTTCCTCATCGAGCGCCGCGTTGCCGCGCACGACCGCCGCGCCCCCATCGCCGTCATGCGCCGCGACGAGGTGAGCGCGACTGTACATCATTTTAGAACTAGTAGTGTTTTACATACAAATAACCAAGGTGTTCACACGGGGCGCTGCGTCGTGACAGCAGTGTTGACGTTAAGCTTCGTAATAACGATGCGATGACGCAGCGCCCGTGTGGCCGGCTATGAGTCAAACGGTAGCGCTGCGTCGACGCAAGGCCGACTCACGTGTGGACAGGCTCTTACGCGACTGTACCGCTGCTGTACGCAACTATACGTCTGCGTTTCCACCGGGGCTGAGCTAAGCTGCGTTGCGAGGAATGTGTTCTTAAGAACCAATAGACACGCTTCATTTGCCTGACAACGTTCAGCTAAACGAGTCTATTGGTTCTTGTAAAATGCATTCCTCGTAACGCAGCTTAGCTCAGCTCCAGTGAAAACGCAGCCTACCGCCGCGCCGGTGTACTCGACTATACCGCCACTGTACGCGACTGTACCGCCGCACCCGGCTGTAGTGACTGTACACACTACACAGTTGTTTCCCTCCAACGGTAAATTAACTTTGGTCGGATTATGTCGATGATATTCGGGTGGGTTATGTCAATTCAACATAAAAATATATGATTTGACGTTAAGCGACCAAATAACCTTTGTATAACAAAACTAAACCATAACATATTATAGGACGACGAGGAGGGCGAGGGGGAGTGCGGGTCGGGTGGCGACGGTGAGGCAGGAGATGGTGGGGAGGGGGGTGAGGGGGAGGCGGACGGCGCGGAGGGGGAGGGAGGCGACGAGCCCGAAGACGACTGGGACTGGGGCGACGACGACGACGAGCCGGACCCCAAACGCGCGCGCCTCGACGACTAGCCCTCGTATGTATTGTAAAAAAACACTTGAGAGGTGTCAAGGGACACCCGGATGGCACGAAGTTATAAAAAATCGCCATCTATTGACGCCCAGGAATACTAACAACGACACTTTTGTGGAATTGTTTATTCTCAAAAACGCCATCTAGTAGACGCACAGGAATACTATCAACGCCCTCTGCCCCTAATAGGCAGACTGTACTAATAAAAAAGTGTCGAGGTCTAATATCGTTCCGTCTAGCCTCCTTTCGCAACGCCGAACGTGCCATAAGGAACTTAGTTCTAAAACGTGAGTGTAAGAACCAGATAACTAACATTTTATAACATAAGGACAAGACTAATTTTTCCTCATAATTTGAACAAGGCTTGTATTCATCATCTGGCTAATATATCTGGCTACACATAAAATACAGTTTTTTCGAATTTTTAACTGTTACTTACCTGCCTCTTCCACTCACGTCTTCTATTGTATACAAAATTTGTGACAGACAGCAGCTGACATTGTGGAATATCTGCTGTCAGACGTCTGTTTTTACTCGCCTGTGCGGTACAGCTCGACAAAGCTTTAAATGAACGTGGCGAGAAAAGGAACTAACGCTGCTATCATTTACAAAAACGTCATTTTTATCAGTTCTCCTTATCTAGCAGCGCCCATTGACACATTCATTTAAAGCCTTGGAGCACTATAGTCTATACGACTTCCAATAGTCTTGTAGTTTTGGCAGTCAGTGCCATGACACAGTGGTATTGAATATTGATTACTGGCAATATATCTATGAATATTTAACATTTTATTATCCATCCCAAACGTTATTTGTTAACAATATTGTTTTTATTTACAGGTGCGTTGAGTTGTATTACGTCATACAGAACATGTGATACAATGGACTATAGTGTTAGCTGTTAGTAGACATACGTAATAGTATGTACATATTTACATAATCATAAGTTTTTTGACATATGTGTCACTATTATTCCTGGCGTAACGATAAGAGATATACATGCATTTACATCTTGTATATCTTGTTGACATAACGAGCGTAGATTTTGTTGGCCAAATTGCAATGTCAGTGCAAGTCAAAAATTTAACACACCGTTAAAATATCTTTCAATGCACTAATACTTGGATGTTAGTTACAAATTAGAATGATTGTAACTACATATTTTTATAAGCAAGTGAACTATGTATCTATTCACTATTGTATGTACCTCTAGAATGTGTTGGTGGTTACATAATGGAATATATAATATGATGTATTCCAAACGTCTAGTCCGGCGAAGCGAGTCTGTAAATATTTGCCATAAAGTTGCAACTTGTGTTTGGTTGTGATTATTACATGTAAGGCTTTGTAATATACGCTATACAAAATACCTGTGACAAGTATACTGTCATCTTAAAGAAAATAGACGCACACACACTATTCGTTTTAATTGAATATAATGTAGATGTAAACAAAAATCGACCTAATAGATGTGCCATTGTATATCTTTATGGCACGGTAAATAAGTGAATTTATGTTGTAGACGTAGCTATAAAACTAGGTATTTAGAGTTGGTTCGAAGCACTTTAAAGAAATTGTTGTAATATGTACACTACTGCTCAATTGCAATAAAACCACAATTTTTATTTTCTAGCTAAAAGTATTATAAGGACAAATTGGCAGAACGTTTCTCAGTTTAAATTTTTTCCTTGTAGCTTATGTGCTGTCTTCATTCAGATATGTGTTATTTGGAATAAAAACTTTAAATTAGCGAAAGCTCAATTTGTAATGTTAGGTGTTAAGTATTTAGTTACGATTGCATCTTGGTAAAATGTTAAAAATTACTGGCAAAATTATCAGAATTGAAGTTCGGTAAAATAATTTTGTACTTTGATTTGTAAAAGAATTCTGATAACTTTTGCCAGCTATAAAATTTATATTATGTATCTCTACTTCGTCCTATAAAGTGTAGTATAATATTTTGTAGTCATAAAATGCAGGTACATTTATGTCAAACTTTGTCAAAACAGAGTTGTAGTGACATACCAAAGAAAATAGCTTATATTCTTAAATTTATTGAGTGCACACTGCATATCACCTTAGTTGTTAAGATAAAATATATTTTTTAATTACTTCCATTTGAGTATAGGATGCACAAATATTCTTGGACCGTCAATGCGGCTGGAAACGATAAATTCTAGTTTGCAAAAATTGTAAGTGCAAACAATAATTATAAAGTATTTTTACTTTTACTAACTTAAGAAATAGAGGGCGCCTCTCTACATTCTAGTATGTACACTACATTGGTGAAGTCTATGGCTAAGCTCAAAAATATAAATTTGGCTAGCTTAGTTGGACATTTCGCCTATATTTTTCAGCCCAAATACAATGGGTTTTAGTTATATGCTGAATTTAGACTTCGACTGGAGACATTTCTTATTAAATTATATGTCTAACGAGTCTTGTATTTGGAGGACTAGTGTTGTAAGCAAATCCTAAAGCTGTCAAAGAAAGTCAAGTTTAAATTACACTAGAGTGTTATCGGTAGCTTGTTGTAGCTGTTAAGTGTTGAATGTTTTTCAGTTGCTCGTCACTAGCTTTAGGTGTTTTTTTTGTTTTGTTTCATCATAGAAAGTAAATGTAAGCCATTATAAATAAGTGCATACTCTGCAGCGGTTACAGAAAAGTATAAAAAGGATATATAGTTCGACAAGGCTCTACATGAACGTGGCGAGAAAAGGAACTAAACGCTTCTATCATACAAAAACGTCATTTTTGACATGTGTTTGACAGTTCTCCTTTACCAGCAGCGCCTTTTGACATCATTGACACATTCATTTAAAGCCTTGTGGGACTATAAAATAAAGTATGACTGTGAAAAGGTGCAATGTATAATGGCTTATGTTTACATACACACATTCCGTAAACTTTGCTGTATATACACGCACGGTGATTATATTTTATTATCTTGTTTTAATCTTTATATTATTTTATTCTAAAGGAAATAGTAGGTTTAATATAAAACTATGTACTTATTTTTATTACTCAGTTACCCGTATGGTAAAGCTTGACCAAAGAAGTTAACTCAGATTATTTCCTATATCTTGTTCGACAATAAAGCGTCTATGAGGTTAGCTGGGAGCTTTGTCAGTTGTCACATTAACGATTTGCGGCGAAATTTCGTTGCCACTAAGCGAATGGCTAAAAAATTACATAGATTGTCAAGTTTGTATAAAAGTTGACATACTGAGTGCTACATAATCAAGATTATCGAAATGTAATTTCGGTTTAACGAGACCTTGACGCCGCATAATCTTTCTGCCCCAAATCGCTAGTGTGAGACAGGCTTTACAAATTATAGAGACATTCAAAATAGCGAAGATTAGGAATTATGTTCTATCTTACCTTATATTATAACGGTATTTACTTTGATATTTTCTATCGAAACAGATGTATAAGATCACAGACGCGTAAGCTTATTTTTGTATTATGGACTGCCTTCGTTGTTGCCTTAACGAGCGAGTAGTGAACTTCGCAATGGTTGTATTTTGTAATTAAACCCTATATATTATAGTCTGTTCGCTTTGAGAAGACAATAAAAGTCAACAAACCACGCATACATACTACACTTCTAATGCTCGGGCCGCACCTGCGTTTATCGTCACGAAGCTTCGTGCTAAGAGGCGATACCATTGGACAATGAAAAAAATTATGCGGCCGCGGCATTAATGCTACACCCTAATTCGTTAATGTACTTCTATGTACTTTGTAATGTATTCCCAAAGCGAGCAGACCATAGATTACCGTGAATTGTTCATTTTGTAACGTTGGATATAATAAAAATATTTTTTCGGATTACCTAAATAGTATTCGTAAGACAATATTATATATCAGTGGAATAGTTATAGTATATTGGCGTACGCAGCTCATTATATGTGTCGTATTGGTAGTTTAGGGTTACTTGTAAGGTCTATTTTCGTATCGTTTGACTTTGATCAATAAAAAAATGCACTGAGAATATCAACCCAAAGATATGCCTGTGACGTCGGAAAAATTACTAGAGTTATAAAAGACACATATTAGAAAGCTGTTTTAAGGTATTAAATACCTTCCGAACATTGACAAATTGGATATAGCTTAGACAATGTTTTGTTCTTATCTATCGAGTAACTTTTTAATAACACGAGATAAACACTTTGTTTGGCTTATCCAGTGTTAGTTAGCGGACAGGTATTTACAGTGCAATCACGGGGCCTACGTATCGCCAATTTTATTTACAGACTTTACGTCTTGTCAAGTTTTCACGCAGTATAGATAATGCACGGTACCTTTATACTAAACCGTCCGAAATGAGAGCGTGCATACACTAGTGTTATGTTATTAATTGGTGCAGCAAAATAATGCAAGATCACCTCGTACACGCGTCAAGCTTACTTCTGCATTGAGCAAGTTTGATTTTCAAGGACCGGCTGTCTTAGGGTTGAACTACATCTGACAGCACGGAATCGCCCTTTCTCTTTCTGTCGCTTAGAACTACCATTTGCTAGACCGAGACAGAAATGACCGAGACCGAGCAAATGGCAGTTCTAAGCGACAGAAAGAGAAAGGGCGACGGAAAAAGGCGATTCCGTGCTGCCAGATGTAGTTCAACCCTTAAGTTGACTTTGACTACTGTTATTTATGCTGTGTTTTACTTACCACCTCATACTTTCCACGACCATAGTCACCCGTGCCTATAGAGAAGGAATTTTCTCAATTTTGGATGCCTTACACGTTAAATTTTTGTCACGAATTTCATTGCTACGACTTTTACAATATTTATCGGAATTGCACTAGATTGTAATAGATGTTGTGTCAATGCGGTCGCGAATCTGGCTAGTCAGGACACCAATTCTCAAAATTCACGCAGCAATTGCCGTTCTGTCTCGCTCTCGCGCGCACCATATCGTGTGCGTGTGAGCGAGATAGCCTATCGAACGTGCGAGAATTGGACCCCAGTTTTGTGGCCGCGTCGTGGATGTTTTACTCATGGACTCAATATTTTCATGTGTAATATTTAAGATATATTTAATGAGTGTCTTGACAGTAACAGATGCGTTGTAGCTAAATTTGATTATTTTTGGATTTTATTTTTGCAAATCACAAAAAATGCTCTTTTAGCGTTGCTACTTACACAGTAAAGTCTAAATAATGGGCATATACACACCATTAAGTATTAATAACTTGGTTTTGTAACGACCTGTTTTTGATTAAAAATTTGATAGTCGTATATTTTCAGAGGTTTGAAGGAGTTAGAAAAGCGTTGGCTAAACTGGCAAAATTGGCTCACGTCAAAACATTGACCAAATCAACGCTGTTAAACGCTCTTTTTAAAAACCCTGACGAACTGGGCATTATTCCAACAGTTGTAATTTGTGAAAATCTAGCTACAACGGTACCTCTGTGACATGAGCTTAACTTTTATACCGGCTAAGAAAGGCGTTGGGACGAGCTGTCAGATGGTTTATTGAGCAACGAAATCCTCGGGTCACGTGCATCTTTCCTGTAAATATTTAAAGAAAATGACAATAAAAAGTCGATCACTTTTCAAAGTCACCACGTTTCAAAGTCGACACAAGTCTTTTCTAATAGAAGGCAATAAGAGCTGCCATAGAACCAACACAAGGGTTCTTTTCCATCCCCAACCGAACCCTAAAATGACCTTGAAAGAATTCCGTTGATGTTAAACCAAACGTCACGTGATCAGAGGAATGTAAGTTTAAGATGTTGTATCCCGGTTGATCTGTGAGTGACTAAGATTGTAAGAGACGATGTCTGAAAATAAAGCTAGTCATGTGTTTATATATTGCTGTTTCATTCCTTTTCCTTTCAAGTTTCAACCTTGTGAAATCCAGTTTACTTAGGCGCGCCGCAGACGGCACACTGTGCGCGATCGAGTCTGCGGCTTACAGCGCGCCCGCGCCCGCGCTATGCCGACTGTAAGCCGCAGACTCGATCGCGTAAGTGTGCCGTCTGCGATCTCCCTTAAATTGTCAGTTCTTTATAAAATATAGGTTTGACTATAGTTATTAGTTACTATAACTGGGTATAAAATAAAACACAAATTCTCGTAATAAATATTATTTCAACACTTTGTCACTAGCCTACTTAAAGTACAAATCCGGGCCGCAATCCAACAAATCAAAATAATATTTACAGAGAAACAACATAATCTAAACGTAACTAAACGAATCCACATTAAATAAATACTATATCAACCAGAAAATAATTTCCTTACTCCAAACTTGATATTTAACATTATTTTAGGGTTTGGGTCCCGTGACGTCTCTGGAAATTTTAAACACCTTATCTCTCATCTTCAGTCCCGGGACTTCGAAATTGTCAGGAGTTCCCAAACCCTATATCATATTTACCTACTACAACACTAGCTGGACTTTATTAGTTAAAGCAAAAATGTCAATATAAACATTAAAATATAACAAAGGCAGTAGGTTTGTGAGCGTCAATGAGATCCTATATCGCGTCTGAGAACTCTAATTGAGAGGACAAAACCGCTTGGGATTTCATCTAGGAAAATCTACAGGGTGTAACAAAAGTAAGTGATAATACTTTAGGGTGTGTACGTGTTCCTTGTAGAGAGTTCACTGTGAAAGTGGCAGCGCTGATGGAGCAATTTTTTTTATCAGTTTTGTATGGGCAAGCGCCCCAGCGTCGCGAGTTTCCCCATACAAAAGCGAAAAAAAAGGTCTTTCAGCGCTGCTACTTTCACTGTGCACTCTCTACGAGGAACGTATACACACTCTAAAGTATTATCACTTAGTTTTGTTACACCCTGTATAATAAAATCTCAATCATTAAAAATATCACACGAACATTCATGATCAAGTTGAGAGTAAGAATAAACATGTAAAAATATTACTTCAATAAAAGTGGCTTTGTTAAATGTAAAAAATATATATTAAATATGTCAACTCCAGTCCCATTTTTGCCTGTAGAATATAGTGGGGTGTGCCCAAAGATTTATTGCTTTTTCTCAAAGGTAAACTGTAAACATGAATTTGTTAGTTTTTCAGAATCGGCGGTATATGGCGTGTAGTCGGTAATTTTAAAGTAATTATCCAGCTTGTTACACGAGCTAGGCCTAAAGTCCTCATCTGAATTCTAGATCATTCTTTGGTACTACATCTAAATCTATGTAGCTAGCGTTCACAACTACTTTAGAAAAGTTTTCAATTCACTAATGTGGAAAACATGTTAGTAACGTTTTGCAGTGGACATTTTTATTTAAAACTCAATCATTACATACGTAACCAGCTCGCTAATATTAACATAAAATAATAGAAATTTTATCAATAAAATAATAACAAAATTATATACAGGAAATCATGATAGAAACCGAAACAAGTGTTTTTACAGACGTGTGCGGACGTGCGTATTGTGCATGCGGGGTATGACTGTCCACGACGACGTATATTCGTTATGATCTCAATAATAATCGCACATAGCCTATTCATCCTACTCTTGATATTCAGATAGATGTAAGTTGTAACTACTCATAAATATGAGGTACTATGCGGATAAGGCCTAAGTGTATGGTCGATAAATGGGGGTCTACATTTACCCCTATGGAGCGCTAGTTTATAAGTAAATCGCTGTTCGATATAAGTCGTGGACAGAGGGCGCTAGTGTGCTGTGCGTGTGACCGAGCCTTTATATCGCTGTGTGGCCGAGCCCTAAGGCGTGACGTCACAAGTAGACAGTCGATCTTTACATGGAGAGCGCCGCTGACCGCTTGTCGCGACTCTTGTTCCGCGCGACTGTTCGCGCCTTGCACGCCGCCGTGTTTTGTAAGTGCTGAAATATAAGTTATCAATATTAAAGAGTAAGTTGTATCGAGTGCTTAAAATGGGCAATTAAATAATAGTGGATCTGTCAAAGTTATGTTTCATGATTGTATTTAAATTTTAGGCAATCAATGTTGCTGTAGATAAAATAAAATTATCGAGAGGTTAATAGTACTGCAATTATATTTTGGTAAAACGGGTTGTTTTTTAGCCTGTTTGTGCACATCAGAACCGCAAAAATATTAATGAAGCAAGCCGCTAAACAACGTACGAGTATGTTCACTTAGGGTCTGGTATCCTCCAAGAGCGGTGCCGTCGTGTGGCGGCCGTGATACACCAGTGAATGACGACACTAGAACGCGTGGGCGGTATCCTAGAGAACGGTGTCAATTATCGTTCTCTAGGAAACCGCGCCATAATATTGCTTACATGGACAACGTTCTAGTGACGTCATTCACCGCTGTATTGCGGCTGCGACATGACGGCGCCGCTTTTGGAGGAAACCAGAGCTTTACGTTAAGTGACAATAATAATTGTTAAGCGTCTTATGTTTTAAATATTTTATCCTTGTAAGATAAAAGGACAAAAAGGTAAAAATCGTTACGAGTATCCATCTTATCACTATTTCATTAGTAACGTTAATACTGACCCGCTGCAGCTTGTTGAGTTTCCGCGGCGGCGCGGCGCAGGCGGGCGCGGGGGGCAGCGCTAGCGCGGCGCGGAGTGTGGGCGAGTGCGGCGCGAGCGTGTATAACGCGCCGCCGAGCGCCGCCGCGAGCGCCTCGTACGCGCAGCGCGACGACCACGTGTCGCACACCACACACTCCCCGCCTACGCGCACGCGTAGCTCGGGCACTTCGTCATCCTGAAACATACAAATTATATTTTACTGTCGATGCGCTACCGCTACTGCACGCCTACACTGTACGAATATGAGTAGGTGCCTTAAAGCCTTACTTGGTCCGCACACAATCACCATACACAAGTCAAAGTAGTTGCAGTGACTTCCTCTTAAAAAATGATTTTGCACCATAAAAATGTTACAAATTATAATGGTGAATACTTATAATATTATTATTGAAGGGGTAAACCGTTTTTTAATCTAGCCCGAGTACGAGGTTTTTACGACATGTTCTCGTCGTACTCGCACAACGTAACTCGTGTACTCACCTCAAAATACTTGAGTATGTCGCGGAATGTCGCACGCTGCAGCTTGCGGTCGCGTTTGGCGCGGTACTTGTGCGAGTCGCTGGCGAGCGCCCGCAGCGCGGCGAGCAGCTCGGCGAGTGGCGCGTCGAGCGGCTCGTCGCCGTCGCTGTCGAGCGCCTCCGCCGCCACCGCCAGCGCCGTGCCCGCCGACATGCGCACCTGAAATCATTACGTTGTGTTATAAATATTTTACTAGGTAAGCCGGTAAACTTCGTATCATTTTCCTCCTGACACCGACCGGCAAAGAATTGCGGTGTTGCCGCACCGCTGTACCGGTCGATGCGACGTTGCCAGACATCAGCACGGTGTTTATGTTATGTTATGCGACACTAGAAACAAGTCTACATCAAAACAATGATCGTATCAGCTGAACTAAACATAACTCGGCCAAATAACATCCACCATCAATCAAGTTCTCAATACCTCTAGACTGGGCGCGTGTAGTAACCCCGCCATACGCACGACGCTGGGCACGGCCGGCGCGAGCGGCAGCAGCAGCGCCCAGCCGTCGAGCGCGGCCGCGTGCCACCCGCCGCACTCCACCGCGTCGCCGCAAACCTTCACGCTGCCGTCGCCCTGAAAATATAAATGGTTTATCATTCCTTTACAAAGAAAAAAGGTTGGTCACTTCTGCTTGATAAGTAAAACATAGAACGTCATGTGTGGTAAACTATTGTTACGAACTTACGTCACGTCTTACGTCAAACCAGCGGAACTTATCGGGGGAACACAGACAACATAAATCAACTACTCGATACTAGATGGCGTTAGGTGTACGAACTACGATTACATGCGCGTATTTTCTAGAAACGTTCTACCCATGTTTACGCGAGTCAGATACGTTCTAGAAATGAACTCTCTGGAATAATTATTCTGGCACTCGCTTCGGCCCATATAAATAGCCGCAGTCAGACAGGCCAGTGAATCAGTTTAGTTTGAGCGATCTTCAAGGCGACTTCGGAGTGAAAACAAGTGATCAAGAGTGTATCAGATATCAAACCTACGACAGCGCTACGACCTAGGACAGTGATAGTGCCTAGTATTTTGGACCTAATGCTTTGTGTTGGAGCTAGTGCTTGTGAATAAAGTCTTCAAGAGCAGTCAGCAGGTCTTTCTCTCCAAATCCTTCAGACCCTAGCACGTAACAGTATTAAGAATAACAAGATAAAAGTTTTTTCCAGGGGCATTCAGATCATGGGTGACCAACTTTATTGATCTAATTAATAAAGCTTAAGGTAAGATCACACTTGGCGTAACTACACCGCAGTGGAGCATTTTGACCAAAAGTGTTGATTGTTTATTGCGATATACCAATGGTGTTGCATTGACACAATGACACATTTTGTGTTATGCCGCATTAAATTAAAATACGCTTTTAAGTCTTTGGGATAAGTGCTTTTATACATACAACGCTGTATGGTAACCATTTTAAGTAATTCTTAATCAGCATCATCTGACAGATTGATAAGGCAAGTCCACTGTATTTTTAGGCCAATGCCACAGCAATAAAGTTTGGTAACCCCTAAATCATAAGAAAAAGTTATAAAAATAAGTATTTAATGCATTACCTTCAGATAGCTGCCACTGAATATGGTTTCGTACATGTTCATGACATCCATGATGACGGATAGATCTTCCTCCAGGAGATAACACAGCACGGCCAGCGATGAACAGCACTGGAAATTAAGATTATACATGTTATACTTCATACATAAGCAATAGGTCTCAAGCTGTTGCCATCAATGGATACATGTCAAGGTGGACATTGGTACCCTCTGGAGTACCACAAGGTTCACTTCTGGGACCTTTGTTATTCGCAATATTTCTTAATGATGTCAACACGTGTTTTCGATATTCGAAGTTTCTGTTATATGCGGATGACAAAAAAATTATGAAAAATGTCAGTTCACCTCTTGATTGCCATCTTTTACAAGAAGACTTGGATAGGTTCAGTGAATATTGCATTAGGAATAAACTAGACCTCAACGTATCGAAGTGTTATGCGGTAACATTCAGCCATAAGTCAAATATAATTAATTATATTTATAAACTTAAAAACAAGGAAATAACAATCAAAAATTCTATGAAGGACCTCGGAATTATAGTGGATTCTAAATTAATATTTGATGATCACGTAAATTACATTGTAAATAAAGCCTCTAAAGCACTTGGATTTGTTATCAGATCAAGTGCCAATTTTAAATCTATTAAGGCCATCAAAATTCTATACTGTTCATATGTACGAAGCATCCTGGAATATGGTTCCGAGGTCTGGAATCCCGCCTATGACATATACAAAATAAGAATTGAATCAATTCAGAAACGCTTTCTAAGGTTTCTTCAGTTTAAGTGCCACCTTAAACTTCCAAACTATGAGGAAAGGTGTAAAAGATTTCACTTCCTTCCCTTGTGTTATCGCAGAGACATTTCGGATCTAGTTTATTTATGTAAGATCATTAACAATTCCATTGATGCCCCCGACTTACTATCAAAATTTAATTTTAATGTTCCCGGTAGATACTTTCGTAATTATTTACCATTTCATGTCCCACCCTGTAAAACGTTTTACCGCCGTAATGCATTTGTGTGTAGAGCTACTGCACGTTTTAATATGTTCTACTCAGGTAGAAATATCGAAGACATCTCTAAAATAAAAACATCCGACATTTGTAGACTTTTATCAAATGAGTATTTTAAAACTGAAAAGTAGATGGTACTGAGTATTTACAATAAGTAATTAGTGCGTTTTGTGAGTGATCATTGTATTTAGATTTAGCTATATTATTGCTTTTTTCTTTGTTAATTGACTGTATTGAGTGTTGTTGCTTATTTTGCGTACTCTCATGTTTAAGTTACAACTGTGCAATGTGCATGTTGCTTAATAGTAATGCTTACTTTTCTTTTTGTCACTTATATGTGAAAACTTTTAATTGGCTTTATGTTGCTATAATCGTAATCTTATTGAAATTTTTTTGAAAAGCTGTTAGTTTTCTGAATAAAAAAAAAATAAAAAATAAAAATAAAAAATAAAAAAAAATAATATAAACTTATATGTGAAAACTTTTAATTGGCTTTATGTTGCTATAATCGTAATCTTATTGAAATTTTTTTGAAAAGCTGTTAGTTTTCTGAATAAAAAAAAAATAAAAAATAAAAATAAAAAATAAAAAAAAATAATATAAACCTTATCATTTCAACATTAAAACGAACACTGCTAAGTAAATAGAATATAACATTTATTTAAATGATTAACAAATTATTTTTGAACCCAGAAATAAAAGCTGTAATGAAAATATGTCTTGATTTCTGTTAAAATATATGACCAAGATAATATCTCAACCACGACAAAAGTTTTCATTCAATCTTTTTCAAGCAAAGCAAAACGTATATTTGAGTCTGCATAGTGCAGTGTGAGCGACGTGAGGATTCGAAACCAACTGAGCTACAGAGGTCGTCAAAGTTTAAGTAGTAAGTATAGTATGGATTTATTTAAAAAATCGCGCAATGTACATACCTCAGCGCGCGTGTCGAGCGCGGCGGACTTGTCTGTGGCGAGCGCGAACAGCGCCGGCCGCACCTCGCTCATGTATTCCTCCAAGCCCTCGTCGCCGATCTGGGAATAATCATGTTAATGATGTATGAATTTGGCCCAATAGATCAGGTTAACATTGTAGTAAAATAGCACATTAGTCTTCTTCCTTTCGATGGATTTTTCATTTTTCACATTCGCTCTTTATGCTGAGATCAGTCAGTTGTAATAATATCGTATTTACCTGCAGCGTTTACCAGTTAAGTGCACGTGCGACGTGGTCAGCTAGCTTGTCGCAGTGGAAAAACAGCAGGGAACCAAGATCGCCGCGCGAGAGCTATGTTGGAACCTAATGTGTCTAATATAGTTTAATATACCTGCAGGGCCAGCAGCGGCGCTATGGCGGCGGCAGCACGGCGCTCGGCGTCCTTCCCGCGTTTGAGAGCGCGCGCGACGTGGTCAGCGAGCGTGGCGCGGTGCGAGCACAGCAGGGAACCAAGATGGCGGCGCGTGAGCGCGGTGCGCAGCGACGTGAGCGCGCCCGCCCGCGCCGCCGCCGACTTCGCACCCAACCCGTCGATCACCTCCATCACTTTCTCTTCAAACTTCTCTTGGATCTCGCTCTCTGTAAAACACATTAAGGTATTTAAAGTAAACTGATGCTGAGATCAGCTACATATAAAATTACCATGGGCCTATTGACTAAATATGACAGTAAAAACAAAAAAATTTACAAAAGAGATAGAATTTGTGGAAGAGAGCCACAAGTGTGCTAAAGAAATACAATCGAAAACGATAACTCTGTTGACATAATCTGGTAAAATTATATTATTTTAAAACCGAAATATCAGCAATATATATTTTGTTTTTAATTTTAAACCTGTAAGTCTCATCTCCATCCATCCTAGTCATCAAGATATTATTATGCTGTTAAAAGAGCCAATGACCCTAATTGCTTCTAGGAAAAGAGCACACTAATTTGTGACTGCAATGCTATGCTGACATTTTATAAACTTTTAAATATAAATTATGTAGGTTTTCGCAGCATAAAACGGATTACTAAAGGTCAATGCATCCACATAAAAAATATATTTCTTATTATAACTCTTTATCTTGTCTTGCATAACCTAAAATAACTTGACATTCAATAACTTATCTCAAGATAATTTAATCACTAGTTTTGTTTCTGTTTGGCAACAGATAAATATCAAGGTCGGGTAATTTTGATAAGAACTTTGTATTTACATACATACAATGTGGACATAAATTAACAGAACAAGGCAATTTGAAAACTATATAAATGATGTAGAATAGAGAAAATACTACTAGAACATGTAACTAAAAAAGCTAAATGATAATGAAATTCCAATACCTAATATGCATATTTAATTTAAAAATAAAAACATAGTTTTTACATAGCACTTTGCTTATTATGAACTTCGTGTCACTATCCTCCTAAAATAAACCATCGCTGGACTTCAACAAACATTTCAAGACTAAAATTAGCCAAACCAGTTCGGCCGTTCTTGAGTTTTAAAGAGAAAATTTAACCCGTCGATTGTGAGAAAAACAACTTATTCTATTGTTATCGCGGTCGCGACCGCTTGGGGCTTCATTAATATTATAAAGGCTAAAGTTTGTGAGTTTGTTACTTCTTCACGTCTAAATGCCTGGACTGATTTCAATAAAATTTTGGTATGGAGTTAGTTGATACCCTGGATTGACACATAGGTGACTTTTTACTGTGGAAAATATCACAATTTATTTTCCCTAATAAACCGGGAGTAACAGCTAGTTATTTAACCTATCAAGCCCCAAGCAGTCGCATGCGACCGAGACAACAATAGAATACAATGGCAATTCTTAGAATCCGTGATCGACGGATTAATATTATGTAAGATATATTTAGTATGAATCTTTAATTTGCAATCTTTTTCAATCTAGTGCATAACATAACTGAAATTTCTTTCCTGACAGTTGGGTAAAAAATATCAAGCATGAGTTACCTGCTTCATCATGGTTACTCCTGAGATCTGACTGTCCGGATGTCTCGGAGAGATTGTCTGTTGTCATGTCAATTCCCGCATCTTCGTCTGATGAGTACACCACTTCCGTTCTTCTGTGATCTGTAATTAGTAAATTTTGAATATACTAACGGTGTTAAGTACATCACCATAGTAACAATATTACACTATTCTTTGCATTGCAAAATCTATCAAACAAAAAGCCCAATTGCTCCATATTTATTTCAATGGGAAAGTTTATTAATTCTTCGATCGCAGATTCTTGGAAATCTATTGAGTTGAAGAGTTAAACTTATCTAATAATATTTAGGAATCTATTAATTTTACTTAAGGGCCCGGGTTACCCTCGAAATTTTCATACATTCTTAATACCAAAATCATTTTCTCATGCGAAAATATTTAACATGTTTGAGTTATTTTTCAGCTTAAGATAGTAATTACCTAGGGTCCTGAACAAATTTTTTTTACAAAATATTTAAATACTAAAAAAAAATTTTTTGTGTTTAAATATTTTTTAGTAAATTTACTACTAAATATTTAAACACAAAAAATTTTTTTTTAGTATTTAAATATTTTGTAAAAAAAATTTGTTCAGGACCCTAGGTAATTACTATCTTAAGCTGAAAAATAACTCAAACATGTTAAATATTTTCGTATGAGAAAATGATTTTGGTATTAAGAATGTATGAAAATTTCGAGGGTAACCCGGGCCCTTAAGACCTTGTAATAATCTAAGAGAACTTTGTAAACACTTAATTGTTGTAATGCTGATACTAAAAGTATTAACATTATCCAAATTTAATGTAAACAACATTTTGTCACTTGGGAAAGTTAATCTTTTTCCAAAGGATTTAAGAAATTAATTTCTGAACATAGAAATGAAAATAAAGATCAAACTTGATTTTTACATTGAACAACATTTTTAATTTCCGGGTAAAAATCTGCAAGGAAAACTTACACAAATATGTATTACTTTTACTATTTTATCTGTGGAGCATCTGCGGCACACAGGCACAGGCAAAATATTAGCTTGCGAAAGTGACAAAATTGCCCATAACAGCATAATTTATGTTATCTTGCATAAGTATCAGACCCTTTCTTCTAAACTTCCTTACTTTCAAAGAAGTAGTTTAATATTATGCAACATCATTTATATGAAATATTGATGTTTACCAACATTTTGTATGTTAATAAGAGATTGTTATCCTCAATAACAATTACATAATGGTAATTTTAATAATTGTTTACAGCATACAGCAAAACAAGAGACAAAAGGATCATATTGGCGTGAGACATATGGTAGGAAGTTATAATGCATAATATTGTGTTTTCAACCATAATCTGCACCAACAAGGAAGCAAAAGTGTACTCTTTAGCTATTCCAACTATTTATTATTAGATTCCAAGGTTAATTACCTAAGTGACATGTTATGAAATATGAAAGTAGACTGGTGTAAGGTAAACAGTTGTTAGCACCATGACAGTTTACAATCTTTGTGTTAGATTTGTGAGCATATTTGGTTGTTGTTTGCTACGGTAATTTGTTTGAATTCGAAGTCCATGTGGGGTTTTACGTGGAACTGTCATTACCAAACAAGATTGCAAGCACAAGGTCGCAACGTGATCTCATTATTGGCAAATTCCAGACGATTTTCTTGAGTTCATGGGAAAAGTTCTTACCTGATTTTCCTTTTTTCTTTCCTTTAGGCATGGTGAAGGAGCTTGTAGAACTGATTTGACTTAAAATAATGCTAAAACCTTCTAAAACAATATAATTATTCACTACAAAAATTTACTAATTTGTTTCTCACTTAATCAAGACGGAGAAAAACTTAATATTTCAGTTCTTATAGAACAATTTGGGCACCAAATGTAACATAAAACTAAAATTTCAGAAAAACTTTTTAACATGTTTAACCGCGTATCATGCACACACGACTCCGCTGATTTGCGCAATGCGTTCTGTCAAACATCAAACTGACTTATATGTAAACGACGTCTTACCGCCATTTTGTTAGTATTGCTAGTCAAGCAAAATATTGTGAAATAGGTTTTTTGTTATTTCAAATCGTTACCTTTATACCACAAAAGCTCTTAGTATGTAGGTATCAGTTATATTATGTTGTAACCAAGGTTGTAAATTTTAAGAAAAATTGTACCTAATTTATTTTTCGTCTCGGAAACAAAAAGTCTTCTATTAGCAAAAAGATTATTTTTTTCACTAGTAATACCAATATTAAGGCGATCAGCGATGCGATGACGCCATGATGCGGCGGCAATGATTCACGAATCACTCTCTCATTTTCCAAGTTTCAAAAATATTTTGCAACAATCATGCGGCATGACCATGAGTGCATGACGTTGTTTAAATAATATTTCATAATAAAATTAAACACATATCGAATCTTTATCTGATAATTTAAATAATGTTTGTGTTTTTCACGCAGATTTTTTGCGGGTGTTAAACGCTCTTGTAACTCCTCTGGTGTTAAGGCCGGTATAAGTAGTTAGTACTCAAGATGCATCTCGGTCTCAAGACACGGTTCAGGCTCTGTGATTGGTTGGCTGTCAAAATTTGGTCCAATCACAGAGCCGTACCGCGTCTTGAGACCGGGTCGCATCTTAAGTACTGACTATTTATACCGGCCTAAGAGTGTCTTACAATAAACCCTCACATGCACTTGGGCAATTCACGGTGCATTATAAAATAATATTATGCACTATCGACCAAAAAGTCCCATTACCTATACTTATGCGTATTTTGTATATGCAAATAATTATGCAAATGCATAATAATATAGGTAAGTAATCCGATGTCTACTAGGGCCTAGAATAAGGGTTAATCCGTCACTGGTTGGAGGATTAGGTAAGTAATCTTTGGATCAGTTTTTAACATAAAACCTAATTCAATTATTGAAATCTATTAATTTTTAGGTTTTATGTTAAAAACTGATCCAAAGATTACTTACCTAATCCTCCAACCAGTGACGGATTAACCTTGAATTAGGTTTTATGTTAAAAACTGATCCAAAGATTACTTACTTAATCCTCCAACCAGTGACGGATTAACCCTTATTCTATTGTAGAAATCTCATCTCCAACAGAGAACTGCCGGACATTTTTGGCAGTTGTTTCCCACTATTAGACCACCTTAAAGCCAATAATAATTTATACTGCTGACGTGGGAGAGCCATGCTTCGGCACGAATGGGCCGGCTCCACCGGAGAAATACCACGTCCTCACAGAAAACCGGCGTGAAACAGCGCTTGCGCTGTGTTTCGCCGAGTGAGTGAGTTTACGGGAGGCCCAATCCCCTAACCTATTCCCTTCCCTACCCTCCCCTATTCCCTTCCCTTCCCATCCCTACCCTCCCCTATTACCCTATTCCCTCTTAAAAGGCCGGCAACGCACCTGCAGTTCTTCTGATGCTGCGAGTGTCCATGGGCGACGGAAGTTGCTTTCCATCAGGTGACCCGTTTGCTCGTTTGCCCCCTTATTTCATAAAAAAAAGAAGTAGTGAGAATTAAATTCCGTCAAAAATTTTCGGTAGTGGAAGACGAGATGCCTAAGGTTACTACGAAGAAAATAAAATCTATTTTTTATAAAGATAAAACCGACTTCAAAATGAGAATTAAAACTCCCTATCTCCAAAACTACTGAACCAATTTTGATGAAACTTACACTATTCCCTAAGTTGAACAATACCTAGTGCAACAAAAAAAGAATTACTGAAATCGGAATGGTAATTCCAGAGATATCCGAACACAAATACATACATACACCTAACACCTTTGAAATTTGGCAACCCATTGTGTGCGGACTGCGGACCAAGCATGTTCGAAGATGATCTTCGTTCATCTCGGGACTTCAACATCTCCAGGATTTAATGTCAATATCTATAGCTTGCACCAATATTTCACTCCAAACTTCTGAGAGATCATTAGCTACAAAAAAATCGGCCAAGTGCGAGTCGGACTCGCGCACGAAGGGTTCCGTACCGGTATAGAGCGAAAGTAGACAAAAAATTGTGTTTTTGTATGGGAGCCTCCCTTAAATATTTCCTTTATTTTAATTTTATTATTAATTACTAAAATACAAATATAAATAATGATTTTGTGAAAATTTCAAGTGCCCTGTTACCATTATTGATTACGAGCAAAAAAGGCCAAAAAATTACGTTTCTTGTATGGGAGCCCCCCTTAAATATTTACTTTATTTTATTTTCTGTATTTGTTGTTATAGCGGCAACAGATATATACACAATCTGTAAAAATTTCAGAAGTCTAGCTATAACGGTTCTTGAGTTACAGCCTGGAGACAGACAGACAGACGGACGGACAGACGGACAGACAACGAAGTCTTAGTAATAGGGTCCCGTTTTTACCCTTTGGGTACGGAACCCTAAAAATGGACCCCGAGCCACAGAATATATTAATATAATAGTACTCCGTACCCGAGCGAAATTAATATGGTGACCCTGTGATAGATCAATTTAGATCATAGACATTCAAAATTGGATACAATCTAAGTAACCGCATTACCACAATTACCACAATTACTACAACACAAATAAAACATGCAATTATTACAATATTATAATATTTTTATTTTTATATAAAATATAATCTCTACCTTTAATACTTTCATAAAAAATTACATCCAACATTCAACATTTCCACACACTTCACACAACGGGAACGTAGGTAGGTACTATTAAATTACTTTTAATAAACTAAACAAACTTGTATCCAAATAAACATGAAACTGAACACGAGGTGGGAGGCTGAGTTGTTCCTCTGCTCCTGGGCTCTCTCGTCATTATTCTTCAGGTCCTTCCACACGGCCTTCATTTGGTTCGAGCCGGAGAGTTTCCCGAACTTGTATTCCGCACACTGCACGGTCACCATGGGAGGTAGACCGAGGAAAAGAAGTCGCGAACTCGTTCGTTTGAAGGCAGCCGACCCTCGCGCCTCCTCGATCTCCCGTCCGTTGATATACCATCGAATCTCCGAGTCGGGGGCGCCTCGGCAGTACGCTTTCATCTCGTCTCCTTCGCCGAACTCCTGTGCTAGACCTTCGAGAAGCGGTCGTCTGTGCTCGTGCCCGTGAACTTCCATGTAAGCTGTTCTGGTTTCGAATTTATACGGTGGCACGTCTCTCTCGATGTCGCAGCGATACAACCCCGTAGCCTCCTCGGTGAGAGCGCCCAGCTTGAGGCGGCAGGCGGTGGGGCCGCAGGCGATCATCTCGACCCTGCCGACACCGAGAATCGGGAACGATCTCGTGCTGGGTGCAACACCGGGCTTGTACCTGAAGAACTCGTTGGGTCCCTTGAACCAGTTGAGGAGCGTGAAGTTGGCGTCGTATCTGCATTCTATCTCGACCTCCTGCTGGCCGGGTGGGACCACCTCGGGGACGATCAGGTGGGTTATGTTGAAGGGCCGGGCCGTGGCTATGGCGAGCACGTTCAACAGGGTCAGGAGAAGCATGGTGTTGGGGCGCGCGCGCGCACGACACTGCGCCCGTCCGTCCTGACGCGCTCTTAATTAGACGGTTTATTAAACTCAAACACTTAACCGTCAAACCCTCGGGACCCGGGATTAGCTCTCGTGACTAATTGAACACGGTATTACTTGCAGAGGGGTGCATTGCCGCTATCTATTAAAAAATTGTGGGGCGCAAATTAATTGAATGTATTTAATAAATATCTCATATTCTATATATATAAATTAATATATCTTCAGGATGTAAGGCTTATAAAATAAATTAGATTAAAAAAATATATAATATTTTTAATGCAATAATGAAGTTGAATAAAAATATTATGTCACGCGTAAATAATATCATGGTCAAAATCGGTGAATTCACGCTTGTTTTGCAAAATATTAACAATGACTTGAGTGAGTCATAACTCGAGTCATAAAACATGTATCAAACTCTTATTTCTCTTATTTTGTAATAGGTACTACCTATGATATAATAATTTTAATACTGATAAATGACCGAAAATAAACTGTGCTATAATAGTTATAATATGTGATATATTTTATATCCTCTTAAACAATACAGCTGCAGCTACTATCCTTGTTCTCCTCAATAAACTTATTCAATTTTTAACCGACTTCCAAAAACGAGGAGGTTATACGTTCGTCTGTGGATATTTTTTTTTTTTTTTTTTTTTTTTTTATGTATGTTCAACGATTACTCCGCCGTTTATGAACCGATTTTCAAAATTTTTCTTTTGTTATAATAGGTTTCACTCCAATTTGGTCCCATTTTCACAAAAGTGGTGATCTGATGATGGGATCCATGAGTAATCGAGGGAACTCCTCAAAATTCAAATGGAAACATATGTTTTTTTTGGTTTCATATGAAGTATTCCAGGCATATGTTACCAAAAAGTAAGATTTTGCACCAGGATTTACCATCGTTCGAAGGTGGTGAACAGAACTCCTTACTCCTTATAGATACATGTTTGGGGGTTTCGGCGTTGTCTTAAGAACTGAAAGCATATACTACTATGCAAATTTAATTAATCATCATCATCATCACCACCATTCCACCATACATCCGTGAGTAATCGAGGGAACTCCTCCAAATTTATATGGAAACTTATAATGATTTCGATTTTATGAGAAGTATCCTAAGCATATGCTACTAAAAAGCAATGTTCAGAAAAGTGGTGACCTGATGATGGGATCCATGAGTAATCGAGGGAACTTCTCAAAATTCAAATGGAAACCTATGTTTTTTTGGTTTCATATGAAGTATTCCAGGCATATGTTACCAAAACTAAAAAGTAAGATTTTGCACCAGGATATACCATGGTTCGAAGTTGGTGAACAGAACTCCTTACTCCTTATAGATACATGTTTGGGGGTTTCGGCGTTGTTTTAAGATCTGAAAGTATATACTACTATGCAAATTTAATTTATCATCATCATCATCACCACCATTCCACCATACATCCGTGACTAATCGAGGGAACTCCTCCAAATTTATATGGATTTCGATTTTATGAGAAGTATCCTAAGCATGTGCTACCAAAAAGCAAGCATGGGGGTTTCGGAGTTGGTTTAAGAACTGAAAGCATATTATGCTACTATGCAAGTTACATTCATCATCATCATCATCACTACTACCGGTCACCACACCATGAATTATCTAATCATGACCCTATTATTGTTACTTTTAATCGTCTATCGTTTATCGAACAAACCCCGAATTTGTCTAACGATTTAAAAAATAATTATAATGTTGTTTCAATGTAAATCACTCAACCTTGGTGTTTAGGTTACCAAGTTAGCAATTTGATCATAAGATCTATGAGGTAAGTTATTCTTAAAATTTATAAGGATGATTTTAGTTATATTATTTGAGCATCCATACTAATATTATAAATGTGAAAGTGTGTCTGTCTGTCTGTCTATCAGTCTGTCTGTTTGTTACCTCTTCACGCTCGAACCGCTGAACCGATTTTGCTGAAATTTGGCATGGAGATACTTTGAGTCCCGAGAAAGGACATAGGATAGTTTTTATCCCGGAAAAATTTAAAGTTTCCACGCGATAAACGAATTTTGGCGCAACGAAGTTGCGGGCGTCATCTAGTAATGTTGAGTTGTTTTCATGAGTGATGAGTGTAATGATAGAAAGAAAGTCACTGAACAGAACTTTAGAGCCTTTAAAGACAGGCGTATGAACATTAATTTTATCATTGCTTGATTAACGCCAAGCAATAAGCATATACATTAGGTATACAGTGGTATATGCTTGGAGTTGCTTAAGCAATTCTGAAGTAGTGACATCAGACAATGAGTTCTCATAATATCATGAAAGTGTATCCTGGATCCAAAGTCACTAAGCATAACACCTTAGTCTGTGCAGAAAACCAGCTTATAAATCACTTAAAAGAGTGAAATTATTATTTTTAACAAAAAATTAAAACCGACTTCCAGGGTAAAAACAATAATAATTTGTAATAAACAAAAAAGTGTTAAATAATTCTTACTCTTTAAAGTGCCTTATGCTTATGCATAATTCTCCTAAACCTCAACTATTTCTGTACACAATCTACATTATTTTGAAGTCGGTACCAGTCTTAAATATTGAAAATATTTTGTCATATAGAACTCAGCATTCTTATCTGGTACCGTCTTCAAAATAATGTAGATTGTGTACAGAAATAGTTGCGGTTTAGGAGAATTATGCATAAGCATAAGGCACTTTAAAGAGTAAGAATTATTTAACACTTTTTTGTTTATTACAAATTATTATTGTTTTTACCCTGGAAGTCGGTTTTAATTTTTTGTTATTAATAATTACGGTCTAGAGTCTAGACTCTCGTAAATAGCTCTGTTACTAAAATACATCTAACAATAGAATTCGATGTCTGTTCATACTAGCTAAGAAACATAATTAATTTCATGTCTCTAACTTTTTTGTTTTTTAATGATGGGATCTGGTTTATCCCATGTCTGCATTTGCGGGTTGAAGTTGGCGCGGTGTCGTGTGGAGTGTGTCATCAATTTCGCGAGTTATCCCACTCGGCGGAATATCCGATTGAGATTTACGGGTGAACGAGCGGGGGTCACCTGATGGAATCATTGCACCTTGCCTAATCACTGTTTTATGGCCGTTCCCTATATTCAATCTATCTCTAGTTTGACATAAAACCGATCGCAGCTGACATAGAATTGACATAAAATATATGGAGCTAATGTCTAATGTGAGCTATTCCTATCTCAAGTAAGAGATCATCAAATATTGGGAACGGCCGTTAATGTACTTACTCATCAAGTTTCTCATTATAACGGAAATGTTTGGGCTTTAAATAAAAATTAGTGCACAATCTTTTTCTTACCATTTTGTACCGTGTAGTGAATAATTAAGATTGAATTAAATGATACACGATTCTTCCTATATTATGTAGATGGTATACGTAAAATGTAAATGAGAGAAAAGACGTTATTATGATAAATTATTATGAGTTATGAACTTATGACACAGGATTATCAATAATTCAAATTCGTGCTTGAGTCTAATCTATTACATTGACTAAGTTTTAAAACACAAGACTGTAAATTTAATGTAATGCAAATTCGGCAGCTAGACGGTTGTCATATTTTGTCAATATTTCCCAATAGTGAATAAGATATCGTCCATGATCAGAATATAATATTCAAATCCATACTATATATCATGTTTGAATTTCGGTCGTTGTCGGTCTGCCCACGCGCTCATCTCGGAAACAAGACATTACAATTTTATTACGAGTAATCTTCTTAAGTGTTATCAGCCTAATTGAATAATGCATAGTAACTACTCGCTTTATAATATCGCCGCTCTAGCGCGATCGCCAGCTTTGCTCGAAAAAACGTTTACGCTTAGAGAAAACTTTCTTTATACAGGCAAAAAGTAGGGCAAAAATTACAAAGCAGATTTATATTTACTTTAAAGTACCTACAATTTTTTTTTCAAATTACTTAATGCTCTTCAATAAAAAGCTTTTTCTTGTATCGTTTTCCATCGAAATTCGAAACCCATATTATACTTACATAATTATTATCAATTTTCTAAATATTGGAGGCTCAATATAAAATATAAACATTGGCGTAGCGTGGTGTAGACTGCTACGGTCTACGAGTTACGACGCGTAGAAAGTATCGTAATTTATAACTAACTTGTGAAGTGAGGTATTATAGGTGATGATGTCTGATGATGAAGGGATCTTCTCAATGATACAACCGGATGGCCGGACCGTAAATATCTATTATGGCTCTTGAACTAATGCCCGAGCCGCCGCCGGATACAATGATAGGGATCCGTTATAGTTATTTTCCATACGCAATGTTATTTACCCACTTTTATTAATTTAAATAACATCATTAATTAAAATACAACATCCATTAATTTAAAGCTGAAAAATGCTGAAAAAAGTCAGTATCGCCATCTAGTGTCACAATTTTATGTTTAAGGATTAAGCAACTTGATACTTTCCCTTAAATTTTTTCATGAAAAAATCTGATGTGATGAAAATAGTAATTTTAAATTTTAGCTAATATGACATTGACATCCGGGGGATTTTTCATAATTCGGCTCCCATTCCCAAGGATGTGAAAAGAGAAAAAACTGCACCACTATAATTCACTCTGCTAAAAACTCTTTAAATGTAGGTAAAGTAACATTGAACGGACTGTAGTATCGAAAATTGGGTGATTAACAACCAGTAGGGGGTCAGTTAATAATAATTATCTAATTGAAAACACTCATTATTAGATTATCCCTGACGAACAAATTGTCGGCCAAACTCATTCGCTATGCGGGGATCACCTAATTAATTATAATTGTTTCGGTGATTTATCATTTTTAGTGCTTTCTGAGGCGGAACTAAACGCATAAATTAATAAAGTCAAAAAATGTTCTCGCCACTAGAATAACACTGACCGACAAGGATAGCTAAGGGTGAATTGCACCAGAAGCGGAGTTAAAGTTAAGGTTAAGGTTATCGCCATATTTGACGATAACCTTAACCTTAACTTTAACTCCGCTTCTGGTGCAATTCACCCTAAAAGATAAAATTTAACTGAAGTCTTTCAATTTTTAAAACCCAAAAGTTACCTTGTTTTTTTACTCTGTGTAAATCTTATAATGTCATATTATAATGGATACCTCTCGTCTGCCTCTTGAAAATACGTTGGCTAAAATACAATACCTATAACCCTATAATTATCTACATACTAGCTGTCCCGGCAAACGTTGTTTTGCCATTTAAAGTATATTTTATCATCAGTAGATACATGTTTTACCCCCTCTTTTGTCCCCTAAGAGGGTGTGGGGGGGGAAGGTCATACACCAGATGTTTAGTTGAAAAACACAGTTAATACCTAATATGAAGTAAGTCCACTAAAGAAAAAAGTTGTATACAAAATCTGACCCCTCTTTGGTCCCCAGAGAGGGTTGAGAGGGGAGGGGGGGAGGATTTTTATACACCAGATGTTGAGTTGGAAGAAGACAAATATAATATATCTGTGAAAACCGTATGCAAATCTGTGAAAACCGTATGCAAATCGGATAAGTAGTTTTCGTGTGATGCTGGAACAAACATACAGACAGACAGAAAGAGTGGCAGACAGACAGACAGACAAAAAACTAACCACATTTTTGGCTTCTATAGCGATGTAGTGACAAAGGTGTAATTTCGGGTGTCATTTCATATCTTTTATGTACAGAATTTTCATTTCTACAACAGAATATTTTCTTCCTCCCGCACGCGCTTTGGTGACGCTCACTATCGTAATATTTTAATTTCGCCATAATTTCAGAACCAAACGTCCAATTTTAATCATTCAAAGACCAAATATTATCTACATAAACTGTACTTAGTGATAAAATAATTTATTTTGATAAGGATTAATAGCGTGAGTAAAATATATCCGTTTAAATTTAGTCCAAAAAAAATTTAGGATTTTTAAATAAATAAATGGTTATTGTGCCTCACTCGACATAGATAGGTATAGTGTGTCGCGGACTTTTTTGTAGATATTTATAAGATCTACAATTACTTAGAACATTTTATGGTTCTATCTTTTATAGTTTAGGCAGCGTACGCAAAATAAGTAACTTTTCTAGCTGATTTTTTACACCTTGCGTCCGAAAAACTCAAATATCTTACGGAACCCTACTTTTTTCCAAAATAAAATGTAGCCTATGTTCAGCAGAAATAATGTGAGATTCCAATAGCAAAAGAATTTTTCAAATCGGTCCAGTAGTTTCGGAGCCTATTCGACTCAAACAAACAAACAAACAAACAAACAAACAAACAAACAAACAAAAAATCAAATCTTTCCTCTTTATAATAGTAGTGTAGATACCCGAAAAACAATAATCCTCCAGGCGCAGTTGGTCGTAATCCGCGATCGACTGATTCTATATTATAATAATTTATAACTGTATTATAGCTATGGACTGATTAATAATCGGCCAAGTGCGAGTTGGACTCGCGCACGAAGGGTGCCGTACCATTATAGAGCAAAAAGACCCCTAAAAATGGAACCCTAAAAAGCTGTTGAAAATCTAACTGAAGTAGCGCCATCTATAAGACACACTCTGTACTGTAACGACAAGTAACCGCCAACATTATCCCCTATATAATATTATTATTATGTATTCTGAGCCTATAGTTAAAGAGACAGTTCGAGCTCGATTCGCCAGATGGCGTTTTAATGGTCTGGTATCTTTTTAGGGTTCCGTACCCAAAGGGTAAAAACGGGACCCTATTACTAAGACTTCGATGTCTGTCCGTCTGTCCGTCTGTCTGTCTCTAGGCTGTAACTCAAGAACGGTAATAGCTAGATCAGAGGTTCCCAAACTTATATGTATCACGCCTCCCTAATGAACATGCTTAGTGCTTACGCCTCCCTTCGGCCCAGGGCCCAGCAAGTAGTAGCAAGTGGGCTCGCCAAGCTATTGTAAAATAAAATAATAAAGACCAAAAATACATTTTCAGATGTTTTATTATAAAAATATGTTTTTACATACTTACTTCTAACCCAAAATTGACGATTTTATAATTCTTTGTTATACTTGAAATCAAGCTCCGAATTGTTTCATTTTCTAAAACTAAATACTACATTATATTTCCAAGAATCCGATCTGAGCAAAAAAACGATATCATAAAAAAAAAGATGCACATAATTTTCACGAATTTTTCATACATTGCCATAACCGTGCATTAAACTCAGTTAATATTTTAACACATTGTAAAAATTCTATCATTGAGAAACCGACCTAGCGGATTTTTAAAATGTTGTATATTTATTGAGTTATTGAGAAGGACAATGTTTGATTTTTTGGGTTAGTCGCCCTCTTCAGAAAGAATCAATGTGACGGATGAGCTTGCATGTTTTTGACAAGATTTCCAATTCGCGTACGTCGCGGGAATGCGCGGGCATCTGGAATCTGGAGTAAAACCGCCACCGGCGCCCGCGCCCCCCTCATCATGTCTTCGCGCCTCCCTAGTGGGGCGCGCCCCCTAGTTTGAAAATCAATGAGCTAGATAATTGAAATTTTCACAAATTGTGTATTATCTGTTGCCACTATAATTAACAACAAATACTAAAAACAAAATAAAATAAATATTTAAGGGGGGCTCCCATACAACAAACGTAATTTTTTAAGCCTTTTTTGCTCTATATCATTAATGGCAACAGGTAGGTACTTGAATTTGCCACAGAATCCTAAGTTATGCTTGTACTGTAACATTTGATTATAACATAAAAAATTAAGGGGGGCTCCCATACAAAAAACACAATTTTTGATCTAATTTTGCTCTATAATTGTACGGAGCGAGTGCGCAAGTCGAACTCGCACTTGGCCGATTATTATTCATAATTTTTAGGGTTCCGTACCCAAAGGGTAAAAACGAGACCCTATTATTAAGACTTCGATGTCTGTCCGCCTATCCGTGTCTGTCTCAAGAATCGCTATAGCTAGACATCTGAAATTTTCACAGATTGTGTGTATCTGTTGCCGCTATAACAACAAATACTAATAATCGGCCAAGTGCGAGTTGGACTCGCGCACGAAGGGTTCCGCACCATTATAGAGCAAAATTCCGTGGCAAAATTAGACCAAAAATTGTGTTTTTTGTATGGGAGCTCCCCTTAATTTTTTTTATTTTAATATTATTATAAAATATTAAAGTGCAAGTATTATTAAAGATTTTGTAAAAAATTACCTGTTGCTATTATTGATATAGAGCAAAAAAGGCTAAAAAAATCACGTTTGTTGTATGGGAGCCCCACTTAAATATTTATTTTATTTTGTTTTTAGTATTTGTTGTTATAGCGGCAACAGATATTATACACAATCTGTGAAAATTTCAACTCTCTAGCTATTACCGTTCTTGAGTTACAGCCTGGAGACAGACAGACAGACAGACGGACAGACATCGTAGTCGTAAAACGGGACCTCCGTTTTTTAACCTTTGGGTACGGAACCCTAATAACAAAATAAATTTCATATTTAATCCCATACAAAAAACATGATTTTTTTGCTATTTTTTGCTCGATATCAATAAGGACAATACATAGGCACTTAAAATATTCACGAAATACTCAGTTTTATCTGTACTTTAATAATTTGTAATAAAACTTTAATAAATGAATAATTATGGGGGGCTCCCATACAAAAAAACACAAATTTCAGCCTATTTTTGCTCTATTGTAGTACGGAACCCTTCGTGCGCGAGTCTAACTCTCACTTAGCCGATTTTTTATATAATATTCACGTATTGTTGTTAAATGTTTTACAAGTATGTATTATCAGAGAAGTTGATTCCTAGGCAGATGGGGGACCGGGGACCTACGTAGTTTGGTCGCGTTACGTCAAATCCAGCCGACACATTGACACTATCCGACCTTGAGATCCGACCAAATAACGTTGGTCTGTCAACTGCCTAGGAATCAATTTCCTCGATGGTACATAATATATAAAACATAATAATATGCATTAAATAAGTACTACTTACTACTTAGCAAAAATGTTTCAAATTATTTACAAACTTCCAAAAAAGTAGTAGATAGTCCACAGCCGAACTTCAAGGTTTTTTAACGTTCATTCTTCGGTCTTCTTGGTTCATTTAGATTTTAGACCACCATATTTAAAATTAAAATGACGATGTCCATCATGGTTACCAAGTGCTTGAACATCTAACAAACGGCAACAGTCTAAACTCTAAACACGCTGCATAACGCTCTTCGGATAGTTGTACAACTTCGAACGATCAACTCTAACTTGCCAAATACTTGCACACCGGTTGATATCAAAGCCGTTTGGAATGAAATATCTTATAGTGGATAAATAAAGTTTATTAGGCTTAGAGCCTGTTTCACCGCTTTCTGATAAGTGCCGGATAGGCTACTTGACAGATAGATAGAGTATAGAGAATCTGTCAAAAAAGTTGTGGATATCCTATCCTGCACTCTCTCAGGAAGTGGTGTCCAGTGCCCTTAGTAGCGAAAAGATGAAAAAATTTCCCTTTCAATGTCGTTTATTTTGAAAATGTACTTGTACGTGTATTTATAAACTGCCATAAATTCATAAGTAAGGATAGCGTACAAAATACATATTATTATGTTTGTGTGCTATAATTAAAACAGAAACAGCCTTCAATCGGCCAATCTATTTCCAGGTTTCAACACAACAAAGATCTAAATCATCCACAAATTCTTCAAAGGCGATTTCTGAACTTAGTCGCGCAGTAAACAGTCAAAGTGAGTGATGGCATGGCACTTAAGATGAAGTGGTAGGGCCAGAAGCGTATAATATCGCGATCTAGGGTATCTTTGAACCTGTTTTTAGATATCAACCGCTAAAATTCATACAATGTTATTCATACCGGCGTAAGGGTGAAGATATGCCTAATAACGTTATATTCTTCGAAACACGATTAAAGTAATTTGCCTCGATAGAAAAAAATCGTGAAAATCATCATAAATTGCCATTTTATTGCAATTTTTCGATTTTACGGCGAATTTAGATAGAATTCTAGTAAAAAATTTATGTTTTCATAAACCTTTCATCAAATCCCATAAGGTAGTATTTATGGTTTTCACTAAAATGATAGTTAGTCATTCAAAATAAAATAATAACCTATAACGCTCGCACTGTATGAGGGCGGCGGGGATGCGGGGTGGCGATTCAGTCGGCCGCGGAGCCTCGTCGCAAGCAGACACGTACTACTCGTCGGCCCGCTCTTTACGAGAATTTGATGTGAAAATGGGAAATAAAAACTGCAGAGGAAAAATATATCCCTTTTGCGGAAAAGAATAATTAAAAAAAAAAGAAGAGTTAAGGGAAAAAAAGAAATAAGGGTTACCGTACACTTGACTGAGTATCGGTATTATCTTTTTTTTGACGTTATTTTTTTCCTCAGTAGGCATTAGAATAAGGGTCACCGCATATTTGACCGGGTACCGATATGGGTATTGGGTATCTTGTTTTGACTATTCTTTTCCTCTGTAGGCATGAATTAGTAGAAATAAGAATAAGCGTCACCGCACACTTGATCTGGTATCGGTATCGGTATTATCTTGTTTTAAATTTTTTTTTTCCTCAGTAGGTATGAATGAGTAGAAATAAGGGTCACCGTACACGTGACTGGGTATCGATACTTATAATATTTTTTTGACACAATTGTTTCCTTAGTAGGTATGAATGAGTAGAAATGAGAATAAGGGTATTGTCCAGTATCAATAACAATATTGAACGCCGGGTGAGTAGCCGGCACGTTGACGGAGACAAGGGCCCTGCGGATAACGTCGTTCAAGGAGGCATGGCGGGACTGGCGGCCGGCGCTGCGTCGACAAGATAGACCGTGGTGACCCTGGCGGTCTACTGCGGCGCCGCAGGGGCAGCGGTGGGGTTCGGTGATATTGGCTCCTAGTCGCAAACTGAGTGAAAGATTGAATGTGTGGTTATCTAAAAGTGTTCCGGTATTGGATGATGGGTTAGCCTGGAGCCAGTAGCCTGATTCCGGCTCGGCGGACGCTAGAAGACGCGCCCGATCTGTGGTGGACGAGGAATTTAGAATTTCTGATTGTGCCAAATTCATTAGTGGTTCATCCCAATTCTTTTGGATATTGGGGTTAACTGAAACGTCACTAGGACAAACACGTTTCCAAGCGTTGATCGCCTCAGCTAGTGACTCAATGCCTACGTTTCCAGAAGAATTGGTGATGATTTTGATGAAAAGAGGATGAATGCTGTGAGCTGAAGAAAGGAAGGCAGGAAGGGACACACTGGACACGCTTCTAAGACCCAAGCCACCGAAACGAATGGGGAGAGTAGCTTGGGCCCAAGAGGTGTCAGAGATTTGGCAGTTGAAAATATTCATTATTGTGTCTTTTAAAATAGTGCCTAAATGGGAAAGAAGGTTGGGGTACTCCCATAGAGGGCAGCACCTCAGGACATATGTGAATTGGGGCACAAACAAACAAAAACGAATTATTTGGTAAGCCATATGGGATTTTATTGCGACGAGTTTGCCAGAAGATACTACGAATTTTTGTTTTTGTTCCGAAACGTAAGGCTCAAAACCGTCGTTGAATATAGGGGCACCTAGAAGGCGGAGGGATTCTTTACTGAGAATTTTGATACTAGGGGCCAAATTGTTAAATTTAGACATTATTACGTCATGCGGCTGTGCGATTGGGCCGTTAAAAAAAGTTCACATTTGGAGAAATTTAAATCCAAATCTATTGCTTTAAATTTTCAGTTGTACCTATGGGGACCCCTAAAATTTTTAATATTTTTTCCATTTTTGCATCAAAATCTTAATGCGGTTCACAGACTACATCTACTTACCAAGTTTCAATAGTATAGCTCTAATAGTAATTTTGGAGAAAAGTGGCTGTGACATACGGACGGACGGACAGACAGACAGACAGACAGACATGACGAATCTATAAGGGTTCCTTTTTGCCATTTTGGCTACGGAACCCTAAAAATTAATAAATATATTTTTATAAATAAATTGACTATTGTATACTCTGACATAATAACCTAATAAATATGACATATTATCTCATAACGTATGTCAAGTAGGCTTGTACTTTGAATATCATTCATTCATTTATTTATGTTTGTTTGTTTGTAAAAAGAATCTGCCTGAAGTTAGCCAGGGATTAGTTTACTCACGTTCAATGCGCGGCCTATACATACTAGCATAGACTTTGAGTCGGGAATTAGGGATAGGTATGGGCTACAGCTACGGGTCTGGGCCCAGCACTAAAGAGCATCTGTGAGCGTACGGAAGCATTCGAGACAATTTGGAATCGGTAACTAATGAGGTAAGTATCGGTATTCTCTTGTACAATCAACCGATAAGTGTGTACATCAAGTGTACGGTAAACCTTATTCTCATTTTTACTCATTCATACGGCATACCTACTGAGGTTAAAAAGTGTTTCAAACAAGATAATACCGATACCGATACCCGGTCAAGTGTACGGTGACCCTTATTTCTATTCATACAATACCAACTAAGAAAAAAAATTTTCAAAAACAATATAACTATACCCGGTCAAGTGTGCGGCGACCCTTATTCTCATTTATGCCTACTAAGGAAAAAATTTGTCTAAAAGAAGATAATAAGAGGGTAAAATATTGAACTCGCATGCCCGGTCGCCGCTGCCGCACGCACTGTCTACGCTACGCACCTACTAGCAAGCGTGCGCGGGGCCAAGTACTATTATATATTCTGTGGCGGGGCGGAAGATGGTTGCCCCGCGCATGCTCCCGCCACGCTTCATACCTCACCCCCTCAGAAACGCGATGCGCACCCTACCACTTCATCTTAACACTGTGAGTACACAGAGTACAGACTACAGAGTACAGACAGAACAAAACTCATAAAAGCCACGCAAATCTCTACTTAAAATTACAAACACTCGACTAAGTTTCACAAAACTCATGCTTGGGGAAATATAGTGGGATGCTGCTTCAATGGAAGTGACGGACAGAATGTGAGGTGTGAGTATGTTAAATTATGCCGGCTATGTTTATTTTTAGTGCCAAATACTTATTAAGAAAATAACTTTTCATACTTATGATTAGGATCCTCCTGAAAGCTAAACAAAGTGTTGATGTCCGTCAATCAGTTCTTTTACTTTTTAGTTTTACATTTAGGTTTTACCATGTTTTACATAATATAGGAGAGAATATTGCCATAAATATGCAGATTTTAACACCACTCACAAATCACAATATGTTCATGTCTTTTCTTTTCTATTGAATATTGGGAATTAATCGTGAATTAAATTTTTGCATTCTGCAAATCATAAGTTTTACTTAATTAAAAACAAACTTTTTGCATGAGACAGGCAGGAACAAAACATAATGAAAATAAACCAAAATAAAATACATTTTCAGTATCTTCTGGTTTTTTCGTAGGTACCTTACCTGAGCTTATTGTCACATCTAGTTTCCCTACATCCGTTTAGCATTATGAAGCTTCATACACAAAGTTGGACAGAAGCCGGGTAAATGAGCGAGTACGTCATACACCTGTCTGCTGTCTGCCGTATAGCTGTCTACTGTTCTGTCTGATGTCTGCTCCTTCGCCACAAGTGTTCATTTCAATGTTCAAGCGGCTGTGAAAACTGAAAACACCTTGATTTAAATGTTTTATTACTGAATATTGCAATCGGTGAAAATGTACTTTTGCAGATAATATATTATTTTTTTTGTTTTTGAGGAATCTTCGCCCTGTAATAGTACCTATTTTGGTTATTCATTTGTATACAAAGCAATATTTAAATAAAAGTCTGGCTATGTAATAGGTGGCGTAGTAACAATTTAGTAATCTGTGGAATAGACTCCGACTCGGTATAGAGCGCGTAAAGTATAAAGATAGAATATTAATTTTTGTAATAAAATCTACAAACTAAAGTTCTATAAAATAAACTGCAAAAACAGGTGGTTTTACCTTAGCTGTTTCTTCCAGAATATAATATACCTATTACCTAATATGTAGAGTTACGGAGTATATATATAATATAGAGTCGACTAAAGCAGTGAAAAAATCTAGCAATTAATTAAGTACTTAGATTGAAATCAAAAGTAATTTGCAACAAACAAAGAGGATAAGTTGTATGCAAAACTGGGTCACTGTGCAATCGAGCTAGCCAGTAGCACAGAACAGATTTACTCCTAGCGGAGAAGAACATTGACTTAGTACAAAAAATTCTGGCCGCTACTTCAACGCCATCTATTGGCTAGCCCCCATCAACTTCACGAGCCCGCGAATTTTGAACGTGTGTCAATTCATAGGGTTCTCGTCAGGATTTTATTAATAACTAAAATTAGGTTTAGTTTTACACTAGCAAGAAACCTGTGGTAATTAAGTTTCTTACTAATGTAAAACTAAGTTAACAATAAAAACAACATATAAAATGAAAGTCATTTATTTTCAAATTTAAAATACCTTAGATACACAGTTTCTTTAATATTTCGTTCTCATTTCTTATTATGTACCTGTAGACTCAGGTGAATATATGCTTATAAAGTTCTAACAGTGATTAGGGTTAAGACATTGGCGATTCACTAAGGAGTCAGTTTTAAAAAAAGGAGAAGAAGATTAAAGAAGGAGAAGAAGAAAGATTATAAGGATTCGGAATCATGAATATTATGCTATGTCCTTTCCCAGGAGTCAGGACTCAAAAGTATCTCCATACTAAATTATTTGTCTTACCCCTTTCAGTATTACAACCTTATTTACACGAATTTATGACTTAAATGTTCACATCAAATGCAAAGTCACTATCACACAATTTTCACAGCACTAAAGCACGGAGACAAGCACAAAACACGTAGGAACCGAATCCCAACTCAATGTTAATTGGCGAGCACAGTTTAGTTATTGGAATAATTACAAAAGAACGGGATTACAAGAAAAAACAAAGTCAATGGCAGACATTTTCCTTGTGACAAAATTACACAGATTATTATACTATGCTAAGTACTCATTGGGGTGCCCAGTTTAAAAAATTGAGTTTTAAAATATTTTTACATTGGCATCCCAGGTCTGGCCCCCGTTTCATGATTGGCTATAGTAGGGAGCTGACCACCCCTGGCCAGTAGCCAGTAAGATCGATACTTTTCGCACAAGTTTCATTTAAGAAAGTCTTTGCAGTATTTCACAATGTAAGTGTTCCTCAAACTTTTTGTGTTCAGTTCATACATCCACACCCAGGAACATTGAAAACTTTTTGTTCCATCGGAGGGATCCAAACCCGCGACCGGCTTGTGCGCTGACCACGCGCTCAACCATTGGTTCCCAATTTTCAAGCTCCGAGTCGTTTCGATCACAGACCATTCACGGACGCGACAGACATTCTACGCTTGAGAATCGGGCCCCAGGAGTCTCATTCTAAGTGAAACTCAATGGAGGAGGGTAATTTTAGTTTTTACAGGCAATTTAGGTAGCCCAGCTCGCGGCAAGTTCGCCCATATAAATGGTAATGCGGTGGAATCCCGCTTTTTATGCTGTGTTTTTCAATTCACCACTTTGACGGGAGAAGTTTTCTTGTTTGTGCACTACCACAGTGCAAGTATCATATAGTAGGTAACTTACGACACGATATAATGTAATTTTAAGGGGAAGGTGAAGGAAAATAAAAATAGTACGAGTAAAATTTTAGAAAACTACTTTTGGTCGCTCCTAAATATATATTTTAATGATCACTTAACTTTAATTAAATGATGTGTAATACAGAAAATTATCGAGTTTAACTAGCTAAATATGGAGGAGAAAGCTCTACCATTTATTTTGCTCTAAAAAAACTTAGTTTAGTTCTCTAAAATAAAAGAAAAGGTGAGTAATAAATCAGCCATATTAAAATTACTTTCGCTAAACATAGAGAACATGTGCGGGACGGTATGCTACATTGTTTTTCTTCAAGTTTCTGAAATATGTAACCATAATATTGTGTGCACGATTCGGGCAGTCTAATATTATGCAGACGGTCTACTGTGTAATATTTATATTGTGCTAGAGCTTTTCAGACTTATTTTACTTCGGAACTGTATGAAAATGATTCTTAAGTGGTCCACCTAAGGATTTACAGCTATGATAAGTTCGCCAGGCGTGCGCCAGTAATGGGACATAAATATCTTGCTTTCCGTCCTGTTTTCGCCGAATGTGTTGCCACCCTAGCTATTTATTTTTATGATAGTGTGATTAGAGTGTTATTTTTGCTAATATTCTAGTAAGGTAGACATTTTCTTACCATGTGCATATAATAATAATAATAATATCTATGGACGCTTCACGTCAGTCTGGCCCCATGCTAAGTACCTGAAGGACTTGTGTTACAGGTACCAGATAACGGAAATATATTTAATACTTTTATACTATACATGTATTTAAGATTTTTATTACATGATAAATATATTTAATACACATCCATGACCCAGGAACTTTGAAAACTTTTTGTTCCGTCGGCGGGATTCGAACCCGCGACCTCCGGCTTAAGCTACCTGCAACGTGCTATCCACTGAGCCACAGAGGTCGTCAGAATATAATTATGTGTAGGTACTAGGTATTACTATAGTTTCTGTAAATATTTTATAACCTTTGACTTCGATCTTAGGGTAGGTTCATATTACAACATGATGAGGCGAGTGTGCATTTTCAAACGAGACAGTAAAAATTTGAAAAAGCAGCCCAGCTTTGATGATTACTAATCTTTAATGTAACGAAGATTTTGACACAATTTCCATGTACCATCGAGGAAACTGATTCCTATAGGCAGTTGACAGACCAACGTGATTTGGTCGGATCATATCAATTCACTGTTAATTGTGGTATAATTCTGTCTACTCTGATTGTGGTCTCTCGGCTGGGTTTGACGTAACGACGAAACTACGTAGGTCCCCCATCTGCCTAGGAATCAACTTCTCTGATAGAACATTAACTGTCAACCCTTGATTAAATTAAAGTTAAATAATAATTAAATATATTTGAACGCAACCATTCAATTCACATAGTTTTACATAAACAAGTTAATATACAACATTACTTAGGACTTTATCTCCCAATCTAGCGGAGTGAATCTAGATTTTTACTTAAGCACTATAAAACCTAAGCGGGCAGGAATTGGTAAATGTGAGAACAATGTTTTTCTGTGCCATTACCATTTATATGTGCTGGAAGCGTGCCCAAGTGACGACTAATTCGATCTTAAACCCACTAGGACGCTCCTAGAACATTCAATTAAAAGGATTAACTAATTTAACTAAAATGGCGAGTATTTTCACCGTTTAGAGTGAAATAGGAGTGAAATTTATTTTGGATTACTAAAGGAATTACTCTCAATAGAAAGTAAAGTAAAAGATCTGAGTAATTTAGTGGATTTTATATTCAACCATCAGGCAGTCATATTTGGTTTTATTTAACATATAAACTTTTCAAAACTATGGCAGTGGCAGTACTTAAACTCTATGGCAGTCACCACCTAAACTAAGATGGCAGCCACTTCCTTATCTGTATGTGGCACAACTCGAAGTTCTGAGTGGCAGTCGGGCACGGTAGAGATCATGAAACGTTACAGTAGACCGTGAGTTTTTAGGGTTCCGTACCCAAAGGGTAAAAACGGGTTACGGGACCCTATTACTAAGACTTCGTTGTCTGTCCGTCTATCCGTCTGTCAGGCTGTCTATCTGTCTGTCGGTCGCTATGCTGTATCTCAAGAACCGCTATAGCTAGACTTCTGAAATTTTCACAGATTGTAGGTACATATCTGTTGCCGCTATAACAACAAATACTAAAAACAAAATAATATAATATTCAAGGGGGGCTGCCATACAACAAACGTGATTTTATTGGCCTATTTTGCTCGATATCAATAATGGCAACAGGTAGGCACTTGAAATTTTTACAAAGCCTGAGTATGATATATGTGTACTTTAATAATTAATAATAATATTTAAATAGAATAAAAAATTAAGTGGGGCCCCATACAAAAAAACACAATTATTATACCTATTTTTGCTCTATAACGGTACGAAATCCTTCGTGCGCGAGTCCGACTCGCACTTGGCCGATTATTATTATTTGTAGAGTATGAGTCAACATTTTATTCACGCATCTTTGACTATCTAGTTATAATACATAGGAACGAAAAACATTGGTTTGCAATTTCTAAACCATTTCCAAATTCAAACGCTATCTCCACAACCCCTACATTGTGCTCCACATAAAACCTCCTCCTAATGACTCCGCTCGCGCCTTATATCATAATCAGAGAGTATATCTCGGAGGCGCTTCCAACTATCACTACATCGCGTGCGTCACGCGAGCTCGCGTGCTCGGCCCAGGTGGTCCGTGCCGAGTGACACAGACGTCACTGAAAAAAAGTATGTTCCAAATTCAATACCACGGACTACAGAATATGGGCGAAAAAAAAATTGCGTTCCAAATTCAAAACCGCGGACCACAGTCCACAGAATAGCTGATTTAAGTGTAAAGGCCAATTTATTGGTAGTTAGTACCATAAACCATTGCATAAAGTTGTTAAAGAAAGATCTTGTGGTAGGGTTTGGTATAATGATATATGGATTATATGGTAACTTATCTTTTGATTGCACACCTTGGTGGAAAAATAGACAGAGTAAAGGCTGCTCCTATCTACGAAATACGAACATACTGTTTTGTAATTAATATTTTAAAACATTTTTTAAAGAACAATAATTTTCCCATCTTTTTGTTAAAAGGTGGCTCCGTGTGAGTTTTTTGCGCTACTTTAGCTCGCAGGGTTAGTTCCGGAACAGGTGGTAGGCATCATGTAGGACAATGTCAAAAGTATTTCTAACATTTTCTAACCAATTTGGACATCAAACATACTTCATTTTATGATCATTTTTACGGAATTTTATTAATTTTGTCTAACTTAAGCAAGATATAGCCCATAGGTATTAATCCACATATCCGTTACACAGAATTAATTATAAAAGTTGGGCAATATAATCCCCATGAATGCGAAAAGTTTTTTGTTTATTTGTTCCGGGTTCAGTAGGTACTTTTCGGGCGCGCACAGGTTTCAGATTAAAAGGTTTTTTAACGTGAGATATCTTTTCCATCGGAAACATTGTAAGAAATACCCATAAGTACGTTATTATCTGTCAAACTCCTCATTTAAATTGAAGTTTGATCATAATTAAATATCTCTAAGTACGGCAGTTAGTAAACATAATATTATTATTATGTACAAAAATTATACTATACTTATCCAAATTTCTAAGAGTGGGTTGCACCGGCTTACTTTAACTTTAACCATAACAAAATGGGAAATGAACTGTCAAATCCCTAGCAAAAGTCGCCGTATTTGACGATAACCTTAACCTTTAACTACGCTTCTGGTGCAATTCACCATAAGCGCCTTATCACACTGGCGATTAGCAAATAGCGAGCGATTTGAAAGCGACGCGACTGTGCAGCGTGCACGCAGCTTGCCTTCCGCGTTTTGGACACTCAGTAGCAAATGGATTCTGACGAGGAAACACTACTGCTCAAACACTATCTACAATGTTACATCTCTAGACGAGTGTACAAAATGGCGTCCACGCCACGCCGCGACGACGCTGTGCTGTCGCGGCGTGTACGCTGCGCAGTCGCGTCGCTTTCAAATCCCTCGCTAATCGCCAGTGTGATAAGGCCCTAAAATATTATTATGTGCGTACAGAGGAATCTCAAGTACTTTCTTACAAAATAATATTATGTTGTCATTACTATACTCTACTGCAGTCTATAAAGTTCTATACTCTATCTGTAGCTAGGCATAGATGAAGGATTAATGAATCCAAAGATTTTCCCCTTCCGTCTATCATTAATTTTTTGTCTTCGGCATTTCTGCAGAATAGATGGCAGCCAATCATCCAGATGGCGGCCTGTAATGTATTGTGGCGGGATAACGCCCGAACACATGTCTCGTATCATTTATTACGGATTACTTCCATTGACATTTTCTTATTGTTTATTATTTATTCTTGTATTTTTGGCGATATGTTTATGTTTCTCTTGATTTGTGTTATGATTTCCACAGTAATATTATTTATTACACTGTAGACACGAAGTTTTCCTTTTCAATATCAAAAGCACGTATGGACGGACAAAACTACCAAGACTAGCACAATATTTTACCGGGACAGACATTCCACCAAGAGCAAGTTTTTTTAACCCCCGACCAAAAAGAGGAGTGTTATAAGTTTGACGTGTCTGTCTGTCTGTCTGTCTGTCTGTCTGTCTGTCTGTCTGTGGCATCGTAGCATCCAAACGGGTGGACCGATTTTGATCTAGTTTTTTTTGTTTGAAAGCTGACATGACGGTGAGTGTTCTTAGCTATAGTTCATCATCATCAGCCTGCTCATTGCTGAAATATCACGGTATATCTGGTTCGTGATAGGACGATTAGCAACTTGCAGTCGTTTGATGGGTTTTATATTTTGCATCCTGGTTCGAGACACTTATGAATATATACACATTATTGGAAAGTTGACCTGGTGGTGCAGCATCACCTGGTAATCAATAGGATACCCAACTCCTCACCAACTTAGAGCAGAGGTTTCGTGTTTGGGCTCATTTTAATTGCGACAACCAGTAAGACGTAGATAAACAATAAATATTTGCATGCTGCTGCTGCAGCATCACCTGGATTCTATAGGAGCCAAGCTACGTATGAACCTAAAGTGGAGGTTTCATGTTTGGGCTCATATTGATGGCCTCATCCAAGAGGACATATTTTATAGATGGTATTCATTGGGATATGATCCAGTTGATAGGAATTATTCTGCACAAGTTTAAAAAGCATAAAATAAAATTAAATTAAGAAATTTAAAAAAACCCCCGCCAAAAAACTTTAAAAAGTAATGAAATAACATTTCCTGACTTTAAGTTTAAATCATTCCTAAGAGTAAAGTAATATCCCACAAAAAACATTTTCATGTAAAAATGTTGCCAAGATGAGAACATAATATTGTTATAGTTCGTGGTGTCAAAAAGTAGTGAAATCTCATGTAGAGCCAAGTTTCTAACCTTACATACTTAGCCCTAAATCTAAAAACCTTAATTTTACACCAAAGCGCGGCAAAATATTTGATAATAATATAATGTGTCAGCCGAACGAGAAGAATCTAAAAACTCTACACATTAGTCAAAATCGATAGCCTGGCCATTTTTCTTTAGTTAGGGTATATTAAGTTCAAAGCCCTGCCGAATAACAAAATGGCCAAGCCACCGATTTTGACTAATGTGTAGAGTTTTTAGATTCTTCTCGTTCGGCTGACACATTATATTATTATCAAATATTTTGCCGCGCTTTGGTGTAAAATTAAGGTTTTTAGATTTAGGGCTAAGTATGTAAGGTTAGAAACTTGGCTCTACATGAGATTTCACTACTTTTTGACACCACGAACTATAACAATATTATGTTCTCATCTTGGCAACATTTTTACATGAAAATGTTTTTTGTGGGATTTCATTTCTTTTTGTAAGTTGGTTTAATTACGTTGTTTTTTTTTTAGTTAATATTTTTTTTCTTTTTTTTGGTGTATTTCTTTTAGGTTTCAGTACCCAGAGGGTAAAAATGGAACCCTATTCCTAGACTTCAGTGTCTGTCAGCTGCCCGTCTGTCTGTCTGTCTATCTGTCTCTTGGAAGTATCTCAAGAACGGTAGTAGCTGGAGAGTTGAAATTTTCATCGATCATGTATTTCAACAAAATAAATTTAATATTTTGCGGGGCTCTCATACTACGAACGTGGTTTTATTTTTTCCTATTGATATTTGATAATAATTAATAAATAATAGATGTCGCTGCTGGTCGTCTACATCGCATAATACTTGTAAATGTACTCTACTCAATAAGAGATTTCACTGTTAGGTATCTACATCGCACTATTGTTTGACGTGATTATGTTTTAGCCGTTTAACTTTTAGGCACAGGTTTTTTCTTTGAACTAACCGATGTTGTTTACATTCTACAATTAAATATTTGCAAAGAAATGCTGAGACTACGACTATACTTTGAACTTACATATTTTTAAAATGATTTAAGGTCTAGAGTCTGCAAAGTAAAGTTATTAAGAGCGTTTACACCTTTCACGCTCAATTTGGCTTAAAACTGTACTTTTCAAACTTGAAAAAATCATTAACCACTTATCTTTATAAAAATGTTGGTAACTTATTTTTATAGGAAATTTCACTGTCAATATAGTTATCAGAGAAAAAAATACGATTTATAGAGTATTTGTACATTAAATCTCGATACCATAACAGAGGTTTTCTTAAATTCCGTTATAGTATCAGTTTCGAAGCCTCAAATTTACGAAACCAGCGACAGATCTAATTAGAAAAAAATAATAACCTATTGACAAGATCCTTAAGCAAATAGTTATCAGAAAAAAAAATTCATTTAGGTATTTAACTATAAGTAATTTAAATTCAAAGAATGAGAAATATCAAGGATTTAAAACCTTATTTTTACCTATTTATCTTACTTATTTCAACATAATAATAGCTTCATATGATAGAAGAACACTTTAATTAAAAGTATACTTTTTAAATATCAACAAATACTTTGTTATTTTTTTTCTACAAATATTTTAAAACTTACTATAAATCGCTGCGCGCAAAGCAATTGAAATCAGACCGCCGCGAGGCTTGCTGGAGGGTGGACGTATCGCTCCCTGCTGCGCATGAACTCTGTTGACCTTTGTCGCGCATACTAGAGTAGTGAACATTTATAGCGTGATCGAAAAATCTTGATTGTTTGGTAAGTAAATATTTTATTTTGTTAGTAAGTAATATTATAATACATTTTATGTATGTATTTTTATGGCGGAAAATAATTTTACTATTAAAACACATTACATTACAGAACTAATGGGAAACAAAACGAATATATTTTTAAGAAAGAAAAGAAAGCGCAAAAATGTAGAAAATTTGGAAAGCTTGGAAAAGGCAAGAATGGCTAAAAGGTTGCTATTATCACTGTTATCCTTACTTCAACTTATTTTTTCATTTAATTACTTAGAAATAACGTGTTTTGTGTGCTTTCTATTTGTGTTTTTATTTCAGGCAATATAAAAGTAAATCAACTGAAGAAACAACGACGGAAAAAGATGAATGTGAAAACCAACACGAAGAAAAGGTGCCTTGAATTGTATTTGAATAGCAGTATTTTTTTTTTGACCGACTTCCGACTTCCGAAATTAAGTACAGTTAATAGGTGCTAGTTTCATGCCTAAATTATATCTATCTGCAACTGACATTTATGTTATTTAATATTTAAAAAACTAAAAAGGGTGAAATTATTTTTTTTAACAAAAAATTTAAACCGATTTCCAAGGTAAAAACAATAAGAATATTAGATGAATGTGAAAACCAACACTAAGAAAAGGTACCTTGAATTGAACGTATTTTAAATTTTAATGGCAGTTTTTTCTTTGCTATGCCGTCATAAATCATAATAAAATATATCAAATAAATTCCCTTTTTTTTCAGAATTCTTTATTGGGATTATAGTGGAATGCCTAGAGCGTAAAAATCATGCAAACCTCCGATTTCCGTAATAGTGGATGAAAATTGAAAAGAAAAAAAAAGCGGCCAAGTGCGAGTTGGACTCGCCCATGGAGGGTTCCGCAGCAGCAATAAGGTTTATTTTTATGAAATTAAAATATTTTTGATTTATTTTTATATTTCAGTCGATTTAATGAAATTTAGATTAAGGTTTACTATTTATGACGTATAAAAAAAACTACTGGCTAGATCTCGTTCAAACCAATTTTCGTTGGTAGTTTTTATAGTAATCTACATCATATATTTTTTTTAGAATTATCATGCCTCTACTTTAGAAATTAGAGGGGGGGGGACACACATTTTTCCACTTTGGAAGAGTCTCTCTCGCAAACTATTCAGGTTAGAAAAAAATGATATGAGAAACCTCAATATGATTTTTGAAGACCTATCCATAAATACCCCACACGCATAGGTTAGATGAAAAAAAAATTTTTTTGTTTCAGTTGTACTTTACTATTTATGACGTATAAAAAAAACTACTGGCTAGATCTCGTTCAAACCAATTTTCGTTGGTAGTTTTTATAGTAATCTACATCATATATTTTTTTTTAGAATTATCATGCCTCTACTTTAGAAATTAGAGGGGGGGGGACACACATTTTTCCACTTTGGAAGAGTCTCTCTCGCAAACTATTCAGGTTAGAAAAAAATGATATGAGAAACCTCAATATGATTTTTGGAGACCTATCCATAGATACCCCACACGCATAGGTTAGATGAAAAAAAAATTTTTTTGTTTCAGTTGTACCTATGGGGACCCCTAAAATTTTTAATATTTTTTCCATTTTTGCATCAAAATCTTAATGCGGTTTACAGACTACATCTGCTTACCAAGTTTCAATAGTATAGCTCTAATAGTTTCGGAGAAAAGTGGCTGTGACATACGGACGGACGGACAGACAGACAGACAGACAGACAGACAGACATGACGAATCTATAAGGGTTCCCTTTTTGCCATTTTGGCTACGGAACCCTAAAAAGGAATATGTAGCTGATAACATAAATAAAAAAGTTTACCTATTGAAAAGCTGTTGTGCTTTTGATTTTTAAATAATTATTCTGTACCATTTCAGTTACACTCATTTCTGCCTGCATTTCGTTCAGTTATGTTGCGAAATAATAAAATATATTATCATTTTTTTAGGGTTCCATAGCCAAAATGGCAAAAAACGGAACCATTATAGATTCGTCATGTGTCTGTCTGTCTGTCTGTCCGTCTGTCTGTCCGTATGTCACAGCCACTTTTCTCAGAAACTATTAGAGCTATACTATTGAAACTTGGTAAGTAGATGTAGTCTGTGAGCCGCATTAAGATTTTGATGCAAAAATGGAAAAATTATTAAAAATTTTAGGGGTCCCCATAAGTACAACTGAAACAAAAAAAAAATTTTTTTCATCTAACCTATGCGTGTGGGGTATCTATGGATAAGTCTCCAAAAATCATATTGAGGTTTCTCATATCATTTTTTTTCTAACCTGCATAGTTTGCGAGAGAGACTTCCAAATTGGTAAAATGTGTATCCCCCCCCCTCTAATTTCTAAAGTAGGGGCATGATAATTCTAAAAAAAATATATGATGTAGATTACTATAAAAACTACCAACGAAAATTGGTTTGAACGAGATCTAGCCAGCAGCTTTTGTTTATACGTCATAAATGGTAAACCTTAATCTAATAAAATTCATAAAATCGACTGAAATATAAAAATAAATCAAACACCTATTAATTTCATAAAAATAAACCTTATTGCTACTACGGAACCCTTCATGGGCGAGTCCAACTCGCACTTGGCCGCTTTTTACCTCTCTACCAATCAAGTCCTTTCATTTGATATCCATATTGAGGTAGTAATAAGAAATATGTGTAATCTGCAATTTTTCTTACAACTACCGGCCGGCTACGGCGGCGGCCATCTTGGATTTTCACGATGTGTTTATAACACTGATCTCTATTATACAAGTACGCTGGATAGCTGATACACACCTGCTTTTTGTGCCTATTTGAAGCGGAATCAGCGCCCTCATTATTCGGGTAGAGAACTAAATTTGGCGTAACCACAATCAATAACAACAGTTGTCATCACTAGTATTAGTTCCAAGTACTCTCATTACTGCTATCAGCGCCAATATGGCGGCTTTCAAATGTCATTTTTACGTCAGATTTAGTTCTCTACCCGAATAATGGGGGCGCTGATTCAGCTTCAAATAGGCACAAGGAATAGCTGTCATTTCAAAGGATATCAGCTGCTATCCAGCGTACTTGTATAGTAGAGATCAGTGGTTTATAAATTGTTGCGTGTTATTCTGATGTATTTAAAGCTATATTGTTGTAAAGTTCCATTAAAATCCATTCAGTGGTTTTTGCGTGAAAGAGTAACAAAATATGTCCATGCATACAAGCTTTTGCGTACATAATATTAATAGGGTTACACTTGAATAAATAATATAAATCCGATTTTTTTATTTTAATACAATGATAAACATTTGATAATAATAATTGTGTCTCACTATGACAATCACCTTATTGTACCTACATAAAATTACAACTTTGCCCAAAATTTCATATTACTCATTTTATGTTTTATAAAGTAACATAAAACATTCAACATAATACATTAGTGGATTTAGGATTAATAGTAATAGTATGCTAAAATGTAGTGGTAAATCAATAATAATAAACCGACTCGCATCGACATTGCATCCGCATTCCGCACGGATCAAAATCTTTTGATTTGACTATAATGAACCTACTCACGCACACAGACGCACTTGCTTCTGTGTGAATAAAGTTGCACTGAATTACATGAAACTCGACATTATGCGTTCGACGTAAACGCTCTTAATAATATACTTAAGGAACATACAATTATAATATACAAGCTGTTGCCCGCGAGCCCGCGACTCCGTCCGCGTGGACTTCAGCTTTAAATAGCCCGCGGTAGTACCCGTCATAAAGCAACTTCTATTATTATTATTATTATAAGCAGCCTACAGTGTCCCACTGCTGGGCAAAGGCCTCCCCTCTTTTTTTCCAAAGTTCGCGATCCTGTGATGTTGCTGGCCACTCTTTATCGAACGCATCCAGTTCGTCGCGCCACCTTTTCTTGGGTCGGCCTCTGTTACGCCGACCAGTCGGTAGCCACTCCGAAACCAGACGCGCCCATCTCTCCGGGTGCATACGGGAGACGTGCCCCGCCCAGCTCCACTTCAGGCTAGCCGCCTTTTTGCCTACATCAGTGAGCATAGTTTGGGAACTTCTATTATAATATAATAATATTATATGGTAAGTAGTTCTCGTTGCTACATTACTGCAAATTGCATTTGCACGACAGACTAGAGGTGCTTCCGGGGGACGCTTACTTCAAACTTCAATGTTTACAGACAGACAGAAAACATTTCTTACATATTTTAAACTAGCTGTCCCGGCAAACGTTGTTTTCCCATTTAAAGTATTTCTACTTCATCAGTTGATATAAAATATTACCCCCTCTTTTGTCCCCTAAGAGGTGTGGGGGAAATTTTTTATCAACAGAATATGTTAAGTTAGAAAACACAGTTAATAATATTATGAAGTAAGTCCAAGAAAAAAGTTTGATACAAAATCTGACCCCCTCTTTGGTCCCCTTAGAAGGGTGGGAGGGTGGGATTTTTATCACCAGATGTTAAGTTGGAAGAAGACAAATACATCTGTGAAAACCGCATTCAAATCGGATCAGTAGTTTTCGTGTGATAGTGGAACAAACATACAGACAGACAGACAGACAAAAAAAACTAATCACATTTTTGGCTTCTATAGCGATATTGTAGTGACACCCCCCGCTTATTATTTTTTTAATATTATCTTTATTGTACAGAATTTTCATTACTACAGTTTTATTATAATTATATTGTATAGAAGATTTTTGCATAGAGGGTTATTAACAGCTGGGGAGTGGGGTCGAAGTCGAACATCAACTCTTCTTAATACAATATATTTCATTTCAAATATTATGTGAAACATCAAATTAATCGAAGACAGTATATTAATCCTTACCACCTCTTATAGAAACACGTTTGGGTAAGCGATAGTGCGATGTAGAAGACGCGCGGCGGCGGCGCGGCGCCATCTATTATGAATTTTTGGAACTAACTTTATTTGAACACATAATTACGCATTTTCACCCCCTTACAATTCGCATTTATAATAATATTAGTATAGATATAATATTATTTAAAAGGAGGTACAGGATGATTATTTGGATGATGGAAAAATTACCACATAAATTATTACGTTTTTATGAAGTTAAGGAGCAATTAACGAGGATGTGCACTCGCAATATTAGAAAAGTTGCAAGTGCTTTGCCTGCCTTTAAGAGGGGATCTGTTATATAAAATTAGGAGACAAATGAGCAAACAGGTCACCTGATGGAAAGTAAGTTCTACTATGTGAAATACTTCTATTATGTGAAACATCAAATTAATCGAAAACAGTATGTTCGTCCTTACCACCTCTTATAGAAACACGTTTGGGTAAGCGATAGTGCGATGTAGAAGACGCGCGGCGGCGGCGCGGCGCCATCTATTATGAATTTTTGGAACTAACTTTATTTGAACTTTACGCATTCGCATTTATAATATTAGTAGGTATAAATGTAATATTATTTAAAAGGAGGTACGGAATGATTCTTTGAAAGATGGAAAAATTACCACATAAATTATTACGTTTTTATGAAATTAAGGAGCAATTAACGAGGATGTGCACTCGCAATATTAGAAAAGTTGCAAGTGCTTTGCCAGCCTTTAAGAGGGGATCTGTTATATAAAATTAGGAGACAAATGAGCAAACAGGTCACCTGATGGAAAGTAAGTTCTACCGTCGTCTATAGACACTAACATCAGAAGTGTTGCAAGTGCGTTTTCGGTCTTTTTATGAAGGAATAGGCTAAGGGAATCAGCAGAAGAGAACAGGGATAGGGAATAAGGTTTAGGGTGCAGTTGGGCCTCCGCTTAACTCACTCACTAAGCGAAACACAGGGCAAGCGCTGTTTCACGCCGGTTTTCTGTGAGAGCGCTGTTTCACGCCGGTTTTCTGTGAGTCTATGGTCTCTCATGTCTAATACGTATTTTTTTGGCACGAGAATTATTTTATACTCTATTTTTAATTTTGTATCTAGCACAAGAAACGGGGGTATCTCATACTAACATCCCCTCTCTATATCAAGAGGATGGGATAGATTAGGTTGGGTTTGATAATTTTTTTGTTGTTTCTGTACTAATAGTATGTCACATACCAAATTTCAGCTTTCTATGACTTCAGGAAGTACCCTAACAATTTTGATGATCGGTGAGTCAGTCCATTATTGTGGGGTTTTTGGACCCCTATAAAATCTAAAGTATAATAGTAACAATATTCAAACTTTGCGCATTTAATTATTATACTCATGTCATAATATCTTGAAAATTTCAGCTATCTGGCATTATCCAAACCAAAGTTACGAGGGTGCAAAAATACGGCGAAACGTTTCGAGAAAAGGTAGGTAGTGCCCGTGCGCGCTTCGCTTGGCTCATCTTGGCGGGGGCACTCCCGTGCACCCAGATTTTAGTCCATAATTGTTGTCAAGGTGTGTCGGGGGACCGCTAATATAGATGTTTGATTTCACATAACAATATAAATTAAGGGTCTGTTCACAGCGACCCGAATCGAGAGAATCAGCGACTATTATGGCGATACAAAATGCAAAAGTCGCTGTTGTGGTAGTTTACTTAGCGGTCCCCCGACACACCTTGACAACAATTATGGACTAAAATATTACTTTACTCTTAGGAATGATTTAAACTTAAAGTCAGGAAATGTTATTTCATTACTTTTTAAAGTTTTTTGGCGGGGGTTTTTTTAAATTTCTTAATTTAATTTTATTGTGATTTGTATGGGCATTGGGCAAGCGCCTCAGTGTCATAAATTTTCCCATACAACTAACTCTTTCAGCGCTGCTTTTTTTACAATGGACTCTGTATTAGGAATTAGGAACACCCTGTAGAGCGCAACAAAATAAAGTAACTCTCTATTACAGAGCAATACATTATTAATAATTATAAAGGCCGTCACAGACTTAGCTATAATATATATTAATATACCGTACTAAACACACTGAGACCAGAAATATATATTATAGCTAGAAATATATATTATAGAGTATAGACGAACATATCGAAATTGTAATAGTTCCTATACAACGGAACCCTAAAAACGGAATATCTGATAGCAGTTTTCGTTATATAGGTGTCAGTTTGGCGCTGGCTGGCGGCTCAAAAATATCGCCGAGAGAGGCTGTCGCGCGCACGGACGTGCTTCAGGTGGGACGGACTCACGGACAGGAGAATTCACTATTAATTTTAAAAGTTCGAAAAAAACCACTAGGTATGTGATTTATTAAAAATTCCTCACACTGCAACTCCTGTGTCACACGGATCAACAGTGGTAACTGCTATAATATTCTAGAGTACTTAGAGCCTGTTTCACCACTTACTGATAACTGATAAGTGTCGAAAAGGCTGTCCACAACGTATCTGACAGCTGATATTCTATACTCCATCTCAACAAGTGTCCATTCATCTGTCGTGACTCGTGATCCACTTTAACCACTGGACTGTGGCTTAGAGCAGCTTGATGTTGACTTGGGGTTGTAGTTTGATTTGGTTAATGCCAATTGCCAGCTGATCACCTGATTGTCTTACAAGATGATTTATACATGGGAATGTAAAAAGTCGGTCCTGCGCCTGATCTCTCGACAGTCGTGTCGGTCGTGCCGGGTTACAAGAGTAAAGAAAATAGAGATAGTTTTATCTACACACTTGTGAAAACGTGTACACAAAATCACCGAAACCGGAGGCACTATATATTTTTAATTCCAGCCGATATGTTATCCAGCCGTGTGTATAGGTCCGGCGCAGCAGACAGTTTGACAAGCGCGCTTTTCACGTGTCTAACGCTGTGTGGAGGTGAAGTCTCATAACTATATACCACCTGCAGCGTACTGGGGCCCTGGTACTTAAGTATATACTATGTAGATATAAAGGTATAATCAACATTCAACATAACACGTAGTAGACTGTAGAAGGCATGGAATTTCATATAATATTTTTTTAAAATTTTATAATATTTATGAAGGTTTGTGCCTTGATTTGATTTTTTTTCAACTTTAGCTATCTAGAAGAACAGTTCAGCCTATTAGCAACTATTACTTGTTGCAATCTGCTAATCCAGTATTACGACTATGGTTTTTTTATGTTCTAAACAGTAGGTTGGATACAGTATAATTAAGTACAGTCTACAGATATTATTCAAAGCAGGCGGAAAGAGCTAACTTAATATCATTTTATCGTAAAATTTCCAGCATATTTGCATTTTAAATAATCACAGATAATATTCCAAAATGTACCGAAAAGAGCATACCATTCATCGTAGATTTTTTATTCAAGAATTTTAAACAGCTTTTAAAATACGAAAAAACGAGAGCATCAACACAATCGTTTGCAATCCTGAAGGATATAGGTCCATCCGTCGGGTGATAAGTCGCGCCGTGTAGCGGGGGCTTAACGGACGATTTACGACTCTGCATCGTCCGACACTTTATCGGACATCAACGTGAATTGCACGGACGTCGGACGCCGGACGCCGGATGTACAAATTAGAATTGTATAAAATACGACGAAGTTGAATGAACCCTTCGTGCGCGAGTCCGACTCGCACTTGGCCGATTATTGTTACTTCTTAAATCTGATGATAAGATGTTAGATGTTAACTATAACATTTTTTATGGAAACAGCGCCCGTGGAAATTGTTACAGACATGTACTTTTAAATGGGATTTTCTGGAAAAGGACATCAGATTGTTTTTCCAGAATGGTCCGTAGCTATACGGTTCTCGCACAATGAACTAAATTAACAACATCTAGATTCTAGATATTACAACTGTATAATATTATATCTCAGTTGTGATAATATCCAGGCAGCTCAGATATCAAAGCAACTCATTACTAACAAACTAACAAACTCACCACTTCGCACAAGTTTACTCGGTGGAGCCGCGGTGTCACTGCAGGAAAAGTTACGGAAAATGCATCCATATTTTCCTTTTTTCATTCCTAAAATACTTTTTGTGTCTGTGACAGTGGAATACAGTTTTATGTATTTTTAATAAGACACTTTGGTCAATGATGGACCAATATAATATGAAAACGATCTTGACTCGGAGATCGTGGGTTCGATTCCCGTGTTGGAAACATGTTATTTCCTAGTTTGGTTAGGACAATGCAGGCTGATCACCTGATTGTCTGACAAGTAAGATGATCCATGCGTCGGATGGGTATGTAAAAAGTCGGTGATCTCTCGCCAGTCGTGTCGGTCTGCCGTCCCACTGGGTTATGAGAGTAAAGGAATAGAGAGTGCTCTTGTGTTCTGCGCACACACCTGGGCACTATAAAATTACTCCTGCGTACTTGGCCTGGTTTCAATGAAACCGGCCACCGTCACCGAAACCGGTGTGGGGAGTATTATTATTATATTATAATATATGCCATTATTAAAATGTAGAGTATTTGTCGTTAATTGCCCATTGATCGATGTCGATTTGCAGACTAATCTGTAGACTGTAGAAAACAGTGAAATCATGACGGCAAAATTAGTTCTTCATCTTGGTCCAATATAAATACGGGCGTATTAATGTATCCCCTATCCAGTATTGACACATAATAAGCATTGGTTATAGTTTACTTCTAAAATCGATGGTTATATAGTCGACTGCAAGCAAAATTTTGTCCACAACAACATGCACATTAGGATGGAGCGCAGCGGGGCGGGTCCAATTTTTCATTCAAGTTCTACCTATTTAATTGAGCAATTGGTCATTAAACTTTCTTGAAAAATGCGGCGCACTCCGCCGTGTATGTGCGAGTGTTAAATAAGCAATAATAAGCAATCACAGTAAATCACTGTAACATAACTAGAACAATAGTAGGTGTTAGACAGTAGCCTTATTACATGCATCGCCGGAGGCTCGCGTGTGCGGTACACTTGCGTGCACGCGATGACTTATTGTTCTGTCACTATCTTAAATTATACAAACGAGTGAGATAGAGTAGTAGGCTTCTACATTTAAATGTTTTCTGTAATCAACAAAACTTGGCTGACTACTGTACCCTAAAACGGAACCCTAACCAGCTGATTTTTTGTGTATTGGTAGGTTAATAGTTATTTAATTTAAGAGTAACCTTGTCCGACAAATAAAACAATCCATATTTTAGGACCGTCAAGTCAAAGTATGAAATCCTTTCTATCTCTGTTAGCTACCACTTTCGAGATTTTTCGAAAATAAAAATGTTGTTCGTCTTATCAAAATATAGCTACTCACAAAAAATTAGCTTGTTAGCAATCACAAAAAAATTTGTTCTAGCACTCGTACTACAAAGAAACGAGTTTAATAAAAATTTTAGCTGAAACAATATTTCTTTTTTTCTATTATTGATAAGAGATGCAATCATTTAGTATTAAAAAATATACAAGTCATAAACAGAAATAAAATCCACGAAACCAAAGATAAAACTATAATTTAAAACGTCAAAAACTTGCGATAGCGGCTAGAACCGAGCAAAACTTTGCAACGTATTATCACTGAAAGCAAATATTTCACAATTACTCTCCAAACTCCAATAAATTTTGTATTAAACAAGAATTCGTTGAACAAAAATGCTGAACGGATGAAAATTTCATAATACGTATGTGCAAAGCTTTAGAAGTTGAAACAAAAACACGTCCGCGATACTTTGAGAGTTGCGATTTATCGCTCACAGGGGTTGTTCTATCAAAGATGAAGAATCTATACAATACGATAGTATTTTATAGGTACTTCATCATTTACAATAGTATTTTACTAATATATTATACTAAAGAATAGTATAAATAACATAACTAAGTACTATAATTATAATACAATGTGGTACTAAAACGAAATATGCATTATAATGTTATGACCTATCAGATAACGGATTTAAGAATTATATTCGATGTCTTGTCATAATAATATAGTCGATATTTTGAGGTCGGACGTAAGCTGACCAAATTACGTACATCGCCTGTGAGAATTACAATTCAGAGAAATTAATTAATTCCCTAATTTGTCATTTTTGCCAACAAACCATACCGCGTCTATATTCGTTTGTATATCCTAATCTCTATATAATATACTCTCTAATCTGTATATATCGGACAGAGCTAAGCCTTCAGCAAACTAAGGGCCGAGGGAGAGTAAAAAGGGCCCTTGTTTGCGCCGCTAATTGAATATTGTAGCTGTTTAGGGCATGTGCTTTGCGACCAAATTACTTTTGAGGACTTAAAATTGCATGCCATTGCTTTAATCTCCATTTAGTATCATATTAGTTGTAAAGTACTTATAAAGAGGGAATTCACAGATGGGCACAATTTGGCAGAAAAGATTTGTGATACTGTTAATTTAGGTAGCGGCTAATATAGTCCAAAAACGTGAGTATCGGCAGCAATAGAAAAAAAATAATATTTTTTGTTTTTCTTTATCTCTAGCACCGCTATCTTGCATAGTGTCACTTAAGAGACATCTGTTTCACACTCACATAAATATCGTCCAAATAACACTCTCGCAGATACAGAGTAAAGAGAACTAACAAGAAGGCCGACTCAGAAGAGATCTCGAAATTCATACATTTGACACAGTCACAGAATATAACATAGTTCTGTCTACTCTGCCAGATCGTTCGCCTCCAGTCGCCCATGACTGTCATCCAAGTTAGTTAATTTAGATGCCTGTAGCTCGGTAGGTCTGTATCTAAGGCCCACTAACGCAGATCCAGGTTAAAGTTAATACTGGGTTAAATAATGTGTCATCTCTTACATTCTTCATATATTTTACGAAAGAGATAACGTTTAATCCGGGGTTAACTTTAACCTAGATTTGCGCAAGTGGGTCTAAATGTATTTTTGCCTACTCAGTTCAAAAGGTGATCTTCGAATTCGTTTCTTAAGTGGCCAAATTACAATGAAACGAGGTCAAATTACACTGGCGACTATCTGATCGAAGTAATCATAATCTTAATCGTAGCTAATTGAATCTCAATTCGGTCTGATCTGAATTCCAAGGTAATCTGATGGTAATGATAAAAGGTGCCGAGTATTAAAATACGGAGCCTCTAGTACCATAGAAGAAATTAATTCATAGGAAGATGGTAGACGGTAGGACCACAATCGGCCTATGAATCAACTTCTCTGATAGTAGATACTATATAGCTTTTGGCTGATCAAAGTCGTATAACCATTTTCGACATTATTAGTGAAAAAAAAAATATATATAATTGAAGTGCAAATTTTTTGGTTTACTTATTAGATAAATGTAAAATTCAGGTTGGGAGTGGGACACAACCTGATCGAAAATTTTTGGAAAAGTTTTGGGCCATTTTGAAATTTGGATTTGAACAAGATGACTGTTTTCTAGTGAAAATACTGCGTACGTACCATATACTAAATTGATAATTCTTTGGTTGTCTTACTGCCTCGATAAAACAGACTTTATGTCACTAACTTCTTAGGTCCATTAGATGTCTCGTGAGCTCGTTAGCCCCTAAAGGAAATTTAATCTTGTCCCTTTGCGATAATTTATCGTCAACACAAACACAAAATTAAAAAAGAAATCTGAACTTGTTTGAGGCATTTGGGAGTTTCGGAAGTAAACAAGAGTCCATCGTCTTAAAATGTTTGACTTTTCTTCAAGTTTTTGGATCCATTCCATTGACGTCCCATAGTTTTGGATGTTTCGTGTGCCTATTCGGTGTCTTGCTTGCTAGCGTAATATTATGAATGCGAAAACGTTTCTGCCTGTCGGTTACCATGTTGAATTGCTGAACCTATTTAGGTGAGTACGGGGAATTTTAGTTTTCGAAAAGGACAGAGAAATGTATGCTTTCTCCTAGTCCTCCGTAAACGAATTTCGATGCAAGGGCGTTGCTCGCATCAACTACTATTTAATAAATATATCTTTTCAGCGCAAAATCTTGCAGTGTCATAGCGAATGAGGACGAAAAAATTACACTTTTCAAGTGTGTCCAGTTAAACAGAATTCCACAAAACGTTGACCACTTGCCTACCACTTGTTTAGTATTGTCTGTATAGTGCGTATTTTCCACAGTATTTTCTACATAATATGTAAAATAAAGTGCGTGTTCCTTAAATCTTTCACATTGTTTGCCCCAATTCCCTCTTTCTCTCCTTTATTTGACTATTTCAAACTCGCCTGATGGATCAGCGCCGACGGCCATCATAAATTCTTCGGATTCCTTTACAGCCTTAAGGTTTATAGCTTTTATTGTCGTTTCGCTAGAAATATTATATAAACCTTGACCTTAGAGGATCTTTGATGTGAGTATTCCGGAATCTTTACCGTTTTTCGGGTTATTGTGGATAAGAATGCGTTTGTTCTTTAGGGATTATTATGAGAATAAACGTTTTTATATACCTACCACCAAAGGTTTCTTGGCTCAGGAAAGGATCACGAAAATGTCTTATATAAGAAACTCTTACAAATATTAATTCAATAGCCCCATATTGGGAGAGATTTGATTTTTTTCCTCGCCATGCCGTGTCTTTTTTTAATGTCTTCCAAATAGTAGTAGGTTGTATGCTCGGTTGTAGATATCTTTTGTTTTATACGCCTATACAGTATACACTAACATAAATTAATAACTTTAGTTTACTAAAAAGTTAGTATACTTTTATACTTTTCAGAAAGTATACTAACTTTTTGATGTTTGCCTCATCTTCGTAATCAACGACACATCCTATAAAGTAGTAATGTGAATTAATGCTATTTTCTATTAATTTCATAAACATGCTAATTTTCGTATCGAGTGAAAAAAAGCAATTCCTTAACAGTTAGCGCCGCGGTGCGAAACAGCGCGGACGTGATTTTTATCATGATCGCAAACTATTGCTACGCATGATAATATTAGCAATCGTATTTTTTAGCAAGTACAATAATTTAATTATTGCTAATGGGCATTTACCAATTACTTATTATTGCTAATGCTATTTTTACCAACACTACTATAAAGCCGTTATGTAATATCGTCAATCGCCCACAATATACAGAAAATTCGAATTAAATTCTATTGTTTGTCTCGAGCCCTGCATACAGACTCCCTTAATCATGTCCTCAGAAACCTTTTATGCAGGCTACATTTGGGTCCATCAAATATACATTTTGGTATATTAAGTGTGGGGACGAGAATGTGCTTGAAAATGTATGTCCCCTACACAATCGCTATTTTAGGGATACGATTTGATGGTAAGTATTTGCACCTGTTTAGTATTCATTTAGATGTGTACTAAAGATTATTATTACATTGTAAAAAGCATAATAGTTTTAATACTGTATAATTATACTTTATAGACATTTTAGTTTTCTTAGTATAGAAGTGTAGCAGAGTTTAACATTTTTTAATAGGTAGAGAATAGAGATGCAAGTAGAACTTTTTTTACGTCCATGCAAGTAAAGTTGTAGCCACACTAACAAAAAGAAAATGTACCTAAGTGCCCAGAAAATGTACCCAAACTTGTACCAAAATATTGAAAAGAGCAAAATACCCTACTTTCGTATCTGAATCCATAAAAGTCTGTTGTGACGCCACGAAAATAACTGAACAAATAATAATCGAAAAAGCGTTTTAGGTCGCCATTTTCTTTTATAATACCGTAACACAAATTTATTGTTAGGTGTTTTGCATAACAGGAAAAGTGTGTCCTTTGTACGACCGTGGTTTATTTCCACTTCCTTTTTACGAAACATTTTTCTCGTTATTTCTAAAATGGGTGTGCTTATAGTGATCTTTCTTAAGATATATTATTAATTACTTTTTATTTACATTTATTCCACTCTCCCGAATTAAAAACGCTAAATTAAAAACAAAATTAAAAGAAATGCCATTGCCGAATAAATAACAGTTAAAAAAAATTCCTAACGGAATCGTAATGACCCAATTTCAAATTTGGAATCTCGATTTCATGTCTGAGAAATTGCGTTCGTATTTCGAAATAGAAGAACCGCGAGAATAAATACGAAGAAATGTCCCTTAATTATGAAATGAATGAAGAAATCTGAAATCCGAGGCCATTTTCCACCGCAGTGACTTTTAAACAAATTAAGTTTGTCACAAATCAAATGAAGCCCGCTGGTCCACGATGGAATTGAATTAGCTAATCTGATTATTTTAAAGGAAAGATAAGAAAATTTGCTTCTTTTTGAACTTTGCTGCGGGAAAATAGAAATTCACAGCTTTACGGTTTATCGTCGTCGGTCCGAACAAGAATTGAATGAGACAAATTACCTTTTGATTAAGTTCAAAAATTTTGAATATGTTTTGGTAGACCTACAATTTAAGTATTTGGCTTTGTGTAGGTGTACGACCGCTAAGACGAATAATCGTTTCTTTTTAACGAAGTAACGAATAGAAAAATGACAATTGAATACAAAGACATAATTTTTACCATCATGATCATTCAATTTTTCAATTACTCCAACTCCATGCAGTTACTAAAAACTTGGAACCTAACCCCATACTACAAGGTTCTCAAAAGGAGTAGATACCGATTGTAGTAATTTTTAAATCACTTTAATATTTAATGAAAAATGTGTCCGCGTGTGAGGCAAAAAAAACCACCATTAGATCGTGATTACGTTTAAAAGATTTAGTTCAGCGTCTACTCTATCTTGACAGACTGTACTTTGCACAAAACACTTCGTATCTGTCAAATGGCAATATAATGAAGTCAGCTGCACTCCATTCGTGAGTGTTCGTGTACGTTCGGCCATTTTCGCCCCAGCACATTCCCTACGCTGGCAGCATACAAATGATTGATAAGCGATCGCTATTTGTATGTCTGAGTATGTAATATACGGACAGTTTGGGCTGGAGTATTACGGGAAATATTGCCTGAATAAAAGTAGAATAATTTTGTCTCCTCTGTCTTCTGACAGATCATAGAGACAAACAATATCGTAGTCCAACATTCTACAGATAAGTTTGGGTGGAGGTTTTACACAAATATATTGCTTGAATTAATGTAATATTTTGTCTACTGAAAAGGAAAAGCATTGACAAATCATTGTAGAGACATAATAATTATAGAGACATGTTATATATAATATTTTCAAATTTTGAGTATACTTCCGCTGGATCTTTTTTAATAGCGGCCATAAGCAAGTACCTACTGAAAAAATTAAGGCTAAACGGTTTTACCCGTTATCATTTTCCGTAACTTTTCCAAGGTAGATGCTGGTGCTGATGACAAATCTCCATCTTTTCGGGCGCAGTGAGTTCTAACTTCTACTTACATAATATTATCAGCGGTAGAAGTCCCCAAACCCCGCGAAAAGCGGAACGGAAAAAACGCCAGTCTGCTTGCGGTTCCTACTGTTTTTACATTCATGGCGTATGAATAATGTTTACGCAATAAATCGTAGGCAGCTCCCTTGACAATCCCGTTTTATTATTTTTGTCCGGCACATGATTTGCAGTAATGGATTCCCGCGGGTGAAATATACCTACAATTGGAATATTAATCCAAATGGATTGATATCATAATCATCGTTCATTAACCATGTGGTGAACTTTTAATAGGTGCATATTTTTCTCCCTTAGCATCGACGTTACGAACTTACCATCCAACCAAATGGCTTGTCTGAGCTTAGCACTCCAAAAACGTACGCAAAAATGTACATAATATTATGTTTTATAGTACGTACGTCCGTTTGGAGGAAAACCGACCATGATTGATGTTTCATTATGGTCATCATGAAGATTAGAGACACAGTGCATATAGATAGTTATAACAAGTTATAATATTTGTAATTCTAGTCTGGCAAGCGACTTTCCTAGTTTATGAGACAAGCACAAAGTCGTATGACGTATAACAATGACTATATTATCAATAATCATGGACCTAATATAAATGTTATCTAAATTATTCTAATCTCATTAAGAAGTATGTAAATTGTAAGGAGTGTTATGACTTATGGCAACTAGACTAAAAACAAAAAAAAAGTAAAACAAAAACTATTCATAACAGCACACATACAGACTCGATATTATTACCCCAAATCGGAAGACATTGCAAGTTTCTGGGAATCAGTAGAAGTCGCTATTTGATGGCCGAAGTTTGTCCGCTGCGCCGACAGTGATACCAACTCTCAGAATTATTTACCATTCGTCAAAAACCCCTGAAATAATAAAAAGAGATTTTATATATTATTAAAAGTATTTGAAAAACAAACGATGAACTCGAACATTACATGACGTTGCCTCTTAAGAAATTAACTACTTTAGTATCACAATAATTCACAACTAACACTTAGTGATAAAATTTGGTAATATTAGTTATTACACGACAATCAATATTTTATGTAGACTTCTAGGATCAAGTAAGTGGAATAGAAATCTATTTCTCTCTTAATGTAGAAGGACTCTAAAAATATCATCCCGCTTTGTTAACTGAAGTTATAAAGGAAACTCTATCAACATCATCTATTGTCTCTACACATAGAGTTTCTTCCGATTAGATTTCTTCACCTAAAATGGGCAAAACTCTTAAGCTGGTAACACTGGCTACCTCCACAGCAGGGATAAACACTGTAATAAAATCGCTTAATGGTCCATATTACTGTGATTGAACTGTTGTTCGGTAGGAGGTATGAATCATACCTAATATGGGCTCCGTACCCAATATTAGGGTATGAAATATCTAATTACGAAGTAGGTACAATGCGGATGTTTTTAAAAATCGGTCCACAAATAGTGAAGTAAGAGTTGATTTAAAAAATCAAAGACAACTGAACATATTATATGATATAACCACCTTTTTTGGCGTCGGCTAAAAACTAAAAATAAGGAAATAGGCTTGCGATTTACTTCTATAAATTACTAGACTAGAAGAATGCAGTTTGTACCACAAATTATTAAATAATATTTACCACGTAACCAACAATAATTATTATACGCCTAAAATAGTTTTCTATCACTAACACCTCAGAATTTTATTTCAAATACTAGAAATGTCAACAATAGGAGTTTCTGTACTATGAAATCCTAATACGGTGTACCTTATTTCTGAAAGTCTCTATGCTACAACATAATAAATGCCTGTGCCACAAAACTTCTGCAAACAAAATTAATATCTGTCTGGTCATCTCAAGAAAAATATAGCCGGCATTATAATAGAGGGAGGCCAATAAAAGTCGCGTCCTTCGTCCTCTGAGAAATGGCCGGCGGGGACTAATGACGTCACATGACGTGACGTCACGTGACGTGACGTGACGTGACGTGACGTGACGTGACGGATCGGAGGAGGGTGTTGGGTACAACTTACAAGTTTGTATTCCCATAATAATTATAGTGATTTGAGTAAAGGTTACTTTTTTGTTAAAAATTCTGATTGTAGCATTTGAGGCAGTTAGATTTTTTAAAAAATCCTCGTATTAAAATAAAGTAAGATTATTATCGTTTTTAGAAGTATTAATAAGTAATGATCTATTTGCTCTTTTATAAATTGGATTCCAAAATAAGTTGCCGGTTGAACTAATGGAAATGAACTTTAGTATAGAGACGCACTGGAAAGAATATACTTAGGATAGATTTTATGCCAGGAAAATGTACGGTTACACGCATGGTGTGATTAACGTTATACCAATATTGGTATAACGTTTATAACGTTTATTGGTATAACGCTGTCTATAATTATTGGCCCCCAGAAATATTTCTGGGGGCCAACTCATGACAGCTTCAAATTACGTAACTATTTTGTAATCTGTGAACCAACCAGTGATTGAAACGTTCCCTAACGTCCAGTAAAAGCTGATTTCTAACTTCAGACGTAGATAGAACGCCCGCATTAGTCTAATCCTAGCGCTTAGGGCGAGAATGGGTTGCGCAGTGCAGCGCTAACGCGAATACTTTATACTGTCGCCTGTGACATATTGACAGGTGATTATGACCGTTATGGAGTTGTTAGTACTAGGAAGGAAATTTATTAAATATATTGACGCTATTTGTAACGTGGAATGGCCGACAACATGGTTCATACCGCTTTAAAAATCATATTTTATTGTCGCTGTATTGTTAGAATAGTTTTGCAAATAAAAATGTTTGAAAAGCAAAAAAGCCTAATAAAACTGATTCTTTATTGATGTAAAATATTATGGAGAGGTAGCGAAACACTCAAATGATGTTCAATTTTTATTAGAAACACCTTTCACCTTTTTATCACGACTTAAACAAAAAAGCTGGGTATCAAAATATCTTTCAGTTTCTGAGCGATGCCACAGATTAACGTAAAAATTGTTTCAAAAATTGTCTACCAAAATGATATTCAAAAATTAACCCTCAATGTCCAACGTCCGAAAATTACGCAACTTTATTTGCAATTTGGGTATAAAAGTACCCGTGTACACTGTACAGTGTACTTGTTTACGTCGGGAACTTGCGAAAAACACTAAAGGGTTACTCCTCCGTGATACTTATCCAGTGGCCTTTTGTAAGTGACGCCTTTTATCTGTTCCAATAGACTTTCAACCTTAGCTAGTAGACATAAGTTTGAAATTGCGTCGAGAGTTTTTGAATAGGAATGAAAATGGAGAGTTTTCTTGTGAAAATGTGAAATAGGTGAGGAAATGAGGCGAATATGACGAAGGTGCTCGAGCTGCGACTGTACGCGTCATAGCGGCTATAACTAACGCCACTTTTCATATAAATTACACTACTCCGGTTATATTATTCAGAAAATAACATAAGGAAAAGGTGTTTTTTGGTTATAGGTTGTGATTCGCAAGATTATTAAAATACTTTAAGGTACGGTTTGTCTCTCTACGAGCAAGAAATACTTCGTATTAGGCTAGATAATATAGATAATAGATAATATATTATCTAGCCCAGCCTTTTCCAAAGTGGGCGATAACGCCCCCTTGTGGGCGCTGCAGGTCTAAAGGGCGTGGGACCCAGAAAAAAATGGGGGCGTTGTGTAGAGGCTTGGGGGGTGATTTACGTCATCTGGATGCATTTTAAATTGAAACAAAAGGGACGCTAAAACATAATTTCTTCTCAAAGTGGGCATGGTAGACAAAAAAAATTGGGAACTCCTAATCTAGCCTATTACAGAGTATCTCTTCCTCGTAGTCCGTAGATAGTAATCAGCTGACGAATTTTTTAATAATCTACCTAGCCGTTTTCATTCGCTCAACATTTTAAAATAGAACTCTTTGTCTTTAAAGTAAAGGTTGAAATTGTTCTGGCAGGTCAGATCTGCTTTGATTGAGAAATCGAGGTACCGTGTTTCTAATTCGAGCTTATTGGTAAGGTTCGGAGTCATTACGTTGAGTGCTTCCTGACGAAATGTATATTATGTTATTGGGGATTAATACTCGTTTTATGATTGTATATCTTGATTGAGTTTTAATTTTTTTACCTTTTAACCCCAGGTAAAATATTGGAAGATAATAAAAGGTGTTTGAGTTTTCCGGAAGTTTCGTAGCAGGTTCGTAGCAAGTGCTACGAAATCTCTAATGTTGATCATTAGGTATACAGGGGGTAACAAAACTAAGTGATTATACTTTAGGGTATGTACATGTTCCCTGTATAGAGTTACCTAACTGTGAAAGTAGCAGCGCTGAAAGACCATTTTTTTTCACTTTTGTATGGGCAAGCCCGAGCGTCACGAGTTTCCCCATACAAAAATGAAAAAAAAAATGTTGGTCTTTCAGCGCTGCTACTTTCACAGTAAACTCTATACAAGGAACACGTACACACCCTAAGTTATCACTTAGTTTTGTTACACCATGTATATTTTTGGGGTTCCGAGTAAAAAATAGTTATCATAATGTTCATTTCTTAGGTTTCAGTTCGAAAGGGATATACTTTTTAAAGAAGATAATATTATAAACATTTCTGTTTATGTATAATTTTTAGGGAGCCTCACTAAAATTGATACGGAAAATTTCGCATCTCTGCTACAAAATCTCTGTCATTCTAAGTACAAAGTCCACTGATTTCGATATCTAATTTGACCATTGTCTTTTCTATTAATAATAACATTAAATTAATCAAAAAAATAGAAATTTAATAAATCTTTACATCAAGCCTCAGCAACATCTATTTCATCTCACAAAAGGCGATTATTTCTGGATTGCCTCTTCACGCACCTTAGATTTAACAAAGGAGGTGTCCAAAAAACTCACTCCCAAGTCCTTCAACGTAAGCGATTGCGAATCTTGAGTAGAGGGTACCGTCATAACTAAATCCACCTGGGCCCAGTTATAAAACGGTACCACAGGTCCTCTTAAACTGGACCCCTCCCCTCAAATTCATTATTCTAATTGCTTTTTCATACAGGTCCCGCGCCTCAAATGTTCTCGAGTGGCCACTTGCGAATGAAAACGTTAAATTAAATTATATTTACGTGATTTTGGATGGATCCCCGATAATTGCTTTTAATGTCTGATTTTCATTACTTTAGACTTTAGAGCCCATATTTTTTTACATAGGCGAGCTGACCTCGAAAATAATGTTTTGTCATATAGGTAAGTATGAAAAATAAATGTGCTCTTAGAATCGGCTGGATTCTAAGAGTTGGGTAGCTCTTAGAGTCGAGTGACTAGCGCACAAAATTTAATAAAAATCAGTTTAGCCGTTTCGGAGGAATTAGGCAACGAACAAGAACGCCCAGTTATCTTCTTCATTACATCACATTTAAGCTTTTAAAAAATCGGCCAAGTACTAGTTGTACTCGCGCACGAAGGGTTCCTAACGACTGCAGAGCAAAAATAAGCTAAAAATTGTGTTTTTTGTATAGGAGCCCCTCTTACTTATTTAAGCTTATTATATTATATTATTTAAGCTTATTTAATTAAAAAAAATTTAAGCTTATTTAAGTAAGGGGGGCTTCCCTTACTTATTTAATTTATTTAAATTTAATTATTAATTATTAAAGAACAAATACAGTGGCTCAGTGAATAGCACGTTGGTAGCTTAAGCCGGAGGTCGCGGGTTCGAATCCCGCCGACGGAACAAAAAGTTTCAAAGTTCCTGGGTCATGGATGTGTATTAAATATATTTATCATATAATAAAAATCTTAAATACATGTATAGTATAAAAGTATCAAATATATTTCCGTTGTCTGGTACCTGTAACACAAGTCCTTCAGGTACTTAGCATGGGGCCAGACTGACGTGGTGTGAAGCGTCCATAGATAGATATTAATTAAGTATTTTGTGTACATTTCAATTACCTATGTGTTTCCGTTATTGAATAAGAGCAAAAATAGCAAAAAATCACGTTTGTTGTATGGGATTAAATATTTAATTTATTTTGTTTTTAGCACCTATTTGTTGTTATAGCGGCAACAGATATACACAGTCTGTAAAAATTTCAGAAGTCTACCTATAGCGGTTCTTGAGTTACAGCCTGGAGACAGACAGACAGACAGACGGACAGACGGACAGACGGACAGGCAGACAGACGGACAGACGGACAGGCAGACAGACGGACAGACATCGAAGTCTTAGTAATAGGGTCCCGTTCTTATCCTTTGGGTAACAAGTAGATACTTATTTTATTCAATGAGGCAAATGAAATAATTGGCCAAAATTAAATTTTACCTTCAAATAAGCCTAATTTGGTCAAGTCTTTACGTTGAACTTCGAACTAAACTAGATCTAACTTCTAAGCAGTGTGTAACTTAAGGAACCTTTCCGAATCTTAAGTTCCGTGTACACTGGCTGTGGTGACGTCAACTCCAAGTTACCTAACATGGTTCAAGTTCTAACTCCACACGTGGTGTCAAACATTTCACCAACTTACGCCAGAATCAAATTCTCTGAGCAAACTCTGATCAGAGCTAAACGAATGGATGGAGCTTTATACGTACCTATCTACATTTTACGTATTATATACACCTACGGTTTATTTTAAACATTAATATTATAAATGGTTCTTTCTGTCTATTACCAATTTTCATAGGATGATACTTAGGTTTCCGGGAAAGAACGCATGCTCTAGGTTTTGAGCTTGAAAGTTAATAAAGTAAAGTCGTCCTATTTCCAGTTTCGAAGGTTTTTCACTAGCGTTTTTGTTTGGTTATCGTCAAACTCAATTAACAACGGTGTATTGAAAGATAAACTGCTGTAAAAAAACAGCTGTGGACATTCGTCCAATTTCTGGACTGACTCGCTGGACTGGACTGGACAATCAGGCTTTAGTCTTTTTTAATATATTGTTTCCCATTGCCGTAACCACGCCGTAACCGTTCTATCAGTCAACAATAATGTCCGCAGTAATCAGTGACGTCATTAGAAACAAGCGCATATTGAATTACCATCCCCATGTGGCGCGGACGATACATCAGTGTGCAGGGGTCCGATTTGTAAGCCAGGGTACACACTAACTTGTTTTGATTTATTATAATTATCAATTTTACTGCTGATTTCTATAAACTTTTCTGCAGGTGTTTCCTTAAATGTAGGAAACACCTGCAGAACAGTTTATTAAATTGATTTGCTAACAATGGGTATGAATGTAGTAAGATCGAATAAGAAATTGGTAGGTATTTGACAATACCAAGCTTAAGTGTATATTATCTTGGTAAAAGTGAAAGATTTTTCTGATTCTGTATAGTATTATCGTTTTTAGGGTTCCGTAGCCAAAATGGCAAAAAGGAACCCTTATAGATTCGTCATGTCTGTCTGTCTGTCTGTCCGTCCGTATGTCACAGCCACTTTTATCCGAAACTATTAGAGCTATACTATTGAAACTTGGTAAGTAGATGTAGTCTGTGAACCGCATTAAGATTTTGATGCAAAAATGGAAAATTATTAAAAATTTTAGGGGTCCCCATAGGTACAACTGAAACAAAAAATATATTTTTTTCATCTAACCTATGCGTGTGGGGTATCAATGGATAAGTCTCTAAAAATCATATTGAGGTTTTTCATATCATTTTTTTCTAACCTGAATAGTTTGCGAGAGAGACTCTTCCAAAGTGTCCCCCCCCTCTAATTTCTAAAGTAGGGACATGATAATTCTAAAAAAAATATATAATGTAAATTACTATAAAAACTACCAACGAAAATTGGTTTTAACGAGATCTAGCCAGTAGTTTTTTTTATACGTCATAAAATGTGGTAAACCTTAATCAAAATTTCATTAAATCGACTGAAATATAAAAATAAATCAAAAACCTTTTAATTTCATAAAAATAAACCTTATTTCTGCTGCAATAAGGTTTATTTTTATTGGGTTCCCCTTCATGGGCGAGTCCAACTCGCACTTGGCCGCTTTTAATATATCACAAAGCAACACTATAAAGGCCCGAAAGCATACAGTCCAGTTAGCCTGCATTCATTCCTATCGGATCAAACCGTCTCTATTTATTGTAACATTGACTAAAATGTTTTGAGAAGCACACACACACTTTTCTGATATTATAAACACGGCCTTACATTTGTACTTAACAAATGCGCATTTAAGTAAAACATTGTTGGTTGTGGGTGTGTACATTCGATGACAGATCCAGCTCACTGTATTTACTTCTTACTGCATTCACAATAGGGTTCAAAGTAGCATACCAAGTTTTTCATACATCGCCGACTGTACCGGGTTAGCACGATGATTTGTTATGATCACCGCGACTGCTCAGCGGGTGACTGTACATGATTAAACACAAGCGATTTTAAACTCTATACAGCAGCAGTAGAGTTTGAATTTCTTCGTGGGTGATCAGCATAAAACAATGTAAAGTTTTGTAACAATTAAGATAATGTGAATCCAACCGCACCCCGCGGTGCATAAAACGACTACGGTTAAACAATCCTATACCTTTTAAAACAAGAGTTATTTATAGGTACGATTAATAAAAAGGACTATTGGTATTTAATATTTATTCACCTTTAAGTATTCAGATATTTTATTGAAAGAGTTAAATTAAATGTTGTCTTCTATTACGAAACTAAAACAATTTGTTTTCAGTACAAAAACTATAGTCCCTTTGCAGGAAGTATCTACTTACTAAAATAATATCATAATCGGTTCACTAGTTCAAGCGTTAAAAGGTAATATACAGACAGACACAATCTCATTTATAAAACACTACGAACTAGAACAGTAAGTAACTAACTAAAACTAACTAAATAACAAGAAGAGTAAGTAACTACTACTTATATTTCTTGCAGGATGACTATACGATGTAATAATATCTAGATATCCTTACACTACTTATAAGGGTGAGGGACCTCCAGTCAATAGAATGTACTGCAGGTTCTAGTCCTGACCTTTTGATAAATCGGTTCCTTTGTCGCGTCACCCGCTCATTGCAGTGCATAAGACAGGCGGTATGGATTGGCGTCAAAGCTTCGAAGAAGTTAAGAATTTAAGAGGTAACTATTAATTAATATTATTTTGTAATTTGTGACATGACTTAACTAAAACACGCTATTTAAATTAATGGAACTTATTTTTAAACTGATACGATGATGAAGACGTATAGAGATTAAACAGCTGCTCGATAAACACTTTACGATAGACTACAAATTCTAATCACAAATACTTACTTTTTAAATCATAGGATATTATTATTTAAAAATACATAAATTATGACCTTTTTTCGAATCCCAACAAATTCTAATTTTAAATCAGACCCAACTCGCAAGCAACTTCACTGTTTTGGATCGAATGATTTGAATTCGATGGATGAAATAAAACGTTTTCGTTTACGACTTACGAGGCTACCATTAATTTTGAAACCCTGAAACGACTTATTTAAATTTCGAACCCGTTCCAATTCAGATCAACTTCACTGCATTCAATCGATTGACGTCTCACGTTGGGGTGATTATTTTATAAGGAACAAAACCTTCTCTCCAAACTGAACGTACGGTGTGGAGGTATGAGGGGAAGAAAGTACATGCAGAATAATTTTAAGTCTAAGAGCACCTTTATACTAACGAAATAAGACTCAGAATGCACTACAAATTTATAAAATCTCTAGTTTTACTGTTTTACCTCCACAAAGCATTTGTATTGCATTAATTAAATTATAATTGTTGTTTTTGAAATCATTGTGGCTTTTATTAAAAAGCGTTAGTGAAGGCTAGTACTTCTCTAGAAGAAGTTAGGAAGATAAGTTTTGGTTGATGGTCTTGAAAATAAAAGCTATGGAAATAGAGTTATTTGAACCTCACTCTACAATGATAATACTGTAAAGTTTCTATATTTCCATTCCCTATTTGCAAATTTATTAACAGGGAGATAGCAGACCTACTTAATTTGGTATGGTTATGTTAGACCATAATCAAAAATCATGAGTTCACATAATCGCGTCTAACATTGACATAACCCGATCAAATAACGTAGATCGGCCCTGAATCAATTTCTTTGATGGTTGATACTCTAATGACGTTGTAATCCTTTATATGCAAGGGAATAAAAGGGTTACTAACACTATAACACTAACAGGTTTACTGGTGGTATAAAGCGATCGTATTAGCAGTCACAAATATTTCGCACTTTTATCACACATAAACTTTATACTTTTACAGCACAGATTAGCTAGTGTGTGTTAACGGCCTGCGCTAAATGGTTTTTCATTATGCCAGCCGTAATTGGGAATTTATTGTGGATTTAAGATTACTGTTATTACGAGTATCAATGTATTGACAGGTCTATTCAGTTGTTATTACTACACAGAGTTATGTAGTCCACAACTTCTTTTGCGCAGAAATCACACAGGTAATATTATAAGGACGAAAGTTTACAAGTACCAAATATAAACAAAGTCATGATAGCACTAGCTTAGGCTCTCTATTAACACAGCCTGCGTTTTATAAAAAAAAATTATTACCAGGTTTCGCCTGCGGCTAATAAGAGATGTTTTGGATATAAACATTAGAACTTTTGTCGTGATATAAGTAAATGATAGTTTTTAAATCGTTTCCGTGCCGTAGGTGTGATTGCGTGAAGAAATGTAGGTGGAAAAATGATTTAAGCTCTTAGATTTTCATGAAACTACCTAACAATTCCAATCTCAAGACTACTCCCCAGCTTCAGTTCAAACTGAATATAAACAGAGATTAGTCTGAGAGATGCTCAATAAAGCTGTGACGTCACGCTGCGCCAGAGATTCGTGGCTCACCCATGCAATAAAAGTACGGAACCTGATGCCTTATGAGTTATAGTACGTGGTTAACTACAAACCATTAATGACTTGGGGTGGAAATTTAATAAGAGCCTGCAGCCGCGCCAAGGAGCGTAGTTATGCAAATTTTATTGCAGGAAAAGCCTCAACGTGAAAACACACGGGAATGTATTTTATTTGTAGTCAGTAAAAGAAAAGAAGTACACAGCAAGGAAGAAAAGAAAGGGAATAAGAAACACGTGGTTAAAAAAAACCGTTGCAGTTTGTATATGGGTAAATGTTTGACAGAAAGTACTTGACAAATGAACGCAACTACCTATCTATTAACGTCAGTATATTATAAGTCTATGCTATTAAATCTCTGTAAATAGGCTTCGTCGAGTTACGAGTATGTTAATGTTGTTATGTTAATTATACTTTTTCTAAATTTCTTAATTACTAATATTTAGTTTAAATTAAGTGTACAAAACATAAAATATTCTAAGTCTATTATCTAGAATTGCTAACACCAGCGAAAATATGACTGTATATTTTTACGCCTCATTATTATTATCTTACGCCCAAGGTATGGTATTTGCAGTTGTCTGTTAAAATAATTGTAAAATAATTATTGCCATCTTTTCTGAAAGACGAAATAGTAGCTGTCAGTTGTAATAGCTTAAACCACAGTGCCGGAAATACTCTTCTCCTACCGAGTCAATTTTCTCAAAGTTCACTTTAAACTTTATTCATGAGCGCAACGCAATCCGCAGCGACATTCCCCACGATATCAGTCCGTGTGTTTCCATCTCGCGGTGCTTCAGTAATCGTAACAAGCTCGCTGAAACGCACAATATGGCTGATGGTTAGATAACAGTAAGCAGGCGGCTTTACGGCGAAATTGCGTGGGGACGCCGCGTGAAGGGTTCCTACTGCTATCTTTATGTTTTATTACAATTTTTCCACGTTTTTAACCGTTTTCTTAGTCACTGAAAAAGGGTAACAAAGCAACAAACACAAGTACTTATATAAAGCATTTAGAAAATTTAGTTTTTGATCTAAGGCTCTATAAGCTTGCACTTCATGAAAGATTAATTATTAATCTAGATATCTTAATAAGAGTTTTTTTTGTTAAATAATAATGTTGATGTCTGCCGGTACAAAGTACCAGCAGCAGATCAATGAAAACATGTCAGATCCGCCCATCTGTAATTTGATTCCAATATTGAGTTATATCAGTCGCGTCACCAGACGCGGATCATGTGGCATCAATTAAAGTCAATCTGCTCACTTGATCCGCGACCCGAGTGAAATGAACGCGTACTTTCTTTCCGCCTTTTTCATCGGCGCACTCCATTGTGTCACGCCATCGACGGTAAAATGGCTGCCGAATACCAGCTTCAATTTGCCCTCGAGTTTCAAAAATGGAAAGCTGCCCTGCCCGAAGCAGACAGTCGTTTTTCCTGAAAGTACGATTAACTCGATCGAGATTGACTCCGATATATCCATCAGTGAGTTGGTACTGCCCATGGAAGGAGAGCTGTTGTTTGGGAACGCGGAGATTTCTTTCGGACCGTCAGCCGACTCCAACTGCACCGACGAGGGAAACGTGTTCTACTTGGAGAAATCGATATCTTCGTGGGCACAACCGGACGTATGGAGCTCCCCCAAGTTCAATGAGGCTACCCCCGACGCGGAGAGAATACCCTGTTTCGAGGATATAGTCGAGTTTCCTGAGAAGGCACAATTCTCGCTGCTCCTTCCGGACCAGACGCAGAGGGTTCGAGAAATAAGGATAGCCGGCATCACCTTGGGCCATGAGGAGCAGGTTCTCGACTTCGTATCCATGAGCTACAGCGGGCCCCAGCAGTTTGTCTTAAATAAATTCGGCGATCTCGGTCTGGAGGTTCGTCTTGAAAACTGCAAATCGGTGTCCGGGTGTCCGTGTCAGAATGAAATTCTCAAGGTCGACTGCTCGTCGAAATTCTGCCCTAAGCCGACGTGTGTTGACCCCATTCAGCCGGTCGGGCACTGCTGTAAGATCTGCGGTGGCTCCATACTCTTCGGCATCGATAAAAGCTTCGATTTGCTATCATTTGAAGAATTCGTCGATTCAATCGTGACTAGCTACGGAAAGGAAGATCTCGAATACCACATAGGAAGACTGCCGGACGACAGAGTGCAGGTTGTTGTCGTCGACAAGGGGCAGTATTCGGGCACCAGTGAGGTCGTTATTAATGATATTAGCCACAAGATGGAGAAGCATTCCTTGCACGAGACCCTTTTAAGTGGAAGTCCCTTGGACGAGGCCGGGGTAGGCGGCCGTACGTTTGTGACGGTTCTACTGCTTGTGGTAGCGTTCATGGGGACCGTCTACCTGTACTACTACAAAGTGCCCGACGTGAGGCTACTTCGTTCCGGTGTGCTGAGGTACAATCATAGATCAGAGAGTGTTGTATCTTTGACTCGCCGAGACTCCCGAGACTCCAGTGTGGGTGTCAACACAGGTCTGTCCAGAGCCTCCTTCAGAAATCCATTATACGATTCTAAAAGGCAGCGAGTGATCGTGGAAGAGTCAACTTTGGAAGATGAATAAAGTTATAGTGCCGTGTGAAACGTTTTGTGAAAATAAAAGTAGAGCCGCCACAGCACTAAACCTAAATATTTCGAATGATTTAAATTATAAGATAGAACTATCTACTTTTCATACATAGAGTTTTTGATGGAAAAGAAAATTAAACTAGAAATGTCAAAAATTTGTAGTTTGATACAATGAAAATCTGGACCTGGACGCAAATTATGAAATCTTTTATAAGAACCCGTTAAAATCTAAAATAAAATATCATCAGTTATCGCTAAGCTCGGTATGCCATTAAAATAACTCAGAGTAAGAAAAACCATTCTAAAGTCGTTAATAACCGTCAGATTTTCATGGAAAAGTGCAGTTATTTGAGACAGGTTTAATATTGCGATCGTAAGTCATATCTAAAAAAACTCCACTTTTGAAATATAAAATTCTTTATGAAGTCGCTGTGACTTTATTTCCTTATGAAAAACAAGCTTTATTATATTTTAACACTATCTGTTATTCTGCTTCGCTAGCGTAGTGTTAGGAATAAAATGAAATTGTTTTTGATGCTGAAATTGAAAAAATGCTTGTGTGATGCTATTATAGGCATTGTGATGCTATTATAGGCATCCATTACACGGTAGGTTTTGCTAGCTGTCAGTTTTAACTTCCCTGCTTCTCCTTACCACAGTCATGGCTATGACTGATGGATAACCTACCGTGTAAGAGCGTGACAGATGGTTGCATGAAGTTGATTGACGAAAATCTGGATATTTTGATTTTTGCTTCATGCAACCATCATTCACGAATTTTGAGTGAGTGTTGTCACATCTGACAAAATTTAAAAAAAAATTAGCAAGCTTTAAAAATTTTGGCTTTGATTGCCATAAAACTGAAGAGAATAATTGAGTGACCGTCAATACTATTCGTCAGTCCATCAGTCACCAGCAATCAAATATAATTCATGATTGACGGAATTGACTGCCGCTTGCATGAGCATTGAGCGTGTAATGGATGCCTTAAAAATTTTGGCTTTGACTGACATACAACTGAAGAGAATTGAGTGACCGTCTAATACCATTCGTCAGTGCATCAGTCACCATCAGTCAAACATAATTCATGATTGACGGAGTTGGCTGTCGCTTGCATGAGCGTGTAATGGCTGCCTTAGAGTTTAGACCATCATCAGATGGCTATCACTTACCCAACATGGCCCAACGTGATGGCCGAATTGTTTTGCATGATAATATAAAATATATCTTGAATAGTTAATATTATAATCAATTTATACGCCTTTCTATGGTTTATATTTCACTTCCATAATGAGACATATTTTTAATAAACTAGTCTGATAATAATGGTATAGAAAACAGCTGCTTCAATCTTCTACGATAATTACTCATCCCTATTTTGAATACCTCTCAGTCAAAGATATTCGGTTTCGGATAAATTAATGCGCCGTCAAAACAATCATTAGTCATTTTAACGATGTTTCAACAAATAAGAAAGTCAAATGGACACCGGATCGGCGAAGACATAAAACAAATACAAAGCTTATTCCAAAAAAATTGATGTCCGGTTTTGGAGCTTTTGATTGATTAGCGTCTAAATATATAATATAAACTGTTGTTAAAATAATAATGAACGGAGTATGGAGATAAATTACCCCAACTTATGTGGATTTTAATTTGAACCTCAGACCTAATAATAAGAGGTCTATGAACAACAAAGTAAATCCAGTAAGTCATCTAGTGTAAGTTAAACAAAACTACTGCATGGTCAACCAATTGCTACGAAAGGTAATGCAAAGTAGTGTAGCGTCTGCTGAGACGTTTTCTTTATCCCTTCTTTATAGAATCGCCGATCAAAATGTATGGTATTGACATTGCACGAGTCGAACTTCAACTTCATATTATCGAAACATTATGTCAATTCCATAAATTTTGATCGGCGATTCTATAAAGAAGCGATAAAGAAAACGTCTTATCTAAAGTGCCTGGGTTGCCTTAGAAGTTAGAGTTAATAATAATAAATAATATTAATCAATATAATAAAATACTTCGACGATGCAATTCATTTTTGTCTGTTGCCTGCTGGCTACCTGTTCCAAATTTAAAATTAAAAAATGCGTCTCTACACCTCGCGGCGATGCCATATAAATTGACCTTAGTACTAAAGGTCGTTTGCTATCTTTTTATCTGTGTTGCCAGCTACCATTGTGGTCTCCAGCCAGTAACAGATCAGCTATATCGATCGGCAGCAGCACAACAGCACAGTAAATCTCCGCACCTGAACCTGAACGGTGTACAATGGTCGCGCCAATTGTCGTCTGCCCATTGTTTTTCTATGTGATTTATGTCTTGCCAAGGATATAGAGTAGGGTCTGAGCATTAAGAATTTTTACAGGAAGTTTAAATTTTACAACAGTCAACAGTGTCCTGTAATTTTTCCTATTCAGATAGATAGTCGACGCAGTAGTTGTACACAGATGTGCATCATCATGATACTTGATGTTCCCAACGACTTCTTTGCGTCAACATAAATTTTTCGCGCAGGAGGTATAAATTGTCCGGTACACCAGCTTTCCTTACCTTTTCTGTGACTTAAGGTATGTACTTACTAAGTTTAAACATGAAGATGTATTTAATAGACAGGCAGACAGACACACTCTCATATCAGTAATATTAACAACATTGCAGAAATTCCAAGCTCAAGTTAAATCTACAAAATAACAATCTGAAATAATGTATTTATTTAAGATGTTAATTTTGGCAAGACTGATTGAAGATTTACGGTCGTATGAATAAAAACTTAGCGAATGTTTACAACAGCTTTATAAGCCTGTTGTAAAATTTAATATGAATAAACGTTCTCTAACAGTGCTCTAACACCTTTTTAAGGTGACAGCTGTCAAAAATTAGCGCATGTTTAATAAGCCTGATATAAACCTATTTTAAGCATAATCGTTATGAATAAACGTTTGCTAACAGTTGTTTAGGCTCGAAACGTCAAATAGGAGTTCGCTAACTTTAGTGAAGCCTCGGACCTACTTTAAGACCATTTTAAGAGATTGAAATGGACGAAATATCGAGTATTATCGCGATTTCTGACATTATTGCAATTTTTGAAGGAATTTCTAGCCGCCCTCGTCGACAAAAAGTATACATATAATAAGATAATAATAAATCCATTTGACGACTTAAAAATATTTTTATTAGTACCTGCATGTTAGGGGCAGAGGGCGCTGCGCGTTGATAGTATTCCTGTTAGTCAATAGATGGTGTTTTTTAAATATTTTTTTTGAGTGGATTTTTTAAACTCATGAAATAACTTTATTCCTTTCGGGTGTCCTTAGACACCTCTCAAGTTTTTTTTTTCTACAAAATACTCATTGAATTTCATTGAATTTGACACAATATTGATGATTGAACACAATAAATTGGCACACTACCAACATTACTAAAAAAAGAATACTATAAAACGTCATCTAACAGTATTCAAGCTAGCGAAGGCTTAGCAAGCGTTTATTCATATGGAGTGTTATAAGACGGTTTTTAACTTTAGCGAACATTTTAGTTAGGAAACTGTTAAAACCTTCACTAAGATTTTTTTATTCATACCACCGTTTATGTGCATGAGGAGTGGATTAGCTGTTAAGTGAAGTGTAGTCTATACTCTATACCTTTAAATTTTTTCCCATCCCTGCCGCTACACTACGTTAATGATATTGCTCAGTCTCAACTTTATGTCCATGCGCCGCCCCACGAATCCCGATGATGTCTGAACTGAGCACAGCTGCGGATTACGATTTTATATCTCATCTAATGAGATGACAGATTTAAGTCTTGCACCTTTGTTACGATACGCATTGCTTATACTGGTAATGAAATAAGAATGTTCTTGTTTAATGGCAATGTTTAATGAGTAACCTTTTGGAAGACTTGTTACAATTGAAGACAAAAGCTATCGCATTTTGTTAACCTTTTTAATGAAATGATATGAACTGATATGAAATGATAATATGAATAATTACGAGCGAGTAATACCAGATTCTGACCGTAACTCAGGTTTTCGATATTTTCGGTATTATTGTATGTCAGAATATGAAGATAACTACCAAATTTCGTCGAAATAATTTCAGTGGTAAAGTCGTAAACGCGTAAAAGGTAGACATTTTAGTGTTAGTATGGATGGTTGATAATTTCTATCTTGTTAATTGGCATAATCAAAGAACATCGTCGTAGGGCTAGGGGGTCTATCTGTCACTAGTACACTTTACATAATATTATAATGTTTTTAATTCCTGGATTAACCGAATGGCTGATATGAATCTCTCTTTATCATTCAAGTTAAATATTGTAATTCGTAACTGCCTTGTAATCTAATACAATTTTGTTTTCCTGTATCTCTATTGTAAAGGTAACTCATACTTACCAATTATAACTTGCTTTTACAAGTCACTCAATTCAGTATGTAACTCAGTATGTCTAAAAATGTAACTTATTATATGAGTTTGTACCACTCAGATTGTAATATTACCTATATAAGCTTGTAATATGTTAACCTTTTAAGTCACTCACTCTAGTATGTATATAATTTAACTCAATTAACTTATTTTCTAACACATGTTTGTAATATTAAGTTTTTTTTTAATAACATCTATTTAAGATTGTAATAAGTGAACAACTATTATTGGCCCTACTTCCTACTGATAAGTATAGCTTATAATTGCCTAAAATGTATTAGAGCTTACAAAATAACATTAGCTATACCTACATGTGTCATTAGTAATATAAGAATGATGGCTGTTGTTGTTCCTAATAATAAAATAAAATAAAATAAAATAAAACATTGTTATACTTTACTATTATAAGTTACCACCAATCCAAAAATCAGCTGTCATTAGAACATCCATAGAAGAAAGTGACAACATTAACGACGACGATCGAATTCGACCATCGTTTTTAAAAACCTAAGTTTCGAAGATCTTATAGCCTCATACATAATGCTTAACATTCCATAACTTGCAGCACATCAAGGGCTATAAAGCGTTGTAAAAGTATTTTGACTTTGGAGTCCTCCGTATATCACGACCGCTCGCGTCAGGACCAGACCCTGATATAAATGTGAGTGTGTGGTGTCATATACAGAGTCTTACTTTACAAAATTACATAAATATCTCAATAAGTTAAAGGTTCACACGAATATTATAATTTGAGTACAAAAGTGTGTGTTTGCTGCTAAACTACTTTTAATATTTGGAATAGGAATACTTTGAGTTCCGGAAAAGAAATCCTGATGAAGGAAAGTATCTCTATTAAAAAAATTATGTGATAAACCAGTTTTGGTGCAACTAAGTATACAATAAACTATTATTTCATCTAAGACGTATTAATATTAAGTTACATCTACTATTTGCTCTAACTTCTATCTTTTTAATACTAAAAGTTCTTGTAATCGTAAACTTATATTCTAAAAGTCATGTTATCAAGTTATTGCTGTATTTTATTTTTATTTTATTTGTACAAAAAAACTTACAGCTATGCAATAAAGACAATTAAAACTAATAAAATTAACTATAAGCCATTAACAAGTTTTTACATAATATGAATAAAAAAAAAAAACAAAAAATAACTTATTACTCAACACAATACATTGGCTATGTATGGTATTCATAATATTTTTTTCTGTTAATTTTCTGTACTCTCACGTGATAACGCTACTTAATTTCAGCTACAGCTAAGCGTACAGCAGCCGTTGTCACTGCCGCCTCACCCCTCTCGCATTTGTCACGGCGGGTACTGGTGACGTCTAGCGCGTCGACTTGCACTTTATGACGTCATAAACTCATGCAGTGGCCATGGTGATACTTTCAAACAATATTTTGACCGTCGCGTAGTCGTGCTATCGTGGAAATTGATTCATAGGCAGACCTTTGTTATTTGGTGGAGTTATGTCAAGTCTAGCGTAACGTATGTCTATCAATGTGAAATATGAATAAAAATCTCTTTAGAACTTACAAGCTGGTCAAAATATGTATGTATACCTGTAGTCTGTGCCTAGACCTGATTTGAAGACATCATTTAACTGTCGCGATCTTGTTATTTTGAGACGGTATAACTTATTAGTTATTTGTACAGTCGTGCAATGCCTTCTTTAATGAGTTTAACCTAACGTAGTAAGCGTAGGTATGTAAAATAGCAAGTCTAGTTCATCTTTTTTAAAAAAATAGGTAACAATGTTGGATACTACACTCGTTATATCCGAGATGCAATAACGGAAAATATAAAATAGATGAATTTACAGATCAAGAAGCTTATCTTCAATTTGCGACCGTATTCAATTATAGGAATACAATGTAAAAATTGAACTCAGTCTCCTTTGGCAAATCAAATTAATGGCTTTCTAGGGAAATTGTTAAGCTACAATAAAAATCCGAAAGAATTGGAATACTGACGGATTTTGAGTACAAAATAATCGATTTCCTTGACAAACTAATTTCGTCTTTTCTATTCTTTCATAGAAATAAAACGTTTTGTAGCCTATTATAATACACTTGTATGTTTCTTACCTCAGTTTAAACTAGTATTAACATTACATTAAATTGCTTATAATATTTTATTACAAGAGTTTACTTATAAGTTATAATAACCACATGTCAATAGTGTATTTTGTAATATTTGAAATATGATTTCATATAAAATTTGGTGCTAAAAGTTTTATATTTTACAATCGATACAAAAATGGACTACAAAACATTTTAACAACAGAAGACAAAGGGTGAATTGCACCAGAAGCGTAGTTAAAGTTAAGGTTAAGATTATCGTCAAATATGGTGAATTTGCTAGGGATTTGACAGTTCATTTCACAATTTGTTATGGTTAAAGTTAAAGTTATAGGTAAAGTAGGTTGATGCAACTCACTCTAACATTTCTCCTACTCCAATCACGACTCAAAACTATCAGGCGATAACTCGATTACATCTCATCTCATTATCGAACTCGAACTGATCGTAATAGGGGTATAAGTGAATTTACCAAGATGTATGGTTACTGCGTGATGTAGTAACAAACAACAGAGATTGTTTTGGGGTTAGAATTGAATTCTTATTAGATTATTTCTGGATTAAGTTAAGTGTTTGTGTGTTTTGGTTACTGTAATTAATAAGTTGTCACATAATATTTTTTGTAAATTTCTAACAGCTATTTTTATCCATTTTACCTATATTCTATCTAAATAATGAACCTTTACAGATTAATATGCTCTGTAGGAAAATCAAGTGTTTTTTTTAATTAAAATCCAAAGTTTTTCTGCTACGAAAAACAACAAGTTACAAAAAAATCGATGTCCATGATTGTCCTTAAATCTAAACAAAAATGGAAACAACAAAGATGTTATTTCCATGTTTGTTTGCAATAAAGGTTTCATTTCGGGAATGGAACTTATGATCTTTAAGTCAAAGAAGCTCTAACTTCTAAGCCAGTAGACCACGGAGCGGGGAGTAAGTCACTAATCAGTACCTCGTTATTTTTAGTATTCCTCGAACCGACTATCTCGTGTTTATTCTAAGTACAAGACAAAGCAACACTTCCCGTGTGGGACACGTCTCGCTAATCAAGTGACGTTCCCTTTTGGAGCCGCCATTGTGCCTATAATGGCGCTCGCCTAACATGGCGCAAACGAGCCTCATTCACACGCCGCTTTGTCTACACTCTATTGCTGTGGCGGCGAAATATTTAAATCACGACGGGATTATGTTTTGTTTAGTCGTTGCAACATCGCATAGCTTGCTTATTTCGGTGGCAGTTGCTGGTTTCTTTGAATGTAATGTTATACAGAAGTTAATAAAGTGACCACTTGTATGTGTAATACACAAGAACCACTCTCTCTGTCTCTACTCAAATAAACCAATATCGTTTATCGCGCGGGAACCGTACATTTTTCCGGGATAAAAAGTATCCTAATATGTCCTTTCCCGGGACTCAAAGTACATAATTATCTCCATTTCAGCAAAATCGGTTCAGTGGTTTGAGCGTGAAGAGGTAACAGACAGACAGACACACTTTTGCATTTATAATATTAGTATGGAATAGCTTACAGAACTAGGTAATAACACGAAGCCAGCAGCAGTATATCATCTGATGTACAACTTCCTGACTTCCCGATTCCAGCGCGGATGGGGTAATGGCCTGGGGAAGACGAACAGCATACGATAGACTACTGCATGCTTCAGGGTCTAGGTTTGTTTACTTGGTAGTTTCAGGACTAAATATTAACCATAATTATAATATAATGTTTCGTCCTAGTCTGTCATGCGACTTTTCTTACATAATATATTTTATTTACCACGAGCTATTGCCCGCGGCTTCGCTCGCGTTAAGAAGTATTATTGTATACAAACTTTCATCCCCTATTTTAACCCCATGGGGGTGGAATTGATCAAAATCCTTTCTTAGCGACGCCCACGTCATAACATCTACCTGCATGCCAAATTTCAGCCCGATCCGTCCAGTTTTTTGGGCTGTGCGTTGATAGATCACCATGTCAGTCAGTCACTTTTGAGTTTTATATATTTAGATTGGTACGAGGGTCATCTAGTGTTTTACATACCTAATGTTCAGTGACAATCCTTGATTCAAAACTGTGCAAAGACATTTTAATAGTTTTTAGGGTTCCATACCCCGAAAGAAAATCTGTTGCTTATAACGAAAAATTTGAAGTTTTTCTCAATTTCCGTAGACTGCTAGAAATACCATACTTTCGGCTTTGTATTTTGCACAAAATAAAGTAGACGCTAAGGCCCACTTGCGCCAATCTGGGTTAAAGTTAACTCTGAGTTAAACATCATGTCATCTCTATCACTGACTTGGTGAGTGACAGATATGACATGATGTTTAACTCAGAGTTAACTTTAACCCAGATTGGCGCAAGTGGGCCTTAGTATATCAATACATACCTTACATGTGTCCGAAGTAAGAGTGTACTTAGCCCTAAATAAGGCACATTTTGTGTCCCTTAATGGCAGTTAAGTGTGGAGTTATGTTAACACGGACTCGCTGAAACGGTTTGGAAGTGAAACTTGAGTCATTAATTAATATGGACACCTAAGTTGGTGGATTTAAAATGTTCTACATGTTTAGTTTACCTTTATACTGGATTCTCAATTTGTAAGTCAACTTTCTAATAATGTGTTTGCCTCTAGCTGAAAGCATAAAGACGTGTTTCTACTTTCGGCAGATTATTTTTCAAGGTAAGTACATTTTGATTGAATAAATTCTGGAACTCTTGAAACGATTTTCCTGAAAATTACACGAATTAGATTCGGGTGAATGTTTGTAAATCAATATTACGTGTTTGTTAATTACTTAAAGAATATATAAAATTTTAGCTACCTTTATTATAATAATAATAATATTATGTTCGTCCTTTTCTACACTACTTTTCTTTTCGTAGTAGTTGACGTCGAACTAACGCGAACGTACTTGTATTTTAGCCATTTAAGGAAAACTTCAAATATCAAGAAAACTTGACCACGTGATGATCATGATGTTTGAATATTTGAATCTCGAATTTTCTAAATAAGATTTTTCATTTAATTATAATCTTTGTAAAATTCAAGATTTTATCATCGAAGTGGCGTAAAGGAAATATTCAGCTCTCTCGTAGATTTTTTTTCTATCTAATGCCCTTTACATGCCTACAGCCATATTGAAATATTAACATAAATACAGACCGCGACAATCGCACAATCGGAGGGAGTGTTTGAGGACACTTCGCACAAGTGTCCTCGACATCTGTCGCGACTCGCGACTAAACGATAGTGAAAACCGTAAGCCGCAGACAACGCAGATTTAATACTGCGAGTGCGAGGGGCTTAAGAGGTTTTATGGGACTTAAAGAGTCTGTAAGAATTTGGAATGCTATGGTGGTGAGTATGAATATGGTCTATAAGTTCTAGAACCAATACACAAAAACATAGCTAAAGAGGCAGTGTCATATGAAATGAATGTATTAGTAGTAGTAGAAATCAGAAGACTCACTAGATTTTAACCAAATAAAATTACTGTTTAAGAAAAAGTTGCTTACATTCAGATGTGTACAATATCCCGAAATGAAAACTCATCCTGTGCATAACATACAATACAATAATATCTACGACATTTTGAGTTAAACTTGTTTTACTAACAGTAAAACATACTTATACATACTCTCTCTTAAACTTGTTTTTCGTATCTAAAATCTCTCTCCGAATGAGCATTCTTTCTTCTTTTATCACATCTTTACGGAGAACATTCTCCATTGAATTGGAGCACAATCCAGGATATTTATAGCTGCAGCCACAAAGGTGGCGACGGGAAGGATAAATCCCAATACGGGTAATAAACATACGCTCTTTGGCAATAAAATAAATTAACTACGTGTAGTGGGCGAAAACCTCCGTAATTATTGTAATGCAGGTTGTATTTTTGAGGTTACAGTTTGAATCTAAATGCGTTTCGTGTTTTTTTTCTGAATAGCCAAATTTTTCTTCTTTACCAATAAGTAGGTAATAAATAATAATATAATGTTACTTAGAGACTAACTTCATTTCTGGATTTCACGGGAAAATTTCCCATCGCGTATTCCGACCATTTCAACTGAGATGATATTTATTGATAATATGCTATCTGCATTTATTTAAATCCAGTATCAATCTAGTTTGAATTCTGTCAAACAGCTCATAAACAAGATCGTTGAGTTAAACTGATTTAAAATAAGTATAATATTATATTCAACACAAAATAACATTATTTTCAACCAATTTTCGGACAAGGCTCCAATTTTTATATCATTTGCCCCCATATTTTTGCAGACGTCCCTAATATTTGGGTAAGCTCGTTAGGAGCGACAATATAAAATATAAATGTTAATTTTTAATTAATAACAATTGGATACAATAGAAGGGTAATTTTCGAAGCTAGCAGGGCCATAAAGGCATAACCCTGAAACCTTGCATTACCTCGTAATGTGAGATATAGGGTTAGGGCCCTTTATATAGGGTAAAGGAGGGGTCAAATGTATCCCTTTTATTATTCAGGGCTGTCGGTATTTAGAAACAATATTTTTTATTGTTTCGATGTAGAATTGAATCCACGAATTAAGGTAGAAAGGAAGCCCTAAGAGATTAAACCACTGGACCTTGAAAGCGGTCAGCTTTGTACTTGCTGATTAATAAGACTTTGGACTAAAATCTTATTGGATAGTTGTTAACATTATAGGCACTAGGCAGGGCTGGGAGGAGAGTGAGATTGTGCTGTAACTATAATATGTATGTCAGCGTTTTATTTACTCACATGTGGTTATTTTCGCGGATTATTGCAAGGAATATTAATAAGTAAACAGAATGCTATGGATTTCCACATTAGTAACTCCAATTATTATTTGAATTAAGTAGTTGTTCTAACTGCGGTGTCTTTTTTTTCTTTAATAGATTGTCAAGAAAAAGTGGCGGGATGAGCTAAACTCTTTATCTAAAGAGTGGCCAAAGCCAAATAGGCCTTTGCCCAGCAGTGGGACACTACCGGCTATTAATAATAATAGAAAGTAATTCCTTCCCATGTCGGCATTCTTAATCTGTGTATCAGTGCATTTAAATGAGATTTGCTTAATTGAATGTCTGTATTAGGCTCGTCCTAATTTAGGACTGGTATTCATGATCAGTCGGCTGCCTGTCAAAACCAACCGCGAGTGGATTAAACGCTCCATATATGGCTTACCGTGTTGCAGATCAAGGCCAGACTTTCGCTGTAATGTCCAGTTTTTTTAGTTACAATGTAACGATGGTAGTTGTTTGTTCTTTATTACAATGCAATGATTTAAGAGTTCACGGGAATACTTTTAATTTTTTTGTTTTGTAGACACATTTTTTTTTACATTTTATTAGATTATTTTGTTTCTTGCGATAGTTTATTTTGTTAAAATCACTTAAGATTGTTGACTGTGTAAAATGCAAGGAATATTTTATTAAAATCCAGTGGTAACACGTCATATTTTCCATTTTTGCAGGTGTTGTTCTCTACAAATAATGTATTTTGTATTTTTAAACACTTCCGCTTGATAAGCTTATCGGCATATTAATATTCATGTTTAAAAACTGGACATTACATATAAAATCGTCTTTCCGACACGACTACAACTATGAAACTGTATGAACAGTCGAAAGTATGAAAGCTTTCCTTTTTTGGTGGAACTTTCTCGACATAATAGATCCGGTCGAGGACTAAAGTTGACGTCCAGTAATTTGGGATCGATGGATCAATGATTAAGATCCATAATCTTGATCATTACGCCCATATAGGTCGGTGCCGTTAGGCCGTAATGAATTTTTATCTTTTATTATAATTGAGGTTATAGTTTTGAAATAATATTATAATGAATGTTATCAAAACATTGCAATAGGTACTGTTTACAGTAGGTTTTTTATGAAATAACGGGGCAAACGAGCAAACGGGTCACCTGATGGAAAGCAACTTACATCGCCCATGGACACTCGCAGCATCAGAAGAGCTGCAGGTGCGTTGCCGGCCTTTTAAGAGGGTATAGGGTAGGGATGGGAAGAGAAGGGAATAGGGTAGGGGATTGGGCCCCCGGTAAACTCACTCACTCGGCGAAACACAGCGCAAGCGCTGTTTCACGCTGGTTTTCTGTGAAGACAAACAATTGAAACAAAAATATGAAATTGTAGTTTAGACTTTAGACTTTTAGGATAGAAAAAAAAAGTTTACCGTAACGTACTTTTTAGGTAAATGGTACTGAAGTCAAATTGACATAATACTAGCCATTGCTTGCGGCTCCGTCCGCGTATATAGTCTTTGCCTTGAGAAGACTTGAATATTCTAGCACACTTCTAAAAAGTTTTTATTGTCTCGTAATATTTTCGAAATTGGAACAAGAAACGTATTTCTTGATGAAACAAAACACAATATTATAATTTAAATTTGGGAGTTTTCGAACTGATCAGGAATTTGAAGGCGCCCCAGATCGAAAGAAAATGTTCAACTTATTTGTAAATTAAATTGTGCGATAGATTAGCGTCTGAAGTTCGCGGGGTTGTTATTTTCTTGTTCCGCCATTTTGATTGGTAATCATTGACATATCATATTTACAGATAAGTTATATTCATCTACTTGCGAAAAAAAATGTTACGTATGAAAACAAAGGAGGATGTAATAGGCTCCAATAAAAAAATACTACGCTTCGCTTACTACTGTTGCTGTTTTGAATATCTGATATGTAGGAAAAGGAAGGGACAAAAAAGGGACATTAATTTAAGGTTAAAGTTGAGCAAAAAAAGTAAAAGCAGGTAGCTCTTACCTGCTAAGTTCTTTAAAATGACATCTGACAAGTGACAGTAGCACCAGCATCTGAAACAAAATCAAAATCGGTATATCTCTATTTGTTAAGGGCCCGGGTTACCCTCGAAATTTTCATACATTCTTAATACCAAAATCGTTTTCTCATACGAAAATATTTAACATGTTTGAGTTATTTTTCAGCTTAAGATAGTAATTACCTAGGGTCCTGAATATTTTTTTTTACAAAATATTTAAATACTAAAAAAAAATTTTTTGTGTTTAAATATTTTTTAGTAAATTTACTACTAAATATTTAAACACCAAAAAATAGACAAAAACACTAAAAATATATAGATAAATAGTAAATTTACTACAAAATATTTAAATAATAAAAAATATTTTTTTTAGTTTAAATATTTTGTAGTAAATTTACTATTTATTTATATATTTTTTAGTGTTTTTGTCTATTTTTTGGTGTTTAAATATTTAGTAGTAAATTTACTAAAAAATATTTAAAAACAAAAATTTTTTTTTTAGTATTTAAATATTTTGTAAAAAAAATTTGTTCAGGACCCTAGGTAATTACTATCTTAAGCTGAAAAATAACTCAAACATGTTAAATATTTTCGCATGAGAAAATGATTTTGGTATTAAGAATGTATGAAAATTTCGAGGGTAACCCGGGCCCTTAAGTTCATGTCCCGACAATATTTAATGGAGCTCAACACCCCCACTTGTGATTTGCCATCAGCCGTATACGGAGAAATGTTCTGAATCTTTCAAACGCAAGACTCCCTCCACGGCTGGGCTACCTCAAAAGTCAAAAGGGAGCGGACTTCTACCAAAATAAGGGAACACCTCGGAACGGAACGAAACGCAAAGCTCGACATCCCCCAGTTATGACTTATGGATACATCGATGTCGGAGATACGAAATTTTTGTTACAAGTTTATTTGTTATCGAGTTTGCGAAGTTAATTTTGTAATAAATTGGCATTTCATTAGCTTTTAATATGTTTTATTAACTTTTTATTGTTTCAATTGCGATATTTTCTTTTTATTATTGAAAAATTTTTGATTTCACTGTCCTCAGTAAAGTTTTCATTAAATTCTTGAGCAACTTTTATTATTATTTGAGAATACTAGTTACGATTTTAGTTTTTCCGCAGATTGTAAAGTTTTGTTTGCACCGAATATGCTTCAAAATTTAAATACTTAAACTAGTGATTAATAAAATGTAAGCCACAGGCAGTATAGGTAACTAAGTTGTAATAAAAAGAACCAACTATGGAGTGGGTTTTTCTGTCCATTTCTCATTGCCAGCGTTGTAGATAGGGCATCGAAACCCGGACCTAATTTTCCAAAGTCGGGATTTCGGGTATACGGTAAATGAAAACCAGTAGGTACCCGGGTCTTTTCAGCTTTAGTTTTTTTACAGAAATAATCCCAGGTTCGATGCCCTAGTTATAGATCTGGCCAAATGTGGGTCCAACTTAGCAGACTCACCATTCGCATCTTCGGCAATAATATAATAATAGCTCCCACACCTGTTTCGGTGACGGTGACCGGTTTCATTGAAACCAGGCCAGCTACGCAGGAGTATTTTTATAGTGCCCAAGTGTGTGCGCAGTACACAAGAGCACTCTCTATTCCTTTACTCTCATAACCCAGTGGGACGGCAGACCGACACGACCGGCGAGAGATCAGGCGCAGGACCGACTTTTTACATGCCCATCCGACGCATGGATCATCTTACTTGTCAGACAATCAGGTGATCAGCCTGCATTGTCCTAACCAAACTTGGAAATAACATGTTTCCAACGCGGGAATCGAACCCACGACCTCCGAGTCAAGAGCCGCGCTCTGTACCACTAGACCACGGAGGCGTCAACCTTCGGCAATAGTAGTTAGAAGTAGCGACATAATTCAGGCGACGATAAATCGTACGATATTGACGTCACCGATAATGGTTTATTGAGCATAAGCTGTAAAAGAACAATTTCATAGACGTACGGTGACCATGGTGTAGATTGTAGATTGTTACAATAATTTGTTTTATTTTGAACCTCCGACAAAAATGTGCCGGTGTTAATATAATAACAGAATATGCAGAATAATAAATATGCAGAAATTACGTGTACCTAAGTAGTTTTTGAAAATTAAAAAAAATGTAAAACTTTCGTCATAGAAACGTAAACTGGACGGATGGAGGGAGAGTTAACCGTCGGTGCTGCGAAGGAAAGGAAGTATGGTATCCTTATCTCTTATCGGCGAAATGGTAATGCTTTTTCGTTTTCACTTCTGTTAGCATTTCCGTAGACTGGCGACAGCTATACAAAAGGCAGTGTTACTATACATGCTAAACTTTTGATAGACAGCTCGTTACTGTGCAATATCTGCTGTCAAACGCCTGTCGCTAACCTGTCGCAAGTCAGTCATTTAATCGCCCTGTCGGAGTGCGTTTTGATATTTGTTTTTCATTTTAATTACATTGTAGGAATAATGTTTATCTACAAACTGTGAATTTTCTCATTAGTAGAGAAATATATAGTCAACCTACAAATAGCCCGTAAATCGGATCACATAATCGTTCATTACGTGTTACACGACCGTTTTATTGCGCGTCGTTATCGCCCATTCTGATATACAACCGGCAATGGAATATTCATAATTTACCATCCACTTTATGGGACTGATATGTTTGTAGCCTAGAGAGAGGGGACAACAACATAATTATTATTTAAACATAAATATTATATTAAATAGATACGACCGCTACTCCGTTGCGCCAAATGTCGTTTATCGCACGGGAATCCTACATTTTTGCGGGATAAAAAGTATCCTGTCCTTTTCCGGGACTCAAAGTATCTCCATACAAAATTTCAGCAAAATTGGTTCAGCGGTTTTGGGCGTAAAGTTTCTGTCTGTTACATACAAACAGACAGACTCACTTTCGCATTTATAATATAGTATGAATATTATAAGCAAGTGGCTTCACTCTGCTTCCTCTATCGGTTGTATCACGGGGAGTGCTTTGAGGAATTGTTCGGAATCATACCACCTGCAACTTTTCACCATCGTCCCACGCGAAAAACATACCATCCTCATCACCTTGATGAGTGGCAGTCTTCCACAGTGCGTAACTTTCTGCCGCGCACTGTGAAACTCTGGAACGAACTGTCACCAGCAGTATTTCCGGACCTATACGACCTGCAAACCTTCAAGAAAAGAGCGTATTCCCTCTTAAAAGGCCGGCAACGCACCTGCAGCTCTTCTGATGTTGCGAGTGTCCATGGGTACTTGTACTATTATCTATTTTGTGCCATGGGCGACGGTAGTCGCTTACCATCAGGTGACCCGTTTGCTCGTTTGCCCCCTTATTTAATAAAAAAAAGCAACGTGCATAACGAAGGTGCTGCAAACTAGTGTCGCTCCGAAACTTGCTTGTCGTGTGCTGACACATACAGTTAGAGGACGTTCCCTATTGTTGTTTTTACAAGATATAATATTACGCACCCCCCAATTTCATATTATAAGTTATCTGTTACCTTTCAGTTTTATTTTACCTCCTCTGAAATGATCTTTATCTAAACGAAATAAGGACGATTCTCGTTAAAACTAAGGTAGAGTAGTAGAGTAGGTAAGAAGCCAGGCATTAGTCAATAATTCCCGCTAGATTAATGGTGCAGTGATAAATTACAGGCAAGTCCACTAATGTACTGCCTTTGTCCGATCAGAGAGATCTCAACAAATAAGCACTTATTAAGTAATAGTCCCTCTGAGTCTGGAGCCATAGAGTAAACACACCGTAAAATTCCGTACTAATATTATACATGCGAAAGTGTGTCTCTCTGTTACCTCTCACGGCCAAACCGCTGAACTGTGCACCGATTTAGCTAAAAGTTGGTATGGAGATATTTTGAGTCCCGGGAAAGGACATACAGGTATAATTTTTATCCCCGAAAAAATGTATGGTTCCCGCGCTATTTTAATGAATTTTGGCGCAACGGAGTCGCGGGCGTCATCTAGTCAGGGCGCGCGTAGCGAGCCCTAGTATATTCCACAACCTGAGCACTTTTGTGGTACACTTCACAGAAAAAGTATCACGCCTATTGATTTGTGCTTTAGCATAGTAATATTTATTTATTTGTAGATGTGTTATCATCGGTCGGTCAAGGTTTGGTTAATATTAAAATATGAAAAAAAAACTGCTGTAAAGATTATTACCACGTAGAAAAACGACGCGAGCCCTCACAAAGCTCGGCTTTTAGCTAGTATTTATAAGTAATAGTAAATTTTACTACTATTTTATGCAAAATTATGCTCAGACATTGCCTAGTCAAGTTTATGTTGGCCACACTTTACCGCGTACATAATTAGTTATACTATATATTGCCGGGACTCGGACATATAATATAGTATATTTAGTATCTGGGAGTGCAGCGGTTATGCAAATCGGAGGCACCAATTATCATAAATTGTTGTCATCTAATGGGCATGAGTAGATGTATGGTAATGCGGGTCATTTATTGCGGGTCAAGACGGACTCGGCTGAGGTAAAATACACTTTCTGTTCAGAGTCAGACCACAGAAATAAAGAGAAGTGTTGTAAAAATTGTATTCCCTCTTCCCGCTTCTGATGTTGCAGTGTCCATGGACGACGGTAGTTGCTATCCATCAAGTGACCCGTATGCTCGTTTGCCCCATCTACACTACTATTATAAAGAGGAAAGATTTGATTTTTTGTTTGTTTGTTTGTTTGTTTGTTTGTTTGTTTGTTTGTTTGAGTCGAATAGGCTCCGAAACTACTGGACCGATTTGAAAAATTCTTTTGCTATTGGAATCTTACATTATTTCTGCTGAACATAGGCTACATTTTATTTTGGAAAAAAGTAGGGTTCCGTAAGATATTTGAGTTTTTCGGACGCAAGGTGTAAAAAATCAGCTAGAAAAGTTACTTATTTTGCGTACGCTGCCTAAACTATAAAAGATAGAACCATAAAATGTTCTAAGTAATTGTAGATCTTATAAATGTCTACAAAAAAGTCCGCGACACACTATACCTATCTATTTCGAGTGAGGCACAATAACCATTTATTTATTTAAAAATCCTGAATTTTTTTTGGACTACATTTAAACGGATATATTTTACTCACGCTATTAATCCTTATCAAAATAAATTATTTTATCACTAAGTACAGTTTATGTAGATAATATTTGGTCTTTGAATGATTAAAATTGGACGTTTGGTTTTGAAGTTATGGCGAAATTAAAATATTACGATAGTGGGCGTCACCAAAGCGCGTGCAGGAGGAAGACAATATTCTGTTGTAGAAATGAAAATTCTGTACATAAAAGATATGAAATGACACCCGAAATTACACCTTTGTCACTACATCGCTATAGAAGCCAAAAATGTGGTTAGTTTTTTGTCTGTCTGTCTGTCTGTCACTCTTTCTGTCTGTCTGTAAGTATGTTCCAGTATCACACGAAAAATACTGATCCGATTTGAATGTGGTTTTTGCAGATATTCTATTTATCTTCTTCCAACTTAACATCTGGTGTATAAAATTTTTTCCCCCCACCCCTCTAAGGGGACAAAAGAGGGGGTCAGATTTTGTATCAAACTTTTTTCTTTAACACGAAAACTACTGATCCGACTTGCATACGGTTTTCACAGATATATTATATTTGTCTTCTTCCAACTCAACATCTGGTGTATAAAAATCCTCCCCCCCCCTCCCCTCTCAACCCTCTCTGGGGACCAAAGAGGGGTCAGATTTTGTATACAACTTTTTTCTTTAGTGGACTTACTTCATATTAGGTATTAACTGTGTTTTTCAACTTAACATCTGGTGTATGACCTTCCCCCCCCCCCACACCCTCTTAGGGGACAAAAGAGGGGGTAAAACATGTATCAACTGATGATGTAGAAAATATACTTTAAATGGCAAAACAACGTTTGCCGGGACAGCTAGTTATTTTATAAAAAGGAAGATGGATACGCTTGAAGTAAAATACACTTAGACTCTAGACCCAACTGGGTCTCGACAGCCTGTTTAAGGCGGTAGACGGTCAGCGCGGTTCTGGTCGCGTAAATAAGGAACCAGAGGAACTCCTATGGCCTACTCTATAGTTTGTAATTCATGAGATCAGCGCACAACATACTCTTTGGCTTTATATTATTATAGTAATTGGTAATGGCACCAGCCAAAATCTGTAAAAAATAAAATTTAATTTCATCAATTATTGACTTCCTATTGTACATAATATTATGTCCTGACTCCTCTTACTTTTAGCGCATGTTTTGGAAATTTTCATATTATATTTTTGCATATATTAATTATTTTGCATGCATATTTCTTCACTTTGATAGTGCATATAATTCAATGTCTGCTTTTGAATCTGAACATACGTGCAATGCATTTCCAGCTAAACATTGCAAATTTCTATGGTGCGAACTGCGAATGCTCGCTATCTAAACATAAAAGACTAACAAACATAATTTGGTATAGTTTACGTGGTCATCCGACTGTCAATAGAGGTTAATTATCATAGCTCACAACAATCAGTTATACTGTCGCGGCTGTGGCAGACCGCACCCCACTGCAGTCTAATTGTGCGGTGATTTTTAATAAGCCTGATTATCATCAGCCATGGTTATTATTATTATCGCTACAAAGTTTATCTTTTATATTTTGGTAGTTAAGTATATAGTATATTATATGATCTACTAGATGCCATCCGCAACTCAGTTATGCTAAAATTCGTTTATCGCGCGTAACCGTACATTTTTTCGCGATAAAAAGTCTTTAATATGTCCTTTCCCGGGACTCAAAGTCCATACCAAATTTCAGCAAAATCGGCTCGGCGGTTTAAGCGCTAAGAGGTCACAGGCAAACAGACAGATAGCAAGGCACACTTTCGCATTAATATTTTAATATTATGGATAATATTATGGGTTTCCACTATTACTGAAAACAATAAACAGTCTATTAAAAAGTTTAATTAACAAAAGTGTAAGTCCCTTGCTCGTATCGCCGTAGGTTGTCGAGCTCCTCAAAGTCTAGACAATTCGATCCATCGGTAAAAATATGAGTTATCTAATACACGGTACGGACCAATACACAACCTAGAAAAGCATTTGAGGATTTTTTTTGGTATTGAAACTTTAACAAGGCAAACGCAGAGATATTAAGTATTTGTTAGCTAACGAGTTGGACAGAAAATGTATCCATGGAGTTTATATTATCATATATTCATTAAATTACAGTTCAGTAAATTGTAATCTAATTTATGGTTAATTGAACTTACCTTAAGTGAACTTCAACCAAAATTATACGAGTTGCTGCATCCGTAGAGATTTAATAAACCTGTAGTCCGAATTTTGTGGTACTGCATCATCACACGCCATTTAGATATTATTTATTTAATTTAAAACTGAAAAAAGACAATCAATTGGTTTTATAGTACTTCCGCCTTGCTTTCCTAGATGGCGGTGTTAGTTCGTCCGTCATTCTTTTTAGAGAGGATAATTCATAACATTTTATCATTCCGCAAGTAAAGAATAGGGGCAACAAACTAAGAGAAGTGGGTGGGGTGGGATCTTAAATCTCTACGGATGCAGCAACTCGTATAATTTTGGTTGAAGTTCACTTAAGGTAAGTTCAATTAACCATAAATTATACTTCGTTGCTGCATCCTATGAGATTTAATAAACCTGTAGATGTTCAGCGCGTAATTGCGGAATGATAAAATACCAGATTAACTATATTAAGTTAATTAATTACGGAATTTAAAATGATATAACATTATAGACATCATAACAATTTTTAGTTAATAAAGTATTGTACTTCTAAATAATAATACTACTTAATTAGTTTGGATATGCTATGAATCTGAATTTACATTAAAAATAGCTTCTGCGAAAGCTCTGTCTTGTGCTAAATCTGGTAAAGGTAAGTTATAAAACTTAGCAAAACAAAGTGATGAGCCGGCCCAGCCAGCGCATCGCTTGATAATGTCGACGGAGACTCCCGCGCAGCGCGCCGCCGACGTGGAGGCGTGTCGCGTGCTGTGCGCTGAATAAACGCCAATCTCTATGCCACTGTCCTTGAGGACACTCTTTATCCAGCGACTTATAGATTGGGAACTGGCATTATGAAAAGGCTTTCTAGTTGTTAAAATGAGCTTATCAGTAGCTGGGCCATTTCTCAGCTCTTTTGTCTTATCTAGGTAAATAAAGCTTTAGCTGGGGCTTGATGAATAATTATTAATAGTGATTACGATACGTGAATTTTCGGAATGAACGTCTTCTTTTCTTATGAGTGATAACGTCTGCACCCGTTGTCCCGTCGACAACGAGTTGAATTATTATATATAATTATTATAATATTAGAATGAGTTACAATTTTTTTTTTTTTTTTTTTTTTTTATAAAATTTCTAATGATAATAAGTATAGAATCTTACGGATAAAATTTAGATACGTACTCCAAAAGTTTATAAGGTTCCCTTAAAAATGAATACTTTAGGAAGCTGGGCTTACTCCTAAAGACTCCTTTAAAAAATCTTAGGATCGTTATTGCAACGGGATTTACCAATGATTAGAGACAAACTAGAGTCTAGACCTATAACAATTTAACATTCCGCAACTTGCTTTTTCATTAAGTTTTTCTGTTAAAATTTAAGAATTCGTAATATTATATCAGCTACGAATCCTTAATACAAATCAATTATTATTATTAATTTGACAAAAATTAAACCAATGTTTTAATCCTGTATCATACTGATTAATTGTACCTCCCGATAACGGTTTTAGTATGATATTGTCAATAGACATCTCCGGTATTCGGCGTCTTAGGTAGACTTTCCGCACAATACTGCGCACGCCAGAAGGTTTTATCTGGCCTAAAATAAATCTCGTCAGATTTGAGAAGCGATCAAAACAGTGGAAAACACGGCCGAGACATGACGGCCAGTACGGAACGACTAATTTACGAGTCGCTTCCTCTTCTATAATTTTCCTAAGACAGTATGAGCGCGAATGGCGGAAAGGCATAGAAAAAATAATCGTGCCATGAAATTGTAAAAGCAAGGATGATGAAGGCACCTGGGTCTTGTTTCCAAGAGACATAATATCTTAGCAGATAATAATATAGCACTTATTACTAAAGCACAACGCGAGTAAGTACGGTATCAGCCATCAGGTTGTCAGGTTGACCGAAGCTCAATAAGATCTTTAGTAAGTTCCTATCGTTACGTTACGTACCTAGACGCCTGGTCAGCATCTGTGTTTTTATATAATCGATGTTGAACGGTTTGAACCCCTCATGGCCTCGATCTGTCTTGTTGTGTGACAAATTATAAGAAGCAAATAAATTATATATGCGTTGTTTCTCGCACTACTGCCATATATCTCTCGCGATTTCATTGAGATGATGAAATTGAATACTTCACATTATAATATTAATATAAGATAATATAATTATGGCAGTAGTATTATTTATTCTTAGTAAGACATTTAAAATATTATCACAACGATGAAATGAAAAATGATTTCAATCCCTAGGCAGCCAATAATTCGAGATAATTGATATGATGGCGAGCTTCATCCGCAGACCAATGGCATCTAGTTACTACTCCGTCGCACGCGACGCCCCAGCCAGTGAGTGACGAGTCTGTGAAGATCTCCAGCTCGTATAAACTTGTGTTTATTCTATTAAAAAGCTTACTTTATTCTATTAAAAATAATATTGCACCACCAACTGGTGGTACAAATAAGGTTTTACAGGCATGATGGAATCAAAATTATTATTACATTTTTGTGAAGCTAAAAACTCGTTCAAAGTATTTAGTACGCGGCCAGTTGTATCAAAGAATATACAACTACACGGCTGTATGCTATTGCTGGTCATGCTGAAATTAAAGTGCCAATGAACTTCGCGAAATCGCGCTTTGTTATGGATTTCGTTGGCTAGTTAGTTTCTGGAGTAACTGCATGACTTGAGTATTTAATATTATGTCAAAGCTAATATAATATCATTGGTCAAAGCCAATAAATCTACAAAGTTGTGAAGGCGTCATACTAGTTTTCTCAAAGTTGATAATAAAACCTAATTGTTTCAATTTTGACCTTAATATAATATTATAATATAGTAGCATAATCTTTAGATTTCGATTCGAATTTCGACCACTAGATGGCCCTGCTTTCTTGACCACATAAAAAGAGGCTTTTGAAGCTTTACAAATATAAATGGCACAGAACTTAAGCCGTACAGGAAGGCAGTTAAATTCACAAAGATTATCATGAAATCGAAATCTCAAAAAGAAATAAAATAATAAATTTATGTAATGTATGAATCGGCACACCGCACAAGCAATTCCTTGAGATCGATTGAGATTTGAGATTGAGATATGAGGAATATAGGCATTTGGAAAGACCAATTTTATAGCAGTGCGAATATCTTCCATTTTAAAAGTTGATTACGTGCAAATTAAAAATGTATTTAAGTAATTTTGAGTTGAATATAAATCTTAACCCACCGATACTTTTCGGTGTAAGAAAAATGTATGAAATAAATTGGTCTGGCAAATTTTCATTACATACTGAAATAGCACCTAATTGTTTGAGTTCACTTATTGCTTTGCTCATCTGACTCTTTGTAAAAGGTGGATTACTTGGTTCCACACGTTGGTAAGGTGGCTTACAGAAGGGACTTATAACTCAATGCAGAAGGGTATTTTATAATATCCTTTAGCATAAGACAGCCCTGCACCGTGCTGTCGGAGGTTATTAGAAGCCAATTGCGTAAAAAGAATTGGATGCGGCCAGCGTGAGGTACCTCTAGTAGCAGCGTCTCCTGTCGTTGCTCGGTCTGGCGCTCGCGTAGGGGCGGCCGCGGCGCGGGGGCTGCTGGGCCCTCCTCGCCGACGTGTCGACGCCTGCGGCTCGTGCGGGCGGGCCGGCGCTGCTGGCGCTGGCCTCGCGTACTGCTGACGAGGAGGAGCTCGGGAGTTGCCCGGCAGTGCTTGTTGCTAGCGCTTTTCACCGAAAAGGTAGACGTCGCTTTTTACAATTTACGCCTTGGATTGTATTATAAAAAAAAAAATTACCGGTTTTTGCAGCCTGCTGTAGAACTGCGGCTACCTCTTGATTGAGTTTAGGCGCTTGTGCCAGCGAAAGGTTAGTCGGTATAAGAATGTTCGCCACAAGCGACTCCTTGTATTCCTTAGCCAAACCATCGACCAAGATTTTACCCCAACGTTCAGAGAGTTCGGTGGGAATGCGTTCGCCTAGGGCTTTCTCTGTTTTATTGGCCTTGCCAAGAATATTTAGTATTTCAAGTGGTAACCTGGGAGTAGATTCTTGGTTAGGATCTACTGGCACGGTGACTTCTGGTTGGCTCAGCGGCGCTGATGTCGGCGGTGCGGCCTGCGGCGACGCCGGTGCAGGCGCGGCCGACTCCATATAATCCACGTCTTCGACGTCGGCTAAAGATTGTGAAGTTCCACAGCAAGATTGAGCCTCCCGCGCGTCGATGTTTTCATCGCGCCTTTTGTCGTCGGATGAGTGCTCGTTATCGCAGCGGCCTTCCCGGGAGGAAGACGCTGATGACTCGGATCTTGTCCGGTGTGAATAAGCAAAAGCATAAAGTTGCTTTCAGGATGATATCACGTATCATCACGACTCAGTTTGTAACCTGGATAATATCGCGTATTACCCCTTAAGGTACAAAAGGTTGACTATCTGGTTAATATCACGTATTAACCCGTTAAGATAGTCCTTTTTTAACGTATCGTTACCATGCCATAGTTTCCAATCGCCGTATTTTGCGGCGAATATGTTCGTAATCATCCTTATTCTTCCTTTTTCCAATATTATTCGGCGATTTACACTAATTATAACACTTTAACACTGTAGAAATTAGTTTAAAAAGGATAACGTGTTGACGATGCCGCACACGAAAAACGAATGACGGACGAACTAACACCGCCATCTAGGAAAGCAAGGCGGAAGTACTATAAAACCAATTGATTGTCTTTTTTCAGTTTTAAATTAAATAAATAATATCTAAATGGCGTGTGATGATGCAGTACCACAAAATTCGGACTACAGGTTTATTAAATCTCATAGGATGCAGCAACGAAGTATAATGCTAATTATATTGTGTCCTCTCCATATTATGATGAATTTAGAATGTTTAGAGAGGCATACGCTATGATTGCTTATGATGGATGTCGATTGCATGCTATACATTGCTTCCTATTATGATAGCAATCATGGTTATATTTTATCAGTTATCTAATAAGGCATTTCATCATCAACATTAGACTTAAGGCTTATAAACGCGTCGGGAAAAGAAGCACAAGCAACCACTACTTTAACCTGTCTTTTTTATCCGGTTGTATTTCAGGCGGGTTATAATATCCGCGAGTCGGGTGTACCCGGGTATACCGGGTGGGGTGTGGGGGTGACGATATATTTTATGAATTTTCCGAACGTCACCGGCATACCAGTTAAATTCCAAATATCTGTGGGGCTGCCAGTGATGGGATATAGTCGATGGTTTTTGTTGTGAAATCTTTAAAAAGTCAATTTCTGAGTTGTACTTCTGCTGTCTAAATAATGAAGGAATCAATGTTCTCATAAGAAACAAAAAAAATATAGTACTTACACAAAAAATTGTTTTTTTGTGTATTTATTATAAATTTAAAGTATAATATTTTTGTATATTTTGACAACTAAATAAAAACTTATGTTTAGCTGTCTGTTTGTTTGTGTTTTGTTATTTTTAGTTATCAATAATTTAAATGATTTGTAACACGTAAACAGTTTAAATTAAGTTGAAGAGAATGTACGTGGAGGCCGCAAAGGCAGATCTTCCGACCGAGCGAGCTGGTGTTATGCTCGGTCAGACCGGAGCCCGCGTGATACATTTTAGTTTTCGTACATAATATACCGACGCATTAAAAAATCTTTGATAGCGCGAATGCAGGAATGTTAAGCTAATTGTGGGTATCGCCACAAAGTAATAACAGTCCAATGCACTTTCTATGCAGTAAATAAACTTATCGATGCACATATTCCCATCACTGAAATATGGAGTAGGCACGTGAGGTTTTACCTACGGTTAGACCGGATTTGTCGGGCTTACGGCAATCCGGATATCATATATCGTCTCTTTATTCCACGTGGAAAAGATAAAAAATCGATAATTGTTCACGCGCGTTATCGACAAATTGCAGATTTGCGGGTCATTTTTCACTTCACTATACTTTGACAAAGTAATTTTGGTACATGGTGTATACTTTACAAGTACATGTATCGTTGTAAGGTGAAATTTGACAGTTATTTACTATCTCTAGACCACGAATAGGCAAACGTAAAGTAAACATAGGACGGCCTGCGCTCGATGGACTATTTAAAGATGTTAGCGGACAGCGGATGGATGAGGGCTGCCCCAGATTAGGATGGTTGGTGCTCGTTTGGAGGCCATTATGAAGCCGTATATTTTGTGAATGTACGGTATTATGTCTATTATGAATAAATAAGCTTTACAAAACTCCACTTATTTTCAAAACGTTTCAATCTAACTGAAACTAAGTGTACCCTGATTCATCCTCATTGTTGAGTCACCATGACACATCATGAGGCGTCTTTAGCATGAGATGTGAGTATGTGACACATTGGTTGTCGTCTGTCATAACTACAAAACTGTAGTACTTATTGCTCCGGTTGCGGTGGACGAACAAAAATAGATGACCGGCTTGATAACTCAAATATTATTGTTTTCACTTTGGAGTTTGGAGATGTTTGTTGCTATTTATCTTATTTTGTAACTTTTTCTAGTATGAAGGTTTTTGGGGCATTTCCAGCATCACGCAACAGGTTAAAGGAGCTGTAGTTCACTAGCTATAGTTAGAACTAGCTGTTGCCCGCGACTTCGTCCGCGTTAGTATAGTAGATCACGTCCCAAGTATTATTTTTCAAAAATATTCAATGTACAGAATTGACTTTCCTACGATTTTATTATATGTATAGATAGATTCTACTGTAGCGCTTAATAATTATTACGTCATGAAAATTGCATAGAGCACTTCGCCTACCAAAATATTTATCTACGAATAATTAAAAATCTTTAATTAACTTTGGTTACATCATACGTCATGTCGATACGTCACACCACGTCAGTCTGGCCCTGTGGTAAGCACCCTAAGGACTTGTTTTATGGGTACCAGACAGCGGAAATATTATATTTAATACTTTTATACGATACATTATATATTATTAAGGACTTAACTTTAAAGAATTATATTTAATACATACTTAATATTGAAGAATTATACAATATACTTAATACACATATGGATGTGTATTAAGAATGTAAGTATAATTTTTCAATATTAAGAACTAAGATAATTAATATTAAGACTCATGGGAGTCAGCAACATTGAAAACTTTTTGTTTCGTGGGCGGCATTCGAACACGCGATCCCGGGCTTGAGGTACCACACACTAACAACTGAGCCACAGAGGTCGTCAAATATATTTTCATTCATATTTTCATTTCCGTTAAAAACAATATTGAAGTAAATATACGCGGACCAACAAATGCATCATTCGTCTTCATTAGCATGTTGAATAAAATCAATTTTTCCGCCGTTCTCCTTTCGGCTTAACCGTGCATTTGCAACTTTAATTGCTAATGACCCCATTACGACCCCATGGACCTACCCCTTTTATGTAGAGGGAGATATATCGCGTTTTTATCGGCCAGACTTTAAAAATACTCACTTTAATTACTTCGGACGTTTAGGGAATGAATCATGAAATTGCGACGATTTTCCGTCTTTTATTTGAAACTTATTTAGATTTAATTTCTTAGCTTTGCATTATTGGTTGAAATGGTAAACCTTAAGTATTAAATGTACTCTATTTTAATCAGGAGCTATAGGAGGTAATATAGATAATAGAATTAAACACATAAGGTAGAAGCTCGATTGAAAGGACCATCCATTCTATGTTTAAAGCAAGGGTTGAGGCCAAGATTTGGTGAAGTTATCTATTACATTATCATAATATTAGAATGTGCCGAAAAGCTAACTCGCTGGGTCGTTATTCTCTCATTTCTTGTTTCATGAAGGAAAAGACATGATAATATTTAAGCAAACGGTTAACTATTATATAATCGGATCAGCAAGATTAGTTTGAGGAACTGAAACGTAACTCATTTTTTTTTCTGTCTACATTTCTATACTAAATTGCATTCAATTATGCAGGATATAAGTTTTCTAAATTATTATTACACTTAAAGGCAGCCAAGCTATGTCATTAAAGTGTGAATTATGATTGTCACATAATTGTTTTTACGATTATAATTTTATTGTGCGGGATCGTTCATGAATGACGTCAGGACACGACACGACACGTGTTTATGAACACTTAATTCGTCACTCTACACTAGTTTCTTGAGGCGGAATGTTATGTCGTAGCTTTAAGTATAAGTAGGGGCGAATAATTCGTTTCGTCGCATTATTTTCCGTTTAGTTACACTTGGACAATAAGTATCCTATGTACCTCCTTTCCCGGGACTCAAAGTCGGTTCAGCAATTCAGGCGAGAAGAGGTAACAGACAGACAGACACACACTTTCGCATTTATAATATTAGTGAACATATATATGAATGTGTTAGATGTGGTCCGCGTACCGTTCACGCATTAGCTATCTATGTAGCTTTAAACGTATATTTTGCTGATATAAAAAGAAGCATTTTGCTTTCATTAATAACTTTTAGAGACTGTTTCATCACTTCCTGATAACTGCCGAATAGGCAATCCACCACTTTACTTGACAGATGAAGTATGGAGAATCTGTCAAAAAAGCTGTGAAGCCTATTTGGCACTTTATCAGAAAGTGGTGAAACAGGCCCTTAGCGTTCAAACGTTATGAACGCTTTGAGATTATTTTCTGTTCCAAAATTTGAAGAGTTCTTAATTCTTGCGTCTCTAAACTTTTAAAGACCTCGCAAGAGTCGCATGAAAACTGCATCAAAGTAGTTGAATAGAATATAGATATACATACTGATAGTATCTTGGCGTACTTCGTTTTCTGACTTGTGTGACTTGCACCACACACTAAGGACAATTTCTCATAAACTTGTACATAAAAAGTGAGGATTCTTACACTTCGTAAACTTTATGTCGTTCTGCATCCGAAGATTTACGTATCTCTGTTTATGTTAATAATGTACAATGTACAGTCGACATTCGTGGCGACGGTTGATCCTTATGGCTTAGGTAATAAGGACGACGAGGTCGATTGTACAATATACGTTGACGCTGGAAATTGAAAAGCGTATGTTTTATAACGCATCAACATTTTTGTACATCAGTATGCTGGTAATAAAATACATTTTATTTATGTTTTCACGAATTTCTTTGCATATAGTGTCTCGAGTGTATTCGGTTATATTATTGTCTCTGATATGAATTTATATCTACGACATAAGAGCCACTTTAACAAAAACAAAAAGACTACGTCTTATATTACGTCGTCTGGGTAACTTTTTACCTCAACGCCACATAACGTAGATATTTGTAAGTGTTCTACACTATACAATATAATTGCATATGTAGAGCACACAGATTAAATTATTTAATGCATGTGTGATGTGCATAATATATTCGGGTGAGATTTAATCCAAGCATACATCTTGCCTAGATTATATTTGTACTTATATAGAAAAGTCAATCCTGAAAACGTGGCACTACCTATCTTTTCTCGAAGTGTTTCGCCGCTTTTTTGAACCTTCATAGTTTCAATTTTTAGTAACAGCTTAAACACCACCTGGTTTCCCCATGGAGGCTTATGGTACATTAAGATATATTATCATCCTACAAACCTACATGTTACAAAACACAGGGGTCCCCTAAACATACTGGGACAACAGTAAAAATGGCCGCTTTTCCAACGCAGCCATAAAAAGGTTTTCAGCGAGAAGTGAATCATAATTTATGAATTCCGGTGTCCGGGAGATTTACGCGGGGTCATTGTGTCGACGGCTCCTGGACTAGGGCCACAGAGTGGGAAGAGGTAGAAAGGACAGGAGTTTTGCCTTCTTGAGATACATATTCATAAAAAAAAACCATATATTATTGTAAATTTAATATGTTACCGTTAATGTACGTAAACCAGTTGGACTGCAGATTGACAGGGTAATCTGCAGATTACCTGGGTGAGTCAGTTAAAGTGCTAAAAAGTTGTTATATTCTCATTGAAATACATAAAACAGGTACTTGTTTGAATTTAACATATTATTATTTAGTTGAAGAAAATAATTTATTATAATTTTCTGGACATAATCAAAGGAATAAAATAATAAATTTTTAAGTAAAATATTATACTTCACTAATAAAACACCGTAATAAAACAATTAAAACAACAACAGACTTATAATTAGGTAAAATATAAATTAATATAAAAGCTTTTTATTTTAAAATTGCACACATTCACGGATGGTATCAGGGAATCTGCGGACTACCTAGGTAATGTGCACATTGACGTATTCTGCATTCTAACGGTAACATAATATTATAGACATATTGTGCTATTGTATGTTGCATGTGTTCTTTATGGTTTCTGGTCAAACTATCGTTTAAACTTCTTGCTATACTTTTTCTGTTATGTATCTTATCTTAAAACATTTCTGTACCTAGTTAAGACCGTTCACAATATCATGTATTTAATTTTATCTGTTACTTAGAGGTGAAAACTTATAATTGGCTTTCTGATAACTATACATAATTGCCATCGATATTACATAGCTGTTAGTTTTCCATGTCATATAAATAAATAAATAAATAAATAAATAAATAAATGTATAGACTATAGGTAGATGAATCAGCTATAATCTATATTATACTTCAAGAGGTGGCAAATAGATAGCTCAGACTAGCAGCACAGTGTAAGTAGATTTTCCGACCCAGCAAACTGCTATCACTTGGTAAGGCCGATGCCCACTAATACAATAGACTCTGATCATTGCTGCCTTAAGAAACTTCAATGGCGCGATTCAGGATTTTGTGTTGAGTTTCTGTTACCTTGCTAAAATCGTAGACTTAAATGAGAATGGAGAAACTTTGGAGGCTCTTGGATAGTTTTCGGTGCAATGTAGTTGCGAACAACATGATTAAGAGTGAGTTGCATCAACCTACTTTAACTTTAACCATAACAAAAAGTCAAATGAACTGTCAAATCCCTAGTAAAAGTCCATTATGGACGCCATATTTGACGATAACCTTAACTTTATCTTTAACTACGACTCTGGTGCAATCCACCCTTAGATAGGTAAGGTTACGAGAGTAGACCTTACCTATCTAAATCAAAACCTACTTAGCGTATTCCTAAATCTATGGCAATTCAACGTTAATGAAACATAAGGGGTGTGCATCCCTCGCATCCCTATCCGTAGTCCAAACGGGGGACGCAAATACAGATATACCCGCTAATCGTCAGAACGGGGCCTTATCTCCCTCTACACGTGAATTAAAACCTTATTCCGACTACATAGAGTTGAGTTTTAGTTGGGGAGGTTTAGAAGAATAAGAATTGTTTATTGTTTCTTGATCCAAACATAATTATTGAGACGGAACAAAATATCCGGGTAGTGGATTCGAATCCCGCTCCCCACTGTAATCGTCTTAACAGCTACATAATCTAATATGGACTTATAAAATTATAGGATAGTGGATGTTCTACATTTTAACCTTACTTACACTTTGACTGTAGCCTGGAACCAAAACACGTACGAATTATATGGAGTAGAGACCTCGTCGTCTGTAAATCGTTTATTTATACGTAAAAATATCATGATTAAAAATTAAATATTATTTTTTTAATTATTAAAAACTTGAAAGTATAATCTTCTTGAACGTTGAATAATCCATATCTATACTAATGTTATGTTTATGCAAAAGTGTCACGTTTAAACATACAAAATTTCATTATTAAGTATGGAGATACTTTGAGTCCCGAGAGAGTAGCCAGAATAGTTTTTGTCCCAAAAAATGTACGGTTTCACGCAATAAATGAATTTCGACGCAACGGAGATGCGGGCTTCTTATAGTGCTGAAATTCTAATCAAAAATTTTGGTACTTCTTTCTGCAAATCGCACACGTCATGTAGGGGTGGTATTCTCCGTGGTCCCCGGATGTATAAATCTACAGTATCTGTGGTCAGTGGGTCGTAAATCGCGTCTACAGGACCTCGGAAACACGGAGTGATAAGGAGGTGATATATCGTTAATATCAATTTTGGAGGGTCACTGAACTCTGATATCTGTATATAATTTCTTTAGAAAATATATTTTTGTTGTTAGGCGTAAAAAACAATAATCGGCCAAGTGCGAGTCGGACTCGCGCACGAAGGGTTCCGTACCGTTATAGAGCAATAATAGGCCAAAAATTGTGTTTTTTGTATGGGAGCCCCCCTTAATTTTTTATTTTATTTAAATATTATTATGAATTATTATTAAAGTAAGTACAATTATATTTAAGGCCTTCGTGAAAGTTTCAAGTGCTTACCTCTTATCATTATTGATTACGAGCAAAAAAGGCCAAAAAATCACGTTTGTTGTTTGGGAGTCCCCATTATATTATATTAATTTTATTTCTATTTTAGTATTTGTTGTTATAGCGGCACCGGAAATACACAATCTGTAAAAAATTCAAAACTCTAGCTATAGCGCGAGCGGTTCTTGAGTTACAGCCTCAAGACATACAAACAGACAGACAGACAGACAGACAGACAGACGGACAGACATCGAAGTCTTAGTAACAGGGTCCCGTTTTTACCCTTGGGTACGGAACCCTAAAAAACAATAATTAGTACATGTTTTTTGTTCCTCTATAAAGTTAACAGGAGTTTACAGATGCCTATTTAAGTAGTTATTACTAATAGCTCTTATTTATTTATTTAGTAATTTATGTACACACAACCAGTTTACATAGAGAAACTTAAAACTAGAGAGACATTTCAGTACAAAGGTACTACTTATTCCAAATTGGAATCTCTTCGAGTAGACCTATTACAGGAAACATTAAGAAAGAGGTAACAATAATATTAGTGCACACGACAATTTAGTATGTAACAATAAAATGTGTTCTACAATAATAAACATAGTATAACAAACATAGATATTATATTATGAATTAAAATATAATATTAAAAACGCAATGCTAATGTACCTCTTACTGAACTGAAAGTTACGCAATGAATACTCGTATGCTGTACAATCTTTGTTTTTGAAACGACTTTTCCAATGTAAATAAGGGCAAAACTTTTTTATATGTATAATCACAATCTTACAATCTAGTAGAAGTTGCCTGCAATTTCGTTTCACTGAAATTCGTCTATTTCACACTAGTCGTACATATTGTTAGATGACGTTTCTAGTGTATTAACTTAGCATTAGCTCGGAAACTCTACACACTGGCACTAACGATTAGAACTTCCTCTGTTGCAGCAAGTAATTACAAACTAAGAGTGGGTTGCAACGACTTACTTTATCTTTGACTTTAACCATAACAAAAAGTCAAATGAACTGTTAAATCCATGGTCAAAGTGCATTATGGACGCCATATTTGACGATAACCTTAACCTCAGAACAGGACTTCTATGATCTGTGACCTTAACTTTAACTACGTCTCTGGTGCAACTCACCCTTAATAGTTGCCTCATACTCCGACAGACAAACGGACAAGGAAGCGACAGAAGGCGGTACAAAGGTTTGAAATGACAGGCCATTTTGTTGACGGCTCGACGTCGTTTCCTCTACGTGCTCGTACACACATGGCGGCCATCTTGTTGACGTCGACAAAATGGCTGCCGTCTAGAACAATCTTTGTTTAGGAAGAAAACATAGTTTAAATACAGCATGATAAGTTACTAGACTCGGTTAAGTTGGAAGGAACTTAATATTTTTTAATTTATAGAACCAGAGACCAGATAGAAGTTAGGTATTGAATTTTTAAAGTAATCCGATATTGAAGCATTAAAGAAGGTATTATAACTACCTATGCATTATGCTACTAATCTACATTGGATCATTTGGAACACAAATATATTATTTTATGTGTACTCTCGACGTTGGTCCATTATACTGACATAAGCTGCAACGAACATGTAGAGAAGGCTATTCAGTATTCGTCTACAATAATAATTATTGTCCATGATCGACGTTGAACATACTGTAGACAGCTGCCGCAATCTTGGTTATTCATCAGCCCAACATTTTTGCATGTTTCGAGAATTCGTCACATCGAGCAGTCATTAAGTATTTTTTGTGTCGAAAACAAAGGGGTAACTTACAAACCCCGAACAATGCATACGTTAATTTCCGTTCTGCTTGTAAGTAAATTAATGCTAATTTTTCTCCCCTTATCGCGGTCTCCGGGAAAACCAGCGCTAATTGTAATTTTCCGGTTAATTCTGTGGCTGGCAGGACAAAAAAGTGGCGTAATTAATCGCAGTTAAATTTCAACTTTATAATTGTTAATTTTCACAATTTCGTAGCCTTACCTTGGTATAGTTAAAACCCATCCTTTTTCCGTTTCTCTTCAACATGTTTCCTCTTTATACAGAAAGTAGATGTTGCCCGCAATATCGTAGTTGCGATATTATTTTATTGCGCGGCAACCGATCTTTCTGCGGGATTAAAAAATGCTATGTCTGAATCAATCAATCAATAAATCCAATCAGCCTATATTCGTCCACTGCTGGACATAGGCCTCTCTCAATGAACGTCATGGTGGCCGAACTCCTGCTACTCGCATCCAACATGGGCCCGCAACTAAACGGAGATCGTCATCCCATCCTATGTCTACTTCAGGAAAATTATATTCATACCTGTCATTAAAATCAATTAAGTGGTAACGTTAAATAGTAATAATAACAATTGACGTGAGAGACATACACCTAAACGTGAGAAACTAACTTAAGCAAACGCCAGAGTTTCGCATTATAGAGGTAGTACCCACAACTAATATTCGATTATAGGTATTTGCTATTGCAAATACCTATAATCATTATGTATCATGTTTTAACGGCATCATTATTATGTATCATGTTTGAACGGCATTCGTTTAGGGGTAAAAGCACTCGCGGGACAATAGGAGGGTTACCACAAAAGAGTCCGCTTCCGTTACAGACAGGACATGTATATCGTAGGTATAGTCTGCACAAGTTAAAATTAAACCTTTGCCTCCCTACATCAAGTGAGCAATTTTTGTGCTCGCATGAAGCAAAGCGTGCTGCCTCATGTTATAAATCTTTGTGTTTCCATGCAAGGAAGTATAAGCTTTATGCTCAAAGTTTCCTTGCATGGAAACACAAAGAGAAACTTACATCATCAATAGCAAAACTTATTGCAAAATAGTTTTTGCAATAAGTTTTATTCTAAAAGAATAAAATCGAATAAACAGAAAGTTATCAAAGTATGATAATTAAAATGTGGTTGCTGTGTCCATGTTGAACCATGATGGGACAAATAGGTAGAGGGTCATACGTCTGTGATTGCCTACGATGGTTCACGACATGTCACATCAGATACAAAGATGGCGAATTCAAATTCAAATTCAAATTCAAATTCAAATTCTTTATTAATCATTCAATAAATACAATAGTATAAAAGCAAGGTAGCGTACATCACGTCGTCTAATCCCATACTAAGTAAAACTTGTATTATGGCAATCAGAAAACGGATGCACGCCGAACAATTTTATCCTAATATATATTATTCTCACATTCACACACACAATCACGCTACACTTTATCACGTTAAGGTGACGCCATGTTAAAGTAAAAAATAAAATTAAATTAAGAAATTTAAAAAAACCCCCGCCAAAAAACTTTAAAAAGTAATGAAATAACATTTCCTGACTTTAAGTTTAAATCATTCCTAAGAGTAAAGTAATATTTTAGTCCATAATTGTTGTCAAGGTGTGTCGGGGGACCGCTAAGTAAACTACCACAACAGCGACTTTTGCATTTTGTATCGCCATAATAGTCGCTGATTCTCTCGATTCGGGTCGCTGTGAACAGACCCTTAATTTATATTGTTATGTGAAATCAAACATCTACATTAGCGGTCCCCCGACACACCTTGACAACGATTATGGACTAAAATATTACTTTACTCTTAGGAATGATTTAAACTTAAAGTCAGGAAATGTTATTTCATTACTTTTTAAAGTTTTTTGGCGGGGGTTTTTTTAAATTTCTTAATTTAATTTTATTTTATGCTTTTTAAACTTGTGCAGAATAATTCCTATCAACTGGATCATATCCCAATGAATACCATCTATAAAATATGTCCTCTTGGATGAGGCCATCAATATGAGCCCCAAACATGAAACCTCTACTTTAGGTTCATACGGAGCTTGGCTCCTATAGAATCCAGGTGATGCTGCAGCAGCAGCATGCAAATATTTACTGTTTATCTACGTCTTACTGGTTGTCGCAATTAAAATGAGCCCAAACACGAAACCTCTGCTCTAAGTTGGTGAGGAGTTGGGTATCCTATTGATTACCAGGTGATGCTGCACCACCAGGTCAACTTTCCAATAATGTGCATATATTCATAAGTGTCTTGAACCAGGATGCAAAATATAAAACCCATCAAATGACTGCAAGTTGCTAATCGTCCTATCACGAACCAGATATACCGTGATATTTCAGCAATGAGCAGGCTGATGATGATGAACTATAGCTAAGAACACTCACCGTCATGTCAGCTTTCAAACAAAAAAAACTAGATCAAAATCGGTCCACCCGTTTGGATGCTACGATGCCACAGACAGACAGACAGACAGACAGACAGACAGACAGACAGACAGACAGACAGACAGACAGACAGACACGTCAAACTTATAACACCCCTCTTTTTGGTCGGGGGTTAAAAACCGTGTTGGATGTGTTTTAGACTGCTTGTTTTCTATGCGAGGCTGGCCCGGCCTCTCATAGAAAACAAGCAATGGAACAGCAAAAAATGGAAAGGGCGTAGCGACAAAATGGTTTTTGTCGCGTAATTTAAAAACCATAAATACATTTCATATAAGCTATGGACAAATTAAAGTGTATACTAGAACCAATTTATGTACAAATTTTGGAAGCTTATATCACTCTCCTCTGTTGGCAAAATAGGAATCCCTTTTTTTACAGAGGTCTTTTTGATTGATTATTCTGTGTTATAAAAGTTGACCAATTGTGTTGTACTATGGGTAATTCAAAGACAAAGACATGATGAATACTGACAGTGAACTTTAATTTCTTAGCTTTAGTCATTGCTGAGAAAAATGGACATCGCTACAGCCAAATTATCAAGGCGTCACCTTAAAGTCTCTTTCGGCGACGTGATGCGCGCACATTTGAACAGTTTTATCCTGTTTTTAATATTTTTATTATAAGACGGCAACTGCCGCACTCAAAGACGAATAAGTATTTGTAACTGATTGTACTGTTGGTTCTTGGTGGAAATTCATATTGAACACTAATGAAACACAATTTGTGTGTGGTTTAAGGTGTAAAGGTTTAAGTGTTAAAAGGTGTAAGTTTAAAGTCGGTAAACTTACCGACGTTAAACTTACACCTGATGATGATTTAATTCGAAACCGGTCGTGTAATTTGTTAAAATTGTTATAATTTCTTAAATATAGTGGAAAAAGTGCACGAAAATTGTGTTTCATTAGTGTTCGAATAAGTATTATTTACTTATCTGTAATTAAATTAAGAGATTGACTTAAAATGTATGGGGTTATGTCAAAATTCTTCGTCTCTGAGTGCGACAGAAAGACAGCGAAAGGTGTTAAGGTTACTCTTAAATTAAATAACTATTAATCTACCAATATACAAAAAATCAGTTGGTTGGGCTTCCGTTTTAGGGTTCTGTAATCAACAAAACTTGGTTGACTAATGTACCTTAAAACGGAACCCTAACCAGCTGATTTTTTGTGTATTGGTAGGTTAATAGTTATATAATTTAAGAATAACCTTGTGCGACAAATAAAACAATCCATATTTTAGGACCATTAAGTCAAAGTATGAAATCCTTTCTATCTCTGTTAGCTACCACTTTCGAGATTTTTCGAAAATAAAAATGTTATTCGTCTTATCAAAATGTAGCTACTCGCAAAAAATTAGCTTGTTAGTGATCACAAAAAAATTTGTTCTAGGGCACCCGTACTATTAAAGGACTCTATTACAAATATCAGCGATTTTCCGGTACCCTATTAAAGAATTAGGAGTCAAACTGCGAGGATATTTTGGTTTCAAATGAAAGATAATATATTCATCTCCACGACTGTACCATAAAAATTCTATAGCCGCATACAAAATTTTCACATAAAATACGTTTTTTTTTTTTTTTTTTTATTATAATAATTAGGGTCGTCTATGGGCTAGTCGCCCATATCCTTTATATATATTCCTTTACATAATTATATTATCCTTTACATAAAATACGTTGTAACCATCACAATAATCGCAAAATATGAAAAAAATGGGGTCTGATTAGGTACCTTAATATCTAAATACACTGAACTGAGGAAAATAAATATACAAAAAAATTGTTGCTTATTTAGTCCTCTATAAAGTCCGCTAAAAATTTTATATAAAAATAAACAACTTTTCCAGTTATAAGAAAAATAAGAAAATTTCTCAAATTTTTTCATACATTTTCGCCATATCAAAAACGCGGCGAGAGTCGTAACCGCCACTGTACAAGGCGCGCTAATATGAATCTTATTTTAATGTCATTAACGTCAATATTCGTACTGACAGACATCCGACCTGCTAATTAAAAAGTTGGAGCATTCTTAAGAGGGTTAGTGTTTGCTATTTTAGGAACCAATACGCGTAAAGTAATTTGTTTGATTTGTAAAAGCTAACCTTGATCCCCTGAGGTAAATAATAAACAAAGCCTTAGGCAGTTGAAGCTCCTCCATATTTGAGTGGATCAGATGTTTTTTGTTGTAAAAAACGTACGTGCGCCGTTTCTGTTTTATTGACCCTTGAGATTAAACATCATCATCACGATGTGGCCTATCGAAACCATATCGAAACTACATAATTACATTTCAATTATGATTCATTATCGATTTTGATTTAGATTCGATCACGATCAGTACAATATGGTCCCGAACATCAATAAAAATTGACATATTAGTTAATTGAGACACAGCACGATCAAGCGCTAATGTAAGTAGAAGTCAGAAGTCATAATTATATAATTATAACAAAACGTATCTAGTAACAAAAAGATACATAGATGTCGCTACATTTTAATAAAAACTTTTTTACCCGCTTGCAACCCTTATTTTTTACTTAAGTTTTTTTACAGATCTGCAACTTCTATTTACCTCAGGTAAGTCGTTTAAAGTGTAAACAGTGTCAGGTGATTAGACCTACACCTTACAGGGTACACTGTACAGGTAAGCCAAGCGCCGCCTTACACAGGCTTACGGAGATAAAGCCAGGATTATGGTGGATTGAATTAATTTTAGTTCATTCCGGTATTCGAGAGAGCCTTTAGTTTTGAGGAGTTGGGATAAGATTTTGAGTCGAGTTTTGTCAAATATTATTTACTATCGTACAATATTTAATTGCGAGATTGTTTCAGTTACCTCTTAACACTTAACCAATTTTGGTGAATTGTGGTATGAATGCACTTAGAGAAGGTCCTTACCTTCTCTAGAAAGAAATCCCTTAGAAAAGAACTGTCCTCTACAAACTGTTTTAACGTTTCCAGTGAAACAAACCAATCTCGACACAACGATGTTGCTTGCATTTGTTTCTTATTATTCGCTTTTATCTGTCAAAAGCGAATAATATGAGACGAATTTTTTTGATTATAACTTTAAAAGTTTTTAGCATTTTATACTATCTTCTCCCTAGTCTATAAAGGTGTGTACGCATATGCCATATTATATGTATATGTCAGCTGTCAATTATAGTATAATTATATACACGCACGGATCACCAATTTCCCGCCTGGGGCGAAATTTCCCTGTGATCTTCGATTTCCACTCGCTTATTGACTTACCACTTACCCTGTAACGTGGAAAATATGTGATAAGTTCCGTACTTTGAGGTAAACAAGAATTAAGAATATATTATTATTTTGACAGCTTAAGATTTAAGGGGTCACTGATATAATATAGCCGTATCATCCCTAATATTATTATGTTGAATTATTAGGCACACACCGTACGGTATATCCTAGATTTTGAAGGAGATATTAATGTCACCTTGTGTATAAGAACCTGATCAATGATCATATTTTAATCTCATAGCAATTACTGAATCTTAAAGTTACCTCTTCATAAAATTATAAGTAAAAATACAGATAATAGGTAGTCCTTATAAAATACCATAAAAGATACTTCGACTCAGCTGTTTTATATGTGCTATTGTGTTTAGTAAACTTATATAGGGATATAGTTAACACTATACAATGGTGTCACTTACCATTCGATAACACAGCCGCTCGTTACGCCATAGGATGTATAATGTATATGTATAATTCAGCATCGTACACAATTGGACATGTTTTATGTATGTCTAGATTTCTGCGTAACACTAGATGTGGAATTAAAAATGATTTATGTATGAGCACGCGCCATTTTAGTTTTTGTTAGATATTTTCCCCTTTACAAATCCAAGCTACTTACTGATACAAATATTTAGCGTCCTCTGTCTTTGCTTATACATTGGAAAAGTCATTTGACAAGCAAAGACGCGGACACGAAAAATTTTTGGAACGGAGTTCATTTTCGCGCGTTGCGATGGGGGCTAGGCCGAAAAAAACGACACGTCTTGACCTCGACACTTTTTTATTAGTACCTGCATGTTAGGGGCAGAGAGCGCTGCGTGTTGATAGTATTCCTGTGCGTCAGTAGATGGCGTTTTTTAAATTTTTTTTGAGTATAATATTATGTACAGATTTTTTTAACTTATGAAATAACTCCGTTCCATTCGGGTGTCCTTTGACACCTCTCAAGTTTTTATTAGTAAGGGGGGTTCATAATTATTATGTCTTATCAAAAAAGTTAATGCCTATCACTTAGCTTCCAGTTCATCGGACATCGCATTGTGACAAACAAACGGACGATGATTGATTAATAGTAGAAAGGTATACTGGCTATAGAATACGGAACCCTAAAGAAATCCTTATAGGCTTTGAACTTGGAGAGGCTTTCGGGGGTCAAAGAAAATACTTGACGTTATTTGAGGACGATCAATAGGTAGACCTGTGAGTAAAAGTAAGATATCACTTGGAAAGGTCAAATTTTATTTGCGCTTAATGTGGCTCAACCACAAAATCCGATATGTATTCCGAGGTAATAATTATTATATTCGACAAAAACTGTTAATGGGCTCCTGAGCTAGAACCACAATATTAACTCTTCTGGTCCAGTGGTTTGCAGCTCTCGACTTCAAAGTTGATCGAAAAATAATTTGTTTCCAAAGTTAGGATAATGCGAAATTCTGAAAAGAAAGATTGAATCCATTCATGTCTTGAAATAGTATTTTAGGGCTCCCACACATAACTGCAAATTCGCATCGCATCACGTCAAATATCTGCGACAAAATTCATAATAAAAATGACATTACGATGCGATGCGATGAGAATTCGTACCTAGTTTTTGAATGTCCTAATGTCAACTTGTTCTTAAAATGCACTTTAATCTGTTTAATATAATGTAGCTTAGCACCTACAAAAACACAGATCGATAATAATAATTGATGTAAGTAAATAAACAAATTCTTCACTTCTAACTTCTTCAACAAAGAAGTCTGAAGTTCTACTCCACAACAACTTTATTCAATTTTAAAACATATTTAAACGTAAAACATATTAAAACATGAATTCGCAATGAAACACACTGGGAAAGTACGATCAAGTTTTTCCCGGGAAGTTTAGAGGTTTCCGGAAAGTTTCTATTAAATAATGGTCAAGCGGTGGGATCCTGTCTGAAGTTGTACGGCCAGATTCCGCAAAACGTAGTTTTACGTTTACGTACTGGAATAAGATACGTTAACGATCTGTATTTTTTAAATACGATTTTGACGCGGTTGTGTTGAGTTTTCGAATGTATTTACTTGGAAAAAAGGCTATGCTCAAATGGATTAAACATACTTTAATGAGGATTCTGATATAAACTACATGTTATATTTTGTCACTTTCGCAGAATGAATGTTAAGTATTCATTAATTGTCTGTGGGTAAGTCTATGGGTAAGTGTTTCAAAAATTACAATTATTCGGTATGGACTTACTTGACTCTAAACATGTTTATTGTTTTCATATTACACACCTGATTTATAAACGACAAAATATGTAATCCATCAGGTGACCCGAACGAGAAAAAAATGTTAAGACTTTATAATTAAAATTTCGTAATGGTAAGAATATAGGTACCTACGGCCATAATGTGCAAGTACGTAGGTAAAAACGACTATATTTTGGGTAACGACACAAGAGCCCCTAAATTACATTTATGGGCATACTTATATTTTTATACAACGAGCGAAAAGTGGTGAATAATGCTTCATCCCCTTACGCTTCACCCCTCTAATTTTTCAACACTTTGAATCACATACAATGCTTATGTTGTATATTATGCATTATGTATACTTTATACATTAAAAGAATATTATGACATAGAATACCAGTTAGCTATTCACTATTTAGTAAATTCACCTCTCTTTTTTTAGATTTTCATAAACTAAATTAAAAGTATCGAACATTTTCACGTCCGGATAAAAAATGTAATTAAAAATGACTTTGGTGGCGAAAATGAATTTCATATTTTAAAATTTTGTCGAGGGTTATTTTCAGTTAGCGTGGTCGAAAAATTTTGCTAAATAGGTACATGAGATGAGTGTTTTTGTGTGCGATTAGATAAGGATTAGGGATCATATAAGTTTTTATACCTCGGTTTATAAGTAAGATTTGTATGGTATAAATTTGCGGTACGACTAAACCTAATAACGTAAAAATCTAGACTTATAGTTTTGAAGCAAACAATTTAAAAGTACCGAAGTGGACAAACTCCGAAGTTCCGACTTCTACTGACTCGGACAAAGCCGATCGACTTCGAGAACGTTCGATTCTCGGGTTGTATCTTTTATTTTGCGGCCATTTTTAATCTAAAATATTTTCCGAACTTTTCCCCGTATTTGAAATGTTTGGAATATGAAATTTCGTTTTGTTTTTCCTCAAGATTTTAGGATTTGGTGTTTTATTTTGAAATATATTTCGTCGCCTTAATCTGAGCGACGGTGTCGGAAATGAGAAAACGACGTTGGTCAATGATTTTTCCGAGAAATTAAAAACCCAAATACGAAAAATATTGTTATAGTCTAGCACTGTTACTTAAAAACAATAATAGAGATAATCTCTACAGTAAATAAAACTTTGCCGACCGCGCTGTAGACATATTTCTCTCGAAACCAGAAGCAAAATTTCAATTAGTGACATACCCAGTTACAATATTAATTATATTAAATACACACATCTTCATTTAGTTACATAATATTATATTATAGTTAAGTATATTCAGTTACAACAATATTTGGCGTGTAATCAAAGTTTGGGTGCTGATTAGAGTCGGTTCTCCCTGAGGTGGGGTATAATATGTCGGTTATATCGGGCTAACAGTTCAAAGACTCAATTTCAGTGAAATGTCGAAACAAGGTCAAGTATTTAGTTTCCAGCTGACTTGTATGACTTGAGAAGCTGATTTAGTAAATTAAATAATATTACTTCGCCCTTACTTATTTTATTAATGCGAAGTTTGTCTATTACCTTTTTGACCGAAAATCTGATGTGGTTTTTAAAAAGTTATTCATGTTACATACATGGATTATATTTCTTGTCAGTCGATCAGCAGATTATAGCCTGCTAACTAAACTTGAAAACAACATTTTGCCAATGCGGGAATTGAGCTCACGACCTCCGAGTAAAGTGCCACGCTCTAGACCACTTGACCACGGGCGTTGTAACATAGCTTAGTAGTAATAGACAGTACAGTATTTATTTTGCAACATAGTAGTTGTTAAAATTGTCGTTAGTCGTTACATGGTGCTGTTGATGTAGTAGAAACATAGTTTAACGTCACAAGCGATGCTATAATATCCTGCTATCCACGCGCTGTTTCACAAGTGGAGCTGAGTTTGTTTACACGACTTTAATAGTACGGCTACAACATACGAGTACAATAAACACTACATAATATTGCAAAATATTAACATACAGCACTTAAAATTTAACAAGTGCGTTAAATGCGGATAATGGAGCAAAATTGATAGAAAATTGTTTAATATTATGTAGGTTTAAGTTTTGTTAAGTATAATAATATTTTAACGTTATGTCATTATTAAAACATCGTATTACTAGAGTATTGAATTTTTTGCAATACCGCTATATTCTATGTATACTTTTTTAACAAGTAAAAAATAAGCTGATGTGAGAATTTTTAAAAATATTCCTCTGTGTTGTTTTTCGTTGTCAAACAATTAGTTTGGTGAGATTTAAAATGTTACAATATTATGTAGAGTTTTATGAAACAATATATAAAAAAATTGTTATTATTTTTGTTATTGACGCTACTTTTAAGCAAATAAATTGCAAAATAGACCCTTCTGCTTCTTGGAAGCCGGTTAAAATAAAAGAAAATAATTGCAGTTTCATGTCCTCCATCCCTTCACTTACCGGAATGGATAGTGCGCCGTCAAACGTCAAAATGACAGTGCAGTATAAATCTTGAATGCCTCATTTCCCTGGGCACCAAATCAAGGGGTTCGGAAAATGCCAGAAGAATTTCCACCCTTGTTTTGTGTGACGTCAGAGCGCAGAAAGTTATGACGTCACGCGCTATTAGTGTAATGTATGGGGGGCGAAAAATACTTATTAATTGGCCCCACGTTTTTGGGATCTGTTTTTAATAGCAACTGGATATTTTCACGGTAGTTAAAAAATTAGCGAAAAATCGTTTAATTTCTAATAGGTTATTTATTATTTTAATCAAATTGATTATTTTACTGTAACACGATAACTTTAACAAATATGGAAAGATTCCGTATTGGATTTGAAATATATTGTTAATAAATAATAATTCAATTACATTAATTTTATAATCATTATTTTTTCATAAATTATTATTGTTAATATAATATTTCTTGATGTATATATAATTTCTTCCAGGCAACCATGGGTAGAGGAAACATAATAATGTTTCCTCTACCCATGGTTGCCTGGAAGAAATTACTAATTAGTAATAAGGCCGCCATTGTGTTATACTTGTCTTATTTATAATTAATGTTCTTGATTTTTCAATTTTATGTGTGCACAATAAAGAGTATTTATTATTATTATTTCTTTTCCTGCGTTCTATAAATAAAATTTGGAGAATTATAACAAATTCACTAAATTTCCACTTATCTCACACTCTCGCGAAATCAAAACAAGATCTTCGAACAAAAATTCTGGAGGCACTTAGACATAACAGCCTTAAGGACGAGCAATTCCAATACATCACTCGCGTTATAAACAAAATCGTAAAGTCTCCCCTAGGTTTGCGGACCCCTGACTTCCCTCGAAGAATGCAGAACCACTCGACAGGGGTATTAAATTCGCATCACAGGGAGAGGGCTAAGGTACGCGCACGTTGCAACGGGCCGCATTTTTGACTTGCTTCTTCTTCATAACCTTGACCATTGCCAGTCTTCCACCATGCGTTTTTCGCGAACTTTTTGCCTCGCACTGTAAAACTGTGGAAAAAACTGTCGCCAACAGTATTACCAGACCAATACGAACTGTAAACCTTAGAAGAAGAAGAAGAAGATAGCGTATTTCCTCTTAAGACCGACCCTGCAACTCTTCTCATTTTGCGAGTGTGGGCGACTGATGGTTGATTTCTATGAGATGACCCGTTTGATCGTTTGCCCCCTAATTTTATATTAAAAAAAAACATTGTAACGGGACGCATTTTTCGTCCAACCTTTAATCTTTCGTTCGTCCAAAGCGGCCCGCTGCCCTGCGACTCATCATAATGTGCGCGGAGCTTAAGGGAGCAATGCAACTGTGTTTAAAGCGGAGGGCATTTTGAAAAATGACTGCCGTGATTCCGAAAGACGTTTTAAGACTTTACAAAAATTTATGGTATCTTCGACTTGTTAAAGTTCTTACATTAATTTTTATTGTAATTTTAACTGCTAGTTGTTTGTAAGGTTGGGGTGCCAGCATAATTTATTCTTTTTTTTAATCGGAAAATAAACAGTTATATATAAACCGACTAGATGTCGCCCGCAACTCTGTTGCGCCAAAATTCCTTCGTCACGCGGGAACCGTATATTTTTGCAGGATTAAAATAAGTGTCCTTAGATATCCTTTCCCGGGACTCAAAGTATCTCAATAACAAATCGGTTCAGCGGTTTTAGCGTGAAGAGGTACAAGAGAGACACACACACTTTCGCATTTATAATATATATGGATGTACTAAGTTTCAAGTACATAATATATAATATGATACTAATAAAATGTGTAAGTATTACAAATTATAAGTCGGTCCTGCGCCTGATCTCTCGCCGGTCATGTCGGTCTGCCGTCCCACTGGGTTATGTGAGTAAAGAAACAGAGAGTGCTCTTGTGTACTGCGCACACACTTGAGCACTATAATAATACTCCTGCGTAGCTGGCCTGGTTTCAATGAAACCGGCCACCGTCACCGAAACCGGTATGGAAGCTATTATTATTATTATTACAAATTCTAAAGTATAATAATATTATATTGTGTCTATTTATTCTTTGCCTCTTTTACCGCTGAACCGATCATGTGTATGGAGATGCTGTGACTTGCGGGAAAGGGCAATAGAAAGTTTTGGTATATTTCCATTTTTGGGGCGATTTCTAGTAACTAAAATTGATCTACCATTTTTGATGGTTTTACGTCAAAATTGGTATCCGTTTCCGAATTTCTCTACCCAGAATCATGGAGCTGTAGCTAACGTGGAATCATTGTATTAGCATTTCGTATTCCTCCGCCATTTTATTATGGTCGTAAATATTATACGACTTCCACTACAGCGCTCCCAAACAATTTGTTATGCGAATGTCATGAAAAATTTGATATCGTCACCGACGGTTTTCTTTCGCGAATTGTCACTTGGCCCATGAGGCATGATGGAACAGTGTAAGCGATTATAATAATAGCGAGAAAAAAGCCAAGTCAAACGTGAATATGGGCATACTATTCATCAATTATTGCCCATGAATTACAGGGTATATTGTTGATGTTGATCGGCATGCTACAGGTTAGAATTTGGATTTCAATCGTGGTTATCTAACATGACTGGACGGCAATTATAGCGGCCTTACCAAGTATATTGATTTACAACTTTCATAGCAACAATCGTCGATTGTTATCTAAGACTTTTGGTATAGTCTAATGGCGGCCTTATCGCAGCAGCGAAAAAGACTATCTTTATGTAAAAACGGTGACAACTACTTCAAGAAAACCATACCTAAAAATAACAACCTCAATTTCTGAAAGACAGTTAGCCTAGCATTACGGTATTAACCATCAAAGCAAACAACATAAACAATAAACAAATTACCGTCTATTGCACTGCGACTGCACCTAATGACCGAAGGGTGTCTTTGGACACCGCTTATCAACACCCGTCTCCCCCTACAGGGGGGATAAGGGGGAAGGGGGGAAAGGGGGTCGTAATTGAAATTGTTGCTCGGCGGCAAGTGACAGCGATTGTTACGCGGGAATAGACAGCCTATATTGGAAATAAAAAGTTGGGCACCTCTGATGGCAGGTGATGCATGAAAAATTTTTCATGTTTTACATTTATTAATATTTTTCTGGGTGTATTATATTTTTCGGTTCCAGATTTTTTGGTATTCCTATTTCCATTGGCATGGAATGATATGCAAGTGATTAAAATTAGCACTAGCTATGTTCTTATCCTTACTATTATTATAAATACGAAAGTTTGTCTGTTACCTCTTCACGATTAAAAGGCTAAACCTATATTTTAGTTAAAATTGTGAATGAAGATACCTTGAAGAACAGGAAAGGACATAGTAGAGTTTTTATTGGGGAAGAAATGTACGGTCCCCACACGATAAGCGGATATCGGCTAGACGGAGTTCCGGACATCATCTAGTGCAGTGTTTTTCAAAGTGTGGTTCGAGTCTCCCTGAGGAGCAAAAAAGCAAGAGTCGCGATATATTTTTTATATTAGGGTCACAATTAAGGTGAAAAAAAAAAACACTGATTTCACTGGTAGACGTACTTATATGAATATATTATCTATTGCTGTTACTATTTACAACATTACTATCAAGTATCAACTAGTCGCCAATGATAATAATAAAGGCCGTCACAGACTTAGCTATAATATATATTAATATACCGTACTAAACACACTGAGACCAGAAATATATATTATAGCTGAGTGTGTGGTCACGCGAAAATTGTATTGAAAATATATAGTAATATGCCAAGCTATAAACATATTAATATATATTATAGCTAAGTCTGTGACGGCCTTAATTATTGACAAACCTGCACTAGCAACTCTTTTGTATTCATGTTTGTCATTCATTTCTATGATTCATCAGTCATCGTTCATTCATACATCTACAATTTCATAATGATGATGATGATGATTATATAAATCTGGTAGATCCCGGCAGAATTTAATATAAGGGAATCACAGCGGCTATAAGTTATTTATAAGCCGGCCTTCGATATTATATTTTATATAACGGGCTTTAGCTCTTAAGAACAGTTAGGTGGTGTAATAAATACAAAATGCACGATAACTACCCTTTACATATTTTTAGTATTTGGAATACAAGAGTAACTCTAATTATTTCTATTGTAAAGTAGTCTTTTAAATAGTTATTCTAGCACACAAATTTATCCCCATTATCTTTTATTCATTTAAGTTTTTGAAATCTTTTTTCGTGGATGCTTTTATCATAAGAGGAGCTCAAGAGTAAAATTCCAAGTTTTTAGCTTCCTAGCTTCAAGTCAGTGCGTTGAATGTTGAAATATCATACAACGAACAAGTCGTGACAATATTTATAATATTTAAGTTAGCCTTGATGGAAGCATTTTAAAATAAAAATTGCATTGTAATATTTCTTCATAGACTATTACTTAACTTAATTTTCAAGTTGTGAACCAACTGAAGTTTAAAGTTGATGTACATAATAATATTTTAAAAAAATAAAACCGACTTCAAAATTGTACGTAATTGAAACGAAAATGAAAACTTGAGAATGAAAACTTCCTATCTCCAAAACTACTGAACCGATTTTGATGAAACTTGCACTATTCCCTAAGTTGAACAATACCTAGTACAATAAAAAAAGAATCACTCAAATCGGACTTGTAGTTCCGGAGATATGCGTGAACAAACATAAAAACATACATACATACATACATACATACATACATACATACATACACTTTTGAAATTTGGCACATTTGTTCAGAAGCTGTTATAGATTAACATATGCAAAAACTGGGCAGTTCTGGAAATATTACATACATACGCGTCGAATTGATAACCTCCTTTTTTTGAAGTCGGTTAAAAATACAATTTGAATTGTAAAAACTTCGGGCTACGCCGTAGCGGGGCTCTACATAGACTACGCGTTGTCGTAGCACTATGAAATGACTCACGTTGAAAAAAAGTACTTAGTTTTTTTCTCAAATACAATTTTATCAAAGTAAATGAAAGAAAAAATCACGTTAAAATACATCATAATAATATGTTTTACTGCTATTTACGTATTATAATCTGAGTCATAAAAATATTTTAATACGACGTCATTGGTTAAGCCTTGGTTAAATATAATTAATATTTGAATTTTAAACTGTATTATGTAGCCCTTAAACTATATGAGAGAATATATGACTATGTTGTACTAGATTCCTAGTACATTGTAGACATAGATTAAACAATTAAGGAAGGAGGAGGAGAATTTTATGATGCACATTTAGTTAGAACGATATCAGAATTGTTGCCTAACTTTAGTAAGAATACTATACTTAATTTTTGCTTACATAATACAGTACAACTTTCTTAGTACGCTTATAGAATACCCTGTAATAGAGCAGCACTACAGCTATAGTCCAAGAGCTGGATGCCGCAGCGCAGTCGTGATACCGCATCAAATTGAGGTCGCTAGCTCCTAGAGTATAGATGTCACAAAACTTACTGGAAATGAAAACCAATTAATTTAGTATTTTTGGATAATATACAACTACTTAGGTAGATAAAAAGTATGTATGTATATTTTGCTTTGCAACTATGAAATCCTTAGCTTAGCTAAATTTTAATTATGTTTAATTTATTAATTATTAGTAATAACTTTCTATTTTTACAGAGTTTCTTACTTTGCATAAAATTGAAGTCCTGAGAAAGGAGGGGAGATTTTTTCCTTGGACATAATATACTATATAGGCTTAAGGTCCATAATGTATGTTTAGACATACATTATATTATATAGTTATAGTTTAGTTAGCTAAACTATAACTCTGCTAAATGCTGAAGCCATAATTATTTTCTACGGCTTTTTGAAATAGCAACGTACTGTTGTAATTTTTAATGATTTCCTTATTCCATTAAACTAAAATGAAAGTGTGTCAAGCCACATCCAGTCTGTCTATCAAATCCTTTTGCATACAAACAGTACAATGGGCGACCCACATTTTTTTATTTCACTACAGAATGAAATTGCTCGGAGCTCGCCTATTTTACACAAAAACACTTTTTATTTTCATATTACGAGTATGTGTAATGACAGGCTTTTCACTCATATTTGATATTTCACGTCTCTGGGGTAAGCTTGCGAATATTCCGCTTTGCTACGACTACTACTGTGGGAATAGCGATTCTAGTTTTATTTATGTATGTTTAAAATTTTTTACTAGATTTGCTGATTACGATGTTGGAATTTAAATTGTCGTTTATCGCGGAAGAACTGTACATTATTCTGGGACCAAAAGTATCCTTTATCCTTTCCTGGCTCTTAAGGTATCTCCATACCAGATTTCATCTTGTTTTATTTGGTAAGTAAAAATAAAATCTAGATAGGTTCAGCCGTTTAATCGTGAAGAGGTAACAGACAATGTTAGCTGTTATTATGTAAGAGTTTTACTGATAATATTATATTAGGCTTATGTCAAAATTTTTATTTACTTAATTACAATTAAGGCCCACTCAGATCTGAGTTAAAGTTAACTCTGAGTTAAACTCTCACCAAGTGAGTAATACAGATGACATGATGTTTAACTAAGAGTTAACTTTAACCCAGATCTACGCAAGTCCGCTTAAGTAGTATAATTCATATTCGTCTTTGGGTGAGGACGTAAGTATTCCATCTCTTGACATGGGCTATTTAAATAATATATCCTACTTTTATTGAGTCATATCTGGATGATATCTGGCGTATCTAATGGCGTCTCGATCCCCTCCGGACATCCGGTCGGCCATATTGGCCGGATCTGTGACGTCATCTCATATTGAAGGGCAATAACTGCATGCAATGTGTTTACTGCATGGCAATATGTGGATGTTTGATCACTGTAATAATATCTCTATTTTGATTTGCAATCAGATTCCTAGTATTTTATGATAAGCTAGATGACTCGGTGAACTTTGTATCACTTCCTGGAAGCTTTTCCTGCAGTTCCATGAATATTTCAAGACTAAAATTAGCGAAATCGGTTCAACCGTTCACGATTTTTAGCGAGACTGACAAAATTGAATTTTTTTTTTATAAATTAGCATTTATCAAGAAAAATGAATTTTGTGGGATCAGATACTTAAAAATGAATTTCGAACTATCTGATCTGACAAAATGTTGTTTTGCCTTTGTGTAGAAACTTGTACGATCGAGTTGTAATTTTTGAGGTTGCAAACCTATAAATATGTCACGCCGATCTCAGAAACTTTGATAGGTGCAATTCAGAACTGTGCGCGGTTTGGACTGACACGCGGGTCCGGCATGCCCGTATACGTGGGCCCTTATCGTTTCTTAGAAAACTTTGTCTAAACTTCTTTGCTTCAAGCCGTTGATGTTAACAAACTGCAAAGAATAAGTAAATACACACTAGATTCTATTTCTCTTGAAATCCGCAAACCATTTAAATTAATTCTATACCCGCACTATAGAAATAAATGAATAAAGAATTCAAATTCATTCCGAGCGGGGATCTTGTTATTTAAATGAAAAGGAGAAAAAACTTGCAGCTTTTACCGGAAAATTTAAAGTTGTTTAAGTATTCCTTATAAAAACTTGGCGAGGTTTCGCTAAGGATGGCAATGATAAATCAATCGTCTGGATTCTACGTTCAACCGGGTTTTTGTACCGTCTACCCGGTTTAAACTTCTTATCCGGATATGGTGCTTGGAAATGATTTAAAATATTATGTTTAAACTAAGTTATAAATAATATAAGAAAATTTATTTTTAAGCAATTTCTATGAGTTAGATTAAGCAATGATACTTTTTATTATTGTGTACATAATATTTTTTTAGTTCTTACAGTAAAAAGGTTTATTAAAATTTGTTAAAGATTGTTTGTCTTTTGATGATTGATGAACAAGATATTTTGTTTCACAGCTTTCACATCGACGCTTAGATTAAAAATTTCAGCTCGAGTACGACAATAACTACTTTTCTTCTTAAACGTCTTTACTCTTTACACAAAATATCTGTACATAGTAATTTTTTCCACCTTATAGATTCACTTTACGTTCACATTTAAGGACAACATTAAGGACAGCTCAAGTATTTTCAAACTATTCTCGCTTGTCCAATATCCTGGCGTTAGTAGAATATGTCAGTTACCTCGTCGAACCATGCCCTTTGTGGCATTCTGAGGGTTCCGACTTGTTGAGGTAATGTGGTTTAATTTTTAAGGGTTTCGTACCTGAAGGGAAAAACGGGGATCACTTAAACTTCGGTGTCCAACCGTTTGTCACCACCTAATGAACCACAAAGTGTTTAACATGGATTATTTTGGATAATTAACTGAAAAATATTTCTGTGAAAGCGTAAAGCTTTCATAATTCAGTATACGTTTGTTTTTGATTCATTTAAAAATTACAACAGTTACGATCCTAATCTACATATTTTACTAAAGCAGATACTGATATAAAAAAATGTCTTATCAGGCGCGATTGTAGCCAGTAATTGGAAGGTTGCACACGAGATTTTTGGAGGGATAGCAACAGGCACAATACCAAAAGTCGATAAAATTATTACTTAGTAAATACCAACGACAACTAAATAAGATGATAGAAGTAGATTACGTTTGGGGGTCACGTCCCCTAGGCCCGCGCATGGCTAAAGAGTAAAGCCTTATTACCCTTTGACTTGCAGTTTTACCGCAGGTGTATGAGGTATGTTGAGTCAATTTGCCAGGTCAGTGGGCAAAGTAATATGGAGATGACTGTGTAGGTGAGATACCGGTGTGATGTTAACGTGTTTTCCATAGACGTGTCATGCGGAAGTATGGTATGGGCCATTCTTTGGAGTTGTTTAAAGCCGAATTTAAGAAAGATATTTCTAAGAAATTTGACAATGAAGTCTTATGACTAATACGTATGATTATGACTATGGTAATAGTGCACTTGAGGCTCAACTTTATAATATGTAACAGTAATTAGAGTAATGTGCGCAGTATAAGTGTATGAAGTGTCACTTTAAGTGTCACTTTAAAAAGCGGCAGCTTATCTTGTTGTTTGTGTTTGTTTTAGGTTATAGATTTTTCAACAGACACCGTACCTACATATAATTGTAGATTCACCGTACCCTTGTTTGTTAATTACACCATCTTTTAAAGCAGAGTCTACTCCAATACACTCTGACATTGGCGATTCACAAAGGAACCATAATTAAAAAGAAGAAGAAGTATAGTCATCGTGCACCAAAAGAACTTTGTCGGTCTAACAGGCTTTACAATTGAAATCAATTTTGTTTTATCCTTTCAAAAATTATATTATGTGTTGCCATAACTGGAGCTTAGAAAAACGTTTTCAAGATGCGAGAAATCAAACAAAGATATTTATTTTGCTACGACGTAGCTCGTAGCACGCGCTACGAGCTACGCTACCACGAAATTGCTACGACAATAAAACTATTATCTTAGTATACTTAATTTATATTTCCCATAAAAATTCCCAAAAAATGTCTACATAATAAGTACTGTTTATGATGCTATTTTTATTAATAAATTTGAAATCACATACAATTATGACATTGGAAACTAAGATAATATTATTACACATGATTCTTGCTTATTTTCACATTTCAAGCGTCGCATTAGATACTCAAAAACGCGAACTCCTAAACTTTGTAAACTTCTTTACAACTTAAAATCTATCAATGAATAAGAATGAACTTATGTTGTTACGGGCAAGTGCGAAGTTCAAGTGGGGGTTCGAATCCGACAACTTCACACTCTCTAACTCTACTTTATATTACCATATCATTTAAATTTCTACAGCCAGTGCAATATTTATTTGCAAGCTTACCACGTAAATTATTAATTTGATTGAAAATTATTATAAAAAAAAATCCACAGCCGAACATGTAACCTCCTCCTTTTTGGAAGTCGGTTAAAAAGGATAACGAATTATTTATAGGCACTTAATTAAAAAGCGTTTACGAAGATGATTCGCGAATAACTTTTTACTCTAAACTTTTATCTTTAAAAAACTTTTTTGAATGAAAAACCACTATCTCATCCGTCAAATTAATGAATTCATTATTTCGCTAATGGTTCCCTGAGTGCCTTTTTATGTCTTAAGGAGCGACTAAATTGACTAGCAAAGAGTGGTCTAAGTGAAGTACTGATACTGTAATACTCTTGAAGTGTTTTAATTGTTTGTGCTGAATTTATTATTGTGTTCTGTATTGTTTATGTTTTTTAAATAAAGAAAAAAAATTTTTTTTATTAATGAAAAGAAAAAGAAAGTATAGTGTGTGGTTTATGTATTGTTTATAATATAATTTTTTGGTATAGGACGTAGGTACCCTAAATTTAGTTCCACGACAAGCAGTTTTTAAAGTATAAAGTATTTAATTTTTTCAACGTAAATGTAAAAGAAATACAACACCACAAAAATTCAATTCGTTTTAAAACTTTTAGGATTACGTTCCATAAAAAAGGTGTATTTTTTATCGGCTAGTAAGAATTTTTTATATTCTATGGCAATAAGAAACGCGCGAAAGTGCCGAATGAAAGTTGAAATTAAATTTGGAATTTAATTTCGTAATTCGAATGCGCAGTGACGTAACCTCCAGACAATTCGACAAAAACTTAATGGCGCTCTAAGCGTCTAAACGCGCATTATTCCTGAAATATTAATTTGTAGATAATAAAATATTTTCGCTATAAAAGACGCCATCAGTGATAATATCAAACGTTATGGCTTTTCTCGTTTACTAGATCTTTTGTAAGTCACAGAAATAGTACCTATTACATTGTACATGATAGTAGGTAGATAGTAGGTATATAATAATGTAATATATTTTAATGTTACTACATTAAATACTTATTCGTCTTTGTTAAGCTTACTGCTTTTTAGGGTTCCGTACCCAAAGGGTAAAAACGGGATTTTATTACTAAGACTTCGTTGTCTGTCCGTCTGTCCGTCTGTCCGTCTGTCCGTCTGTCCGTCTGTCTGTCTGTCTGTCTGACTGTCTGTCTGTCTGTCTGTCTGTCTGTCTGTCTGTCTCCAGGCTGTAACTCAAGAACGGTAATAGCTAGAGATTTGATATTTTTACAGATTATGTATATCTGTTGCCGTTATAACAACAAATACTAAAAATAAAATAAAATAAATATTTAAGGGGGGCTCCCATACAACAAACGTGATTTTTTGGCCTTTTTTGCTGTCTCCAGGCTGTAACTCAAGAACGGTAATAGATAGAGATTTGATATTATCACAGATTATGTATATCTATTGCCGCTATAACAACAAATACTAAAAATAAAATAAAATGAATATTTAAGGGGGACTCCCATACAACAAACGTGATTTTTTTGGCCTTTTTTGCTCTATATCAAAAATGGCAACAGGTAGGTACTTGAATTTTTCACAAAATTTTTAGTTATGTGTGTAATTTAATATTTAATAATAATATTAAAATAAAATAAAAAAATAAGGGGGGCTCCCATATAAAAAACACAATTTATGGCCTAATTTTGCTCTATAATGGTACGGAACCCGTGCGCGATTCCGACTCGGACTTGGCCGATTATTATAAATAGGGTCTCTTTTGTGCTAAAATCTAATATCATGTTTTTTATACAAAATAGCATAAATAAGAAAAAAAAACGTCAGAATTTTTATTCAACACCACAATCCTTATTCAACACGTGTCGCCACATTTCGGCCTGTAAAAAACACAAAAAAGACCGATTTGTTTAAATTATAATGCACACAACGACAAATTTGGGTCGTAGAGAACCCTTTCAATTCCAAGCCGCAAGCCCCGTTTAACAGTCGAAAAATGAAAAACAATTCCAATTTGGCGCGTCAACCGTTTGAATTTAGAACGAGAGGCGGCGAGCCGGTCAGGCGTGAGCGTGTACCGGGGCGACAGATAAGAGGAGATTAAAAACGTTTGTATAACGTGCAGGTTTTGTCACTGAATCTTACAGTTGAAATATTATATACCTTCTTGTCTATAGATATTATAGACTCCGCTGAAACTATTAAACAAATTTTGATGCCTTCTTCTATACATTTTGATAAATTATTTAGGCTCTGAATTAACGCATAATAATATGATACTTTTAATCCCGAAAAAGAATATTTTCCTGTGAGATAAGCTCGTAATAATATTTTATTACGAGCTTTTTCAATATCGTAATAAAATATTTAATAATTAGTCTTAAATATGCCTAGCCACAAAAGGGGGGAGGATAAAAATGAGGTTGACACTTTCATTGTAGCTAATACCTCCCGTAAATATCTGTTTCGTTGGTACCTACACCTTACACCGTTCAGTTGAATAAATCAGAATACGTCTGCAATCGATCCAAAGGCTGTCAGAAGTTGACGCAATACCAATTTGATTCAAACAATGCGAGGGGAGGTAATATTAATAATCCATGATGCCGTGGTACCCACCTCTGAAATTTTAAGTAGACAAGTCAGGAAACCCCTGACTCGTACTTGACATTGCATTTGGGGTTCCCTGAACGGTTACCAGGAAAAACAATAGCTGAAGGTATTCAAGAATTCAATTAAAGTAGATTGCAAGGAATTGAAATTGCAATCTACTTTATTGAACATAATTTTGATAAGATTTTTTCAGTTTTATTCTACGAATAATGATAAATGTTCTACCATGAAGTAGTTTTTTTACAGCCACACTAAGAGACTGATGGATTACTTAACTTTAATTTAATGAAGATTCTATATAAGCTCTACATCTTTTATGACAAACTTTTCATTTAATAAAAGTTATGGTACAAGTAGGAAGCGAGCGACATGCGACAACTTCAGACGTGTCGTCGCGACATTACTGGTTTCTATGTATTTCTATGAAATACCCTCCGGCCTCCGCAGCTAGCGACACTTATTCATAGAAATACACAGAAACCAGTAGTGCAGCGACGACACGATGTCGTCTATTGCCGCTTCATGTAGCTTCCAACTTCCAACTTATAGGTAGGTACACCTTTAAGTTATCATAAAATGTATGTCAGCGTAAAATCAAAATCTTTCTGAACTCTATATTTTACACCTAACGGAAATAGTATTTGAGTAGGCCTGAAGAGACATTTCGTAGTTTTTTTGTTGGCTAAATTGTGTTTTGAAGCCTCTTATTAATTCTACTACTTACTATATTCTATTTTCGCAGTTGTCACGTGTGAATGCTAATCTTACCTAACCGATGAGACAATAATTTTGAATCACAATCACTATAGTTTCAAAAGTTACTATGACAAGGAGCCAATATTTTCGAATTTTCGAATCAATACAATATCAAAAGTTATTATGATGATTTTATTTCAATTGATGCAGAATTTAAAAAGCAACAGGCATTTTAATAAGGTCAAAAGTTTCATAAAAAGTATCGATGACTGCATTGCAGAAAACTGCAGATGGAAAACAATTTGTTCGGAGCACAAAGGAGGCTCGCGAACGGGGTCACTGGGACCGTAATACATAATGTTACAACGTTCATGATTTTAATTGGGAGATTTTAATATTTGGTCCGTTGTACTATCATTGTTTGTTTTGTGTTTGTACTTTTAATGCTAACTAGAACAATAATTTGAGTTGAGCCTTATTGTTATGTGTTCTGTGCGTGAGCTTAGAGAAATAGGGGATAAAGAGCTAACAGCCGCAGACAGCAATAATCGCAAAAAAAAAGAATATGGGATATTTTCCAATTATTGGAAAATATGAAAGAAGTGTGAAAAATATAAAAGAAGTGTGAAAAAAATCCGCGCGATTAAATTTCGCAAATCGCACCACGCGGACAGTCCCTTAGGATGGTTTTTATTTTAGAATAATCTTGTTACAAAAACCTAACCTAAATAACCTAAGAGATGTTTTCTACAGTTTACAATACACCTTTTTATAAATTTTATACATGACACAATATGGAGTAAATCGTGTCTGGTAGTGAAATGAGCATGTCATGTAGACCCCCGGGAGGTCGGCACCCGCCGCGGCCATCTTGTACACATCGGGCACTTAGCGTTATGTACTATCAGGGAAATTGCTTCATAAGCAGACGACGAACTTACGTAATTTGGTCGCCCTAAATCTTGGACTAGGGTGTTGTCTTACTTAATACTAACTCGACCTATCACAGATCCGCTGTTTGCCTATTAATCAATTTCTTTGATAGTTTTGAATATACTAATTGTATTTGTGTATTGTTCGCCAGGTTATACTATTTCATACTAGTAACAATTGGAAAATTTATTGAATAATTCTCATTGTTGTTTAATAATTAATATAAAATGTATTATAGCTAGAGTCTATTTAAAAATAATAGTTAAATAATTTTAAAAAGAGTAGAGACAGAAAACAATGGACAATATTAACTTAAGCAAAAGTTACTTACCTAAATAAAAGTCTAAACTGAGATACATTTAAATAGCACTTGCCCATAATCCTGGCGACACCTCAGCCCTGGCAAAGGCTGCCAAAAGTGGGGAAACTTATGTCCACTGGGCAAAAGTTTGTTTGGTGCTAGTGTCGCTTGCAGCTATAATAGTAAACCTCGAGACAACTAACTTAGCATTTCAAAATATTTTGTATGAAATTTGATAGCTGTTCTTTTAAAGGATAATGTCTTGCCATATTGAATAAGCCCCATAGGACAGGTTGTCCTCCATAACAATGTAAATTGGATTTTTAGGAAAGGATTTTTTGGAGGTTTAGAAAAGATTTCGTTGTAAAGGTTCTAATATCCAATGAATGATCATCACGTTTCACAAATGCATGAGCTATTCAGGGTTAAAACTGCAGCTGAACATGGAACCATCTCATCTCTTTAAAAGTTGGCTAAATACCCGTGAAAGATCCCTTAAAATGTTTGAATCAATGTCAAAGGATAGCGCATAAGTACATTTTTAGCAGATTCCTTTAGCATGGTCAATTATCGGCAATATCAAGTAATTAAAATTTAAAACCACGGGCTTGACATCAATGATTGTATAGTGAGGGAGCCCTAGAACAATTTTTTTTGTGATCACTAACAAGCTATTTTTTTGTGAGTAGCTACATTTTGATAAGACAAACAACATTTTTATTTTCGAAAAATCTCTAAAGTGGTAACTAACAGAGATAGAAAGGATTTCATACTTTGACTATTTGTAGGACAAGGTTACTCTTAAATTATATAACTATTAGCTACTGACAAAAACTTAGCTTGTTAGTAATCATAAAAAAATTTTGTTCTAGGGCTCCCGTACTAGTACTCGTATTGCACAGATAAGAGATTAAAAACCGGCCAAGTGCGAGTTGGACTCGCCCATGAAGGGTTCCGCAGCAGCAATAAGGTTTATTTTTATGAAATTAAAGGGTTTTTGATTAATTTTTATATTTCAGTCGATTTAATGAAATTTAGATTAAGGTTTACCATTTATGACGTATAAAAAAAACTACTGGCTAGATCTCGTTCAAACCAATTTTCGTTGGTAGTTTTTATAGTAATCTACATCAAATATTTTTTTTAGAATTATCATGCCCCTACTTTAGAAATTAGAGGGGGGGGGGGCACATTTTTCCACTTTGGAAGAGTCTCTCTCGCAAACTATTCAGGTTAGAAAAAAATGATATGAGAAACCTCAATATGATTTTTGGAGACTTATCCATAGATACCCCACACGCATAGGTTAGATGAAAAAATTTTTTTTGTTTTAGTTGTACCTATGGGGACCCCTAAAATTTTTAATAATTTTTCCATTTTTGCATCAAAATCTTAATGCGGTTCACAGACTACATCTACTTACCAAGTTTCAATAGTATAGCTCTAATAGTTTCGGAGAAAAGTGACTGTGACATACGGACGGACGGCCGGACGGACAGACGGACGGACGGACGGACGGACGGACGGACGGATGGACGGACGGATGGACGGACGGACAGACAGACAGACAGACAGACAGACATGACGAATCTATAAGGGTTCCTTTTTTGCCATTTTGGCTACGGAACCCTAAAAACACATGATATTTGCATGCGCCATCGATCCGGCGCGACCATTAGCGGTAAAATCTGACATGGAGTATAGCTAACATGGAGTATAGGTGACATGGGGTATGGGGTATTGCTGTATATGGGGTATGGGGTATAGCTGACATGTATGGGATTTCTGATACGATGCTTCATTAACTTTTATTAGCGGCCAGTGACGTGCGGGGATTGACGCAAGAGTGTCCATTGTATAACGTCACGGCTTTGGGGAACGTACGCAACGAAATCGCTGCAACTAGCGTCACAAAACAGATATGTTTTAGGGGCAAAATGGTAATTTTTTGTTTGCCTATATATTTTCCCACTGCTGAGCATTTGCTTTGAAGGCATTTGCCTTCCCTAGTGCCTTCCATTGTGCTTGCTTCTACACCACCGTTGGTCACAGTTGGCTGGTAAGTGGTAAGTCTATAGCTCGTTTACTATTCCTGGTGGACAGTCGTGGATCATGGTGACGTCGTCTTTTTGTTGTATTATTCATACTTAGATTTAAACGCTAATTTGTCTTTAAGCTGAGTTTTTTTAAAGTAATATTTTGCACCAGTGTGCTCTGTGTATCTTTGGCGTACTTTAGAGTCTGGCTTATTGCATTAGAGCCAGAGAATAAATATTTCTAAGTCGTAAGAATTATGCTATCACATCTAAGCGATCAGATTTTTTTGTATCGGCTCTGGTATCAGCTAGCTAATTTTTGTCACAGCTTTGTGACCGAAACATGTAGTAACACAGCCACATTAAAATATATCTTATCAATGTACAATAGGCACGGGGAACCATCGCGCACTATATCGAATTACAGCGGCCATGTTCGCGGTGGTATGACACTGCCCAAATGGATAGTCGCCGTTATTATTTACCGTTATAGGCAAGACTGTATGATGCACAAATATCTAAACTGAGCCTAAATATATCAGCTTCTAAGTTCTATTATCTTAGATCGATTATATTTCGCATTTATAATCCTAGATCTCACACTAATTTTGGTGGCTGGTTTGATTGAAAGCAAGCCTTATCAGGTGTTATTTTCTGTTTTGTTAAGAAGTTCTCTCTCTTTTATTTTGCTCATTGCCAAATGGGGATAATTACAAATTACACGACTGGCGAGAATTTAGGAGCAACTCGCTTCAGGCTCATTCGATAGATCAAAATATTTTTTGTTAGATATCATTCAGGTCCACCTGTAGAGGTATTGTCTTATCCAAACTTGAACATTCCAAATTCAAAATCGAATATTTTTCTCGTTTCGTTCTCCCATAGGAAATCGAACCCATGACCCTCGAGTCGAAAACTTGCATTAGACCAAGCAGATATTACAACACCATTTTATGAAAAGCAGGTAGATAAAATATAATATGTTTCGTTTATTCAATTACAACAATAATTAATTAATAATATTATGCTATAAACTAATACAATAATTACTAAACTACAATAGAAACTAGTAATATAATAATAATTAAAAAAAATAAAAAAATAGTTTCAATATAAAAAAGGTTGTCATTCAGGCTGCTGCCTTTATCGAGTGCCCAAAATGCTGGCGACATTGCCCCGCTGTAAATATAATTAGATCTGTAGACACTAGACATCCGTGTATTTATTCACTACGGATATACATACAGAACACGTCTATAGTGTTTATTCGAAGACAATTTTTGCTGCAAAAGCCGTCGCGACATCTCGCTAACGTGGCTTATATCAACAAGTGTATAAACGTCTTTACATCGAGCCGGCTATATTTCTAGGGGTGCCAAACAGTCATTGAGTTCAAGATCTGATACGACACAAAAGGATTTTAATTGGATGTTAAATACAATTGTAAAAAATAAGTATTTTTGTGTATTAGATTTGACACCGAAATCCGTTTGTTTTTAAGTGACAAAAATTATTTTATATCCTCTGTGGAAGTCTAAATCTAAAGTCTAAATCTAAGTCTAAATCATTACATTGATCTAAATCATTATTGCGGAGCATTATGGCGGTGTAGGAGTAAAGAGGTAACGCACAATCGGACGGAGATCTACGTACTTTTATTATTATTATTAGTGTGTATTACTGTATCTTTTTTGCATTCCACCAGGCCTGTCTCACTCCGCGCGTAGGTATCGAAAATATACCTACGCGCGGCTGCCCTTGCGCAGGGTATAATTCAGTGGGGCTGCGCGAGCGAGCAGCGACGGACATACTTTTTAAGTTTTGACCTGTCTATACTATACTATTATAAAGAGGAAAGATTTGATTTTTTGTTTGTTTGTTTGTTTGTTTGTTTGTTTGTTTGTTTGTTTGAGTCGAATAGGCTCCGAAACTACTGGACCGATTTGAAAAATTCTTTTGCTATTGGAATCTTACATTATTTCTGCTGAACATAGGCTACATTTTATTTTGGAAAAAAGTAGGGTTCCGTAAGATATTTGAGTTTTTCGGACGCAAGGTGTAAAAAATCAGCTAGAAAAGTTACTTATTTTGCGTACGCTGCCTAAACTATAATAGATAGAACCATAAAATGTTCTAAGTAATTGTAGATCTTATAAATATCTACAAAAAAGTCCGCGACACACTATACCTATCTATGTCGAGTGAGGCACAATAACCATTTATTTATTTAAAAATCCTGATTTTTTTTTTGACTAAATTGAAACGGATATATTTTACTCACGCTATTAATCCTTATCAAAATAAATTATTTTATCACTAAGTACAGTTTATGTAGATAATATTTGGTCTTTGAATGATTAAAATTGGACGTTTGGTTTTGAAATTATGGCGAAATTAAAATATTACGATAGTGGGCGTCACCAAAGCGCGTGCGGGAGGAATACAATATTCTGTTGTAGAAATGAAAATTCTGTACATAAAATAAAAGATATGAAATGACACCCGAAATTACACCTTTGTCACTACATCGCTAGAGAAGCCAAAAATGTGGTTAGTTTTTTGTCTGTCTGTCTGTCTGTCACTCTTTCTGTCTGTCTGTATGTTTGTTCCAGCATCACACGAAAAATACTGATCCGATTTGAATGTGGTTTTCGCAGATATATTTATCTTCTTCCAACTTAACATCGGGTGTATAAAATTTTTTTCCCCCACCCCTCTAAGGGGACAAAAGAGGGGGTCAGATTTTGTATTAAACTTTTTTCTTTAAGGTGACGCCTTGATAATTTGGCTGTAGCGATGTCCATTTTTCTCAGCAATGACTAAAGCTAAGAAATTAAAGTTCACTGTCAGGTATTCATCATGTCTTTGTCTTTGAATTACCCATAGCATAACACGATTGGTCAACTTTTATAACACAGAATATTTAATCAAAAAGACCTCTGTAAAAAAAGGGATTCCTATTTTGCCAACAGAGGAGAGTGATATAAGCTTCCAAAATTTGTACATAAATTGGTTCTAGTATACACTTTAATTTGTCCATAGCTTATATGAAATTTATTTATGGTTTTTAAATTACGCGACAAAAACCATTTTGTCGCTACGCCCTTTCAAGTTTTTGCTGTTCCATTGCTTGTTTTCTATGAGAGGCCGGGCCAGCCTCGCATAGAAAACAAGCAATCTCAAACACATCCAACACGGTTTTTTACTTCAACATGGCGTCACCTTAACACGAAAACTACTGATCCGATTTGCATACGGTTTTCACAGATATATTATGTTTGTCTTCTTCCAACTCAACATCTGGTGTATAAAAATCCTCCCCCCCTCCCCTCTCAACCCTCTCTGGGGACCAAAGAGGGGTCAGATTTTGTATACAACTTTTTTCTTTAGTGGACTTACTTCATATTAGGTATTAACTGTGTTTTTCAACTTAACATCTTGTGTATGACCTTCCCCCCCACACCCTCTTAGGGGACAAAAGAGGGGGTAAAACATGTATCAACTGATGATGTAGAAAATATACTTTAAATGGCAAAACAACGTTTGCCGGGACAGCTAGTTTTTATTAAAATGGAAAATAAAAAGAAACACCCTAAAAAGTATGGTGCTGTATTCAATTGTTTAAAAACTGATTGCGATACAAATTTATCTTTTTAGGGTTCCGTAGCCAAAATGGCAAAAAAGGAACCCTTATAGATTCGTCATGTCTGTCTGTCTGTCTGTCTGTCCGTCCGTCCGTCCGTCCGTCCGTCCGTCCGTCCGTCCGTCCGTCCGTCCGTCCGTCCGTCCGTCCGTCCGTCCGTCCGTCCGTCCGTCCGTCCGTCCGTCCGTCCGTATGTCACAGCCACTTTTCTCCGAAACTATTAGAGCTATACTATTGAAACTTGGTAAGTAGATGTAGTCTGTGAACCGCATTAAGATTTTGATGCAAAAATGGAAAAAATATTAAAAATTTTAGGGGTCCCCAATCCCCATAGGTACAACTGAAACAAAAAAAAACATTTTCATCTAACCTATGCGTGTGGAGTATCTATGGATAGGTCTCCAAAAATCATATTGAGGTTTCTCAAATCATTTTTTTCTAACCTGAATAGTTTGCGAGAGAGACTCTTCCAAAGTGGAAAAATGTGTGTCCCCCCCCCCCTCTAATTTCTAAAGTAGAGGCATGATAATTCTAAAAAATATTTAAGATGTAGATTACTATAAAAACTACCAACGAAAATTGGTTTGAACGAGATCTAGCCAGTAGTTTTTTTTATACGTCATAAATAGTAAACCTTAATCTAAATTTCATTAAATCGACTGAAATATAAAAATAAATCAAAAATATTATTATTTCATAAAAATAAACCTTATTGCTGCTGCGGAACCCTCCATGGGCGAGTCCAACTCGCACTTGGCCGCTTTTTTTGGTTACCTAAGGACGCTGAAAAGTAAGTAATATAATATGACTTATGCAAAGTATTATATTTTGTACTTTACCTTTTACTACATTATGTAGGTAATACATTAAACATAAATCTTATTAATATAATACTTATTAAGTATACTAGCTGTCCCGTTGTTTTGCCGTATACGCGATGGACGTTGCCATGGTGACATACTTATTTGGTCACTTCCATAAAATAATATACTTAAATGCCAATAAAGTATTTCGCCCGTATCTTTTTGGTTGCTCTATTGGCACGTCATGGGCACGTCTGTTACGCCATTTTCGTTTTTTTTTACTTAATTACTCTCATTATACTGAATATAATAAGTATAGAAAGTTCCATTAATCATCACAAAAAGTTGTTTATGGTTTATAATTAAATGCGCGCAGGTATTTTTTTGGTACATTCAGCCCTAGCTGCCCTAGCGGCACAATAGTACATTCGAGCGGGCCGCTCAATGTATAGGTTCAGTGTAATATGGATCGTTATCCGTAGGCATAAGAATGAAATTGGCTTGTAATAAATTTTTGTAGGTAAATAAACCAACAGGCGCTGAACTCTGAGTCATTCTAAATGGTACCATATGTTTATAGATTTAAAGAAGACATTTCGTTGGATACATTTTCTAAGATAAACTTCTGTACGGAGTACTATTATTTATTCTGTGATTCCACGCAGACCGTCTGAAGACAAGTCTTTCGAGTTATCAATCTGCTTACCCAAATCTGAAATATCCTATCACAAAGAAAAATACAGTCTTTCCGATTTTCCAAAGCACATCCCTAGTCGTTTCTAGATGTTCTAGTCGTTTCTAGAATACATACAGCACGTAATTGTATTTGTTCTAAGCTGTTTGCTCAGCATTTTGTTTGTGAACTAGTTAAAAATACATTTACTGCCTTGTAGCTTGTAAGCTTATCCTAGTAAACTTCCGCGACTTCGTTGAATTTATTTATGAGATCCAAAGATTAGCCTTGTTACAAAATATAAAAATATCCATGCATATAATTTGTTCCATCCATACTAATCAAAATCAAATCAAATCAAATAGTTTATTGCAGACAACAATATAGTCCATATGAATTCATTAAAATAAAATTGAAAATTACATAATAGATAATACCAAAATTACACAATTACCAAAAAAAAAAAAATATTGTACCTCTTTACGCCCAACGCGCTGAACCGATTTTGTTAAAATTTGGATAAAGAAGATACTTTGAGTCTCGGGAAAAGACATAGGATACTTTTTATCCCGGCAAAATGTAAGGTTCCAGTGTGATAAACGTATTTTGGCGCAATGGAGTTGCGGACGTCATCTAGTGTATATATGATAAAGATAAAATATTGTAACAAACCATAAAGTTAATATACCTAGCGGAATAGGCCTGAGCAAGTGAGATGTCACTATCAGTAACACTGCGTGGTAAAAAGAGACGTGTGATACATGACAGCAGCACTCTTTTTTTGACGTCCATCAGCCCGGATCAGCCCCGTTGACAATTTAAAATCTCATATAATTCATGTTCAATCATGCTTGTGTAAGTGTATACGTACACATATTTTTCACACAGATGAAAACCAATTTCGGTTATGTTTGACAGCTCGAGTTTGTTGATTTCCGCTAGGTCTTTATGTAACAAACACGTCTGTGTACAAAGTGTAAATCATTTTATTTGCGAGGTGATAAGTAAAACTTACGTATTTTTACGAGCTTAGTAATATTTCACCTGGATATTGTGTATTTATACAATCAAGTTAACTAAAGTTACAACATCAAGGGTTCGCGCCGGCAACTTATCATTTTATTGCCATGCAGCTGTTGGCAAATCAAAATAAATAGAAATATTATTGTTCTAAAAAACACGATTTTGTTCTTTTAGCTTTACTTTACTATCATAACGCAGTGGGACGTACGACATGACTTGCGAAGGATTTCCGACATCATCATCCGACGCACGGATCATCTTGTCTGTTAATCAGGTGATCCGCATTGTCGTAACCAAACTTGGAAACATTTATCCAACTCGGGAATCGAACTAACGCCTTCGAGTTAAGCTTCAAACCACTGGACCACAAAGGCATTAAGATAAAAACATCGTGCCTATAACACGGACACGATATCCACAAGAATATAGCAGATTCCCAAAATAGCGACGTTTCTGCCGCTTGCATTATTGACTCGTACCCTAACCGTGCCCGATACGTATTCATGTGTGTTCCGGGTTTATTGGCCATTTACACCCTCAGATATCGTGCCCGATCCTCAGGTTCTGTAATGAACTTGACTGTAATATGTTCATTAAGGATTTTCGTTATGCGTTAAAAAAAGTGCCAAAAATAAACATTCTAAAGTCTGTCTGTCTCAGCCTTTACTGTAATAAGTCTGAAATCTCTCGAAGCTTAAATTGAAGTTTACGAAGTTATCCAGGAGATACTTCCCATACTATATTGGAAGAATGTATGGTTACCTCCCATTTAACTACTTTTGATTGAATTTGGTTATATATAATTTGGCTATATATATAATATTATATTTGTTTCGCTGAAATTGGCTATGCTGATTTTGAATCCCTGGAAAGGATATAGAATACTTTTTATACCGGAAAAATGTACGGTTCTCGCACGATAAACGACTTTCGACGCAACGAATTTGCGGACAACATCTATGATCTAATAAACCCTAAGTTTGGCATGGGGTAGTTAATAATGCAGAGCTCTAGCCCTATAATGGAGGATATGGCGGTAATGATGTTTCCCTGTCGGCATTTAGGCTGGGTAATACTATCGGAAGTAGTCTGTGGCATCGAAATCATGATCCATACTAATAATATTATAAATGTGAAAGTATGTCTGTCTGTCACTTCTTCACGACGCTAAGCCGATTTCGATGTCTAGTGTGCAGATAATATGAGTCCCGGGAAAGGATAAAGGATAGTTGTCGTTGCGGAAAAATGTACAGTTCCGATAAACGACTTTCGATAAAGACTTTTTTGTAATTTATATGGGAAAAAGCCCCAGTCATGAATTTGCGACTACAAATGTTTAAACAAAGTTACTTTTTCAGCGCAGCTACTTTCACAGTCAACTATAATATACAGGAGACACATACACACCATAAAAGTATATTATAATCACTTTGATACAATCTGTATTGAACCCAACAACAATATCAAATGAAATACTAGTTCACACTTTCCAACATTTCTACTTCAAAGATCCAACCATCTTTTCCCAACTGTAATTCCTTTAAAAGATTCCATAGATATAAGAAGATAATAGAAGCGTCTAAAATCGAAAGGAAATCCTCCGGAGAGTCTCGCTTACGTCGGCTCCAACTCTATGAATTATTGATACCAGCCACACAATGCAGGATCTAGTGATGATAAATAAACGTCAAAGCTAAGAATATCTCTCAGTGGCATAGCTAGGTATGGGCCCCGAATGATCTCCACCAGTGGTAACTCACAATACCTAAAATTTAATGGAAGCGAGGCTCTTTGATCAAAGGCGTCTTTGTAAGTTCCAACTTCCAAGTCCCGTGCTAATTAAAATTTGCTAGATAAAAACATAGTACAATACTTCTGAAATACATATACCTCATCAAGAATTAACAGCTACCAAACACTTATCTCTGAATATATTATTAGATTATAGACTTTAAATCTGAGATTGAGAGGCCCGGGCCACCTTGCCCTTTAGTAGTTACGCCACTGCTCAGAGGCCCTGGTATTTCAGAAAGGCGTTTATATCGCTGACGAGGTTGCAACAGATTCAGTAGCGGAATACTCTAAGAATTCCTTCGAGCTAAAACCCTGGTACAGTTTAAGTGACCGCACTGCAGACTTTTAGTCGGACTTTAAAAAGGTTTCGTAGAAAATACCAGCCTAAAACATACTTCGACAGTATCCTTAATATAAAATTCTCTTCACATATAATTTGTTGAACCTATTTTGATGAAATATGGTATGGAGAAACATTGGGTTTTGGAAAAAGACTCAAAGTAGTTTTTTGAACGGAAAGTGTATTACTAGGTGACAAAAGCATGGTATTAAGGTGTGTAAAGACGTGTGACTTTCTTGTGATGGTGTCAAATTTAGTTGCGACAGCACGCGACATAAACTGTCGCTCGTCTGCGCATCTCTACGACAAGGTTTAGCTGAAATAGGTCGATTGTTTTATTGGTATCAAGTCCAGGGATTGTTCCAGGTCAAGTTGTATTGTGTCGGAGTTTGAGTGCTCGTTATACGGCTTGTTGCCAAGCGATTCAAGTAATCCTTTTCACTGTATCTATGTTGACAATTTGTTATTTACTAATTTTCTAATAAATCTCTAGGAAAAGTACTGGGCCAATTTTGATACAATTTACCACATATATAGAGTAGAGCAACACATAGAATATCTACGTTTTGTCACGGGAAAATAAACGATACTCTTATTTTCTAACATAGTAATAAAATTGTATTTTTCTTAAATTCTAATTTAGTTATTAAATACTTGTTTAGTATTATAAGTTAATTAATCGAAACTCATAATAACATGCCAATTACAAAAATAATAACAATTTATTTAAAAATTAAAAATAATGTAATAATATAATATTATTATAATAAACAGAGAAATAATAACACATTCATCACTTCACTATCGGTATAATTATTTACGGTTCGACACTCGACGCTACATTCAAATGAAGAGAATTATGGATGAGTCCCACACATACATACAGAGAAGAGCCTCACACAATGGGATCAGTAATACATACAAATAGATGATTTTAAAGCCAAGGATGAGCTGTTACGTACCCGTTTAAAGAAATCTACGTCTAAGAAATAGTTACGTTAAGTAATGTGTAACTTAAACCTAAAACAGACTACACAAAATACATTTAAAGATGCATCTATCTAAGAGTCACCCAAATGTACGGCTTAATCGTAAGATATACATGTCTACATGGGACAAATCAGTCTTAAGACTGTTGTATAACGTATCCCAACTGCACGTTAGCTCTTAGATATCCATCCTATTGTCCCGAGTGAACTATATTATTATGATTGATCAGTCAATCAATGTGAAATCAAAACTGCCCCACAGAACCTCCTTAGAAACGTAGACACTTTTTGCATCCACATGTCTTAACTCTCAACCGACTCTCCGCATGAAACTGTTAATTAGCAAATGGATTCGGACAATGTCCCATCATACCCGACGCTCAACAAAAAGATCGCTGATAGTACTATCACACACCCGTAGATAAAACGCCTTTGTGCGCCATTTTGTTTGTTCTCTCAATTGAATTCAATTGTTTTGTGGCTGCCAAAAATCAGGACAATAAATAAAGTCTGCGATAAATGGACGAAGAAATCAAAGGAGTCTGTTTACTCGCTTTGTCTGATATCCCTGAGTAGGAAGGAAATAATATTTTGGTAGATGGTAAAATGTTTTAATTTTTTTAAAGTATCTAATATTAACTAACGGCCGTTCCCAATATTTGATCTATCTCTTACTTGAGATAGGAATAGCTCACATTAGACATTAGCTCATCATTAGCTCCATATATTTTATGTCAATTCTATGTCAGCTGCGATCGGTTGTATGTCAAACTAGAGATAGATTGAATATAGGGAACGGCCATTAATGTGTTCGGCTATCTAAGGATGACAACAAACTTGGCTATTTAGAGTGAAAAATAATAATAATTGGCGAATGGGCAAAAATGCTAAGTATATTATATTTGATACCCGCAAACTTTCCGGGATAAAACATATTATCCTATGTACTTTACCGGGACTCAAAATATCTCCATAACCAGTAAATTCAGTTCAGCAGTTTAAGCGTGAAGAGTTAACAGACAGACACTTTAGCATTAATAGTACTAGTATGGATTATTGTATTAGTATTATTATTTATTAGCAATTTCTTTTAGTTTTACATATTTTACCAGTGTCAAAAAAGTCTACAACGCCACTATAGAGGTTTTGACTGCAACAAAAATATTACATAGAGACAGTTAAATTTTTCTTTTATTTACAAACCAGTCAGACAGCCAATACACTTAGGGAAATCAAAGCCAATAAACACAATATCGCGGCTGACTTGTATTTTTAGGACCCTAATGCGTTGTCAGTCATACTTAGCGGATTAGGGGAATCCACGGGATCAATATCCAGGCCCACTGTAAAGGAATGGCTTATAATATTTAGCAGCTTTACTGTACCCAAACTACCTTATAGTTTGGGTATGAATTATGATTTACTAGAGAATATTTTAAAGCGCGTTTTGCCGTTTTGAGATCGCTTTTATGGTCAACTCGCTTTGTGCAGTCCCAGTTGTGGTCCCTGTGCGATCATTTTTATACAATTACGAGTATGTTATATTATGTCTATCAATGTCGTTTTTTTTTCAGGCAAAATTTAAGAACCTAGTGAAAAAAATGGCTTTTGCCTAGCAGTGAGACAGCACAGGCTAGTTAATAAAAGTAAATTATTATAAAATTAATAATAGTGTGAAAGTGCCGGCACGGAAAAAAATATTGCGATTTGTATGGGCAAGGGACCCAACGTCATAAGTTTGCCCATACGAAGGTTAAAAACCTCTTTCAGCACTGTTACTTTGGTAACTTTATACGTGAGACTCATACATAGCCTTAAGTATTATTACTTTGTTTTGTTACAGCCTGTATAAGAGACGATAACAAAATACTACCAGATAAATTACTAGCCAGTATTCGACCAAACACGACGTTCATTAAAAACGGCCACGCAACAGACGGCGGCCAAAACGACGACAAGTAATGAAAAGTGTCCGGAAATCTGAGCCAGATATGCGGAAAAGAAATGTGCAACGAGTTACGACACATGGAGGTGGCTATCACCATGAATACCAAGTCTAGGTTCCTAAATAGAACCAGGATAAAGTAAACTCTGGAATAAACTATCACCAGTAGTATTTCCGGACCAATACGACCTGCAAACCTTCAAGAAGAGAGCGTATTCCCTCTTAAAAGGCCGGCATTGCTCTTTTAATGTTGCGAGTGTCAATGTGCGACGCGCGACGGTTGTTCCATTCCGTCAGGTGACCCGTTTTCTCGCTTGCCCCTTATTTTGTAAAAAATGCCTAAAATGAACAAATCATCAGACAAATCTGATAAAACACAAGTCTGTCATCAGTATTATCACTGAAAATCATCATTGCGTATATTCCCAACAGAACGTCATGCACCAATTCGGTGAAATATTTTAAAATATGCTGCGCTGTACATTTTTTACTGATAAAAAAAATATTTTCAATCAAACTGAATACATAACAAAATAGTACGTGCAAAATACAATGTTTCGTAGCTCCCAGTAATACCCTTGCACACTGTACACTATACAGTCCAGAGCGACGCGATGTCGCAAATTTGTTTTTGAAAAATAAACTGCAGCGGGAAATCACATTTCCAATATGAGGAAATATCGTCTTTTTTAACCCCCGACCAAAAAGAGGGGTGTTATAAGTTTGACGTGTCTGTCTGTCTGTCTGTCTGTCTGTCTGTCTGTCTGTCTGTCTGTCTGTCTGTCTGTGGCATCGTAGCATCCAAACGGGTGGACCGATTTTGATCTAGTTTTTTTTGTTTGAAAGCTGACATGACGGTGAGTGTTCTTAGCTATAGTTCATCATCATCAGCCTGCTCATTGCTGAAATATCACGGTATATCTGGTTCGTGATAGGACGATTAGCAACTTGCAGTCGTTTGATGGGTTTTATATTTTGCATCCTGGTTCGAGACACTTATGAATATATACACATTATTGGAATGTTGACCTGGTGGTGCAGCATCACCTGGTAATCAATAGGATACCCAACTCCTCACCAACTTAGAGCAGAGGTTTCGTGTTTGGGCTCCAAGAGGACATATTTTATAGATGGTATTCATTGGGATATGATCCAGTTGATAGGAATTATTCTGCACAAGTTTAAAAAGCATAAAATAAAATTAAATTAAGAAATTTAAAAAAACCCCCGCCAAAAAACATTAAAAAGTAACGAAATAACATTTCCTGACTTTAAGTTTAAATCATTCCTAAGAGTAAAGTAATATTTTAGTCCATAATTGTTGTCAAGGTGTGTCGGGGGACCGCTAATGTAGATGTTTGATTTCACAGTCATAACAATATAAATTAAGGGTCTGTTCACAGCGACCCGAATCGAGAGAATCAGCCACTATTATGGCGATACAAAATGCAAAAGTCGCTGTTGTGGTAGTTTACTTAGCGGTCCCCCGACACACCTTGACAACAATAATTATGGACTAAAATATTACTTTACTCTTAGGAATGATTTAAACTTAAAGTCAGGAAATGTTATTTCGTTACTTTTTAATGTTTTTTGGCGGGGGTTTTTTTAAATTTCTTAATTTAATTTTATTAATGTTGAGGATGGAAAATAACAGTATTTTGTCTATTGAAGAAATTGCTTCAAGAGTGCAGTGATTCTCTTATTTTCTCTCTTGAGTAAATACATCTTGTTATACTATCTTGCACTCAATTTTAGCAATTATTTTTCTTATTTATATTTTATTGGGATTTTTATAAATCGTACACTTTGTTAATAGGTTTTTTAATTGATTCCTGAATGAACTAAATACCAATTTTCATATGAGTTTTATAAAAAAACATAATATTTAAAATGAATAAAAGTCATATATTTTTCAAATAAGTTTCTATCACAATTCAAATGATAATCACATTTTTGCAAATAAGTTGGAATAACGTTTAGAATAATAAAATAAATTAATAATAATCACAATTCTGCAAATAACTTGGAATAACGTTTTAAAGAATACCAGTTCAGTAGGCCTACCACGAAATGGTTTGAGACTCAAACATTCTGACGAGAATGCCGCGTCTTGCTCTAACAACGTCATTTCACGTTTGTTAGAGTAGGATGCGGCATTCTCATTCGATTGTTTGAGTCTCAAAACGGTTTCGTGGTACAAGCCCAGAAATCAAAAATCTTTTTTATTTGTAAGCCTAACAAACACTTTCTACGTATTTGTATATCAAAACTATCTAGTTCTCGTGAATTGAAACAAAGAGCATAATTCCTTAACAAACGGGTCCTTTGTCGATATATCGTACTTAACCAAACTTAATATAAGCTTAGTCGCAAAGCCTATTAAACTACCAGCGAGGCCTCCGATGCTTAATCCGGCCCATTCCTTCGCTGAGGTTTTCAAGATCTGCACTACACATTCAGTGGTATTCTACCTTCAACATAGCTCTTATTCAAACGTTATAAGGAATATTTTATACCGCTCTAGGTGAAATAACTGACTACACAACATACCGGACTACGTTTGCCTTTGACGCAAATCCTTTGACAATATTTAGAAGGCGAAAATTTTAGTCGAAATTTCGGCAGGGAGTTTCCCGCCTAAAATTGAGATGGATTTTTATTTACCTTTACGGAACTACAGGGTAAGGTTATTTGCGCTGGTATTTTTTGCGCGTCAAAATTAAATTTGATAACTTGAAAGTTTCAAAGTGTGAGATTATTTACTTTATTTGCATTTTATGTTTAAGTGTAATTTATATTTTTTTAAATAAAATTGTTTAGTTTTACTTAGTATTAAAGTAGTTAAGTTTATTAAGCTATTATATCTGAAACTGGACATGCATCTTTTTCTTAAAAGCGGTAAGATATTATTAATAAATCTGCAAAGTCCTATGAAAATCTTTGTCTAAGTCGCCCTTGGTATTAATAACTACAAGTTTATCAAAACACAATATCCTCTCCTTTGAAGGACTTTATAAAATGTAATAAGTTTAGTTTTATGTGGTTAACGTGTGTAACAGAGTTAGAAGTAGAGCCCAAGGTGATACAAAACTTTATCGACTGTCAAAGGCTTCCTCTGCTTCCTTTATGGAGCTACGAAGCATTATATAGCTGTTGTATAGCATTAGATAGCCTTTTTATAGCAGCATTGTATTATTATATCTCCATCTGTGTATCCATGCTCTCTCACTCTTCAACATTAAGCCGCTCAATCGATTTTTAAGAATATTTGTAACGCCGTAGTGTGGAGTCCCCCGTTAGGGACCCGTGTTAGTTTTTACTTTTTATCCCGGAAAATGTACGGGTTCTGCGCTACGCTAAAAGTGTAAAAATTGGACCGCTGTAAGGATAAATTCTTTTGCAGTTTACAAGCGTCCTAACAGAGTACCTAATAAAGTTTTGTCATTTCTTTGTAGACTAATTAGACGCTCGAAATATTTCGTATAAAAAGAAAGTAATTAATATTTTCCAGCAACAATTTACAATAATGTTGCTGGGAAAAAAATAAAAACTGAAAAGGAACCATGGCCCGTGAATTCGTAGCAAATTACAAGGGTTTGTTTCTTTTAATTTAATCCCTTTGTTGGACCAGCTGTTTCTTATTAAGGTTTGTTTAGAAATGTGTAACAAATTGCAGCGAACGTCGTGTTTTCGCTTATTTTTATCGTTCAGCTTTGAAATATTCCGTAAATAAAATGTAAACGTATGTTTTAGGATTATTTTTTTCCATTACATTCCGTTTTACGGCATACTTACGGAAAAGGTTGAGGATGCCTGCACGTGTGAGTACTAAAGTTTCTCTTCTCGAATGCTTCTTCACTTGTGTAATTATTTTTTGTTTTCAGTGAAAAAAAATATTAAGGAAGGTGTTTTATTGGATTTAATTTTAAGCTACTTATGCTTATTCATAATAATATAAACGAGAAAGTGTCTGTCTGTCTGTTACTTTTGTACGCATTAGCCACTGAACCGATTTTGCTGTTTGGCACAGAGATACTTCGAGTCCTGAAAGGACATAGGATACTTTTTATCCCGGAAAAATGTACGGTTCCCGCGCAATAAACGATTTTGGCGCAACAGAGTTGCGGGCGTCATCTAGTTATCTATTTATTAATTTTAGAAACTATAATACCTACAAACTCGAAATTTGGAAAGGAAGTTTTTATAGGATGTAGGTATCCGCTTATATTAAAAATTATCCTTTTCTGTTCACCTTCTGTCTTAAATTATCGTCGTTATATCTTGTCAACTGACCTAGATTTAAGATGGATTTTCCTGGAAACTTTCCGTAATCCGTACATTTTTAAAACATCGCAGACTATACAAATTTATTTTCGATGCATTCAGTAAACAGCGCTCGAAACTCGATTGCGAATTAGCTTCGAGTTCGAGTGTCATTTAGCTCGGAGTTCGGACCAATTACGAAAAAGTTAAATCTGTCTCTGAAGCGACAAGGGTCAATCAAAACGGTGAACGGTGTACCGGTACAATTTTAAGGGTTCCGTACCAAAATGGGATCAACAAGATTTTGATGTCTGTCCGTCTGTCCGTCCGCCACCATCCGCGTCATCAGCTGTTGTCGCTATAGCAACAAATCCCGTGACTCTAATACCAAGACTTCGCTGTCTGTCCGTCTGTCTGTCTGTCCGGTCGTCCATCCGTCTTTCTAAGTACTAAAAACACAGTAAAATATTGTAGGGCCCATTCTATAAAAAATAACACTTTTTTCGTATTCTTGCTAAACAAATATGCAACGGAACCCTTTATGCGCAAGTCCGACTCGTACTTGGCCGGTTTTTTTGGTTGAGTCAACTTTAAATGAGTGCGCTTGCAAGTTTAATGCCGTGACTATGAAGCGACCGGGATGGAATATTTGATGGCGTTTATTTACTGTGGTCGAGCGGACATTTAAAACTTTGTGTTGGGAGTTTTTTGAAAAATAATAGGGGAAGCCAGCCCAAAGTGGCCACCTTAACTGCCAATTTAAAAAAAAGACGAAATATTATATATTTAAAAATAAAAAATGTACTACCAGATAGTGTATTTATTATATTTCTGTTATGTATAATTCATATTGACCCTAATCTTAAAATTAGCTCATGATTTACATATTACGACAATCTGTCAAAAAACCGCTTTGCCCGAGGGCCCGCCTAAAGCGGCCATAGGGGTAAGGGCAAAGTGGCCAGCCCAAATGTTCACAAGAAATGGATTTTTTTTCTTATATTTAAATGTAACTTTTTGGTAAAATGAATACAAAAAAGGTAGGTAGTAAAAAAAGGTATTTATTAAAAACAAATTAACAATTAGTGGTATCAATATCAGTCTCCAAATTATCATAAAATATTCTTTGAACTATAATTTAAACTTTTTAACTTTAAATATATATTTCTTAGAGCTTCAGTCTTTAATGTATTTTTTAAATACGCAGTAATTAACCTTATTATTAATAATACTTAAAAGTAGTATAACACAATTTCTATTAATTCTCTTTCAACAATCAGAACATTTTTTTTATAAAAAATAAAGAACTCTTCTAAAATAAAAATATTCTAAATATTATATCAACAAAACTTTGTTCTTCTCGGTAAACTTAAAAAAAATTAAGTTTACCGAGAAGAACAAAGTTTTATTGCCAAGAAATCTGATCTCATTAAGTATTTAATACTTAATGAGATCAGATTTCTTGGCAATTGTCACAGAAATACGCTCCAATGCCGGAGTATGTCGTGCAGGCTTCATGAGCCCACAACTGGCAGTCATCGCAGCGAATCCAGTCTTCGATGGGCGGATCTTCATATGGCTCCATACAAATTAGGCAAATGTATTGATGTTTGGTAGTAGTTTTATGTTTCTTACTGTCATTATTCCCGGGTCATGGATGTGTTGTATTAAATATGTGTATGTTATAATAAAATCTTAAAAATATATCATATAATTATTAAATATATTTCCGTTGTCTGGTACCTGAAACACAAGTCCTTAAAGTACATAGCACGGGGCCAGACTGACGTGGTGTGAAACGTCCATAGATATTATAAAAAAATTTAAATATAAAAATTATCATAGAAAACTATATATAATGGTGGACCGGGCAAAGCGGCCAGGTGGCCGCTTTGCCCGGTCCACTTTGCCCTTTGGGAACAGTTCTGTTTTAAACATAATTTTCTCTCACATTTTTTATCATACTCAAGAATAAAAACAATATACATAAAGCTTAATAGATAAGAAACGACACCGGGACAACAGAAGCATTCAAACATACAAAAAAAAAAATGAAAACAGGAAGAATTTACCTTGCATTTTTTTAATAAAACGTGCAATTCTAATGTTTTAGTCACAACAAGCGCGCGCCTTCCCCAACCGCTCCCGCGTCACTGCGCGGGGCGGGCCGGGATGTTCACAATGCGTAAGAGCGGCAACGCCGCACTGCCTTCACAAATAACCGAAATATTAAGGGTGGCCACTTTGCCTCCTATGGCCACTTTGGGCTGGCTTCCCCTATAGTATTTATAGGGTGTGTACACATAATGAAATACATAATCACTACATTGCATAAAACTGAGTCACTTCGTTCCTACAATAATCATATTATAATGATTAGACTTTTTAAGCTGCGCAACAGATTTGGATAATGGATGCGTTTTGCCTTTAAAAAGGTTTCAGATCAGTCCATATTATAGATCAGCTAGTAAATGTTTATTTTATTTTAAGCTTGTTTATTTAAATAGAAAGATTTCAGTCATTTTACCAATTTTAGGTCCTCACTTCTGTTTACCTCTTATCATCTCGGAATAATATCAACTTGATCTTTTTTCCAAATATCGATCAAGCGTTATTAATGTTCGTCTTGTTAGTATGTAAATGAACGTATCAGTCCGCTGGGAACAGGAGATTAATGGCGCCCGTGACAGTTCTGAATTAAGAACTCCAACTAACGAACTGACTTTCAGAGCGTTCTGATAAAATGTTGAGAATGTCTGCATTGAAAAAATAGATTAAATTCTGTGAGACAACACGATTAAGCTGAGTTAGATTGTTTTAAGAGAGAATTAATAAAAGATATTATCTAATTTTAGACGAGGTATTACTTGGCACACAATACTCGATTGATGATATTGTACCTTTTTAATGGATCTTGGAAAGTCTTAGCAAAAAAATATATTAAGTTGCACTTAACGTAACGGAATTAAATCAAGCTTAAGCCTCTATAAAAAAAACTGACACTAATGATGGTAGAGAGTAGAAACCTATACCAACATCAAGAATTAAAAAAAAACTACCTGTAACAGGATAAATAGTAAAATTGGTAATAACTTTGTTCGTTTACTGAATGAATATTAAAGCAGCACGTAGCTACGGTACAGTGACGTAATAAGCCCGGCCGAGACGTGATCGCTCGCTAATTCAATAACGTCATGACACCACAAAATAAATAAAAATACTCTCTTTTCTGCCCATTAAATATAATATCGCTGAGACCAGTATTCAGCCAGAAGAAATTGGAATACTTTCTACTTCTTCAGATTGATTATTTTGGGTCCCAAGACAAAGGTTTTGAGGTTAGTTGCCGCTGCATCCATCAGAGACAAATGCGGTGACAAATTTGACTTCCGTGAACGCTTGCTCTTTCTATCTTCATCTATTTCACCTTTTCGCCAGTTAAAGTAACGCAATGAAAAATATTTCATGCTACGTTATAGAGATTATACGCATACGCCATATCAACTTCCAGCTTCCACTGCATCAACAAAATTCTACGGACGAGCGCTCATATAAGACACGACAGTTTTAAGACAGACTATCGTTATGCAAAATATTTTTTTCTAGTGAACACATCTACATGACTGTGTTTTTTGTTTGCAACAAAGAGAATATGATTACTAGGTTTGCAATGCGACATGACAAACGACAATCTGAAGACATAACTATTTAAGAGTGGGTAGCATCGACATACTTTAACTATAACTTTAACTTTAACCATGACAAAATGTGAAATGAACTGTCAAATCCCTAGCAAAAGTCGCCATATTTGACGATAACTTTAACCTTAACTTTAACTACGCTTCTGGTGCAATTCACCCTTAGCCTGTTGTGTCTTATGTTAGCTCTACCCCTGTATCAGAATCTAAGATATTCAATAGCAACATTAAATCCGGATAGGCGGATTACGTTTCATTGTCCCCGTAACCGCCTATACCCGGTTATAACCGGTAACGGCCGGTTCCAGCCGGTTGTAACACGATAAAACGCGATTGCGCGATTCGTGTCACGTCACAGAATACCCCATGAATAGGAATCAGCCTGCACCTTAGTGGATGCACAGTAATTATACAACAGTTAATCCTAATTTGATTGCGTCGTCTGAATAAAGGATTGGAGATTAGAAGCCTTCGTCTTGATAGCTACAGCATAATTAATTGTTGAGATATTCATTACTGGTCGTCTACGAATGATTATTTCTATGCAGTAGTAGCTAAGACAATAAATGTTCCACGAAATGTAAACCTAGGTGAGCATTTAGTGAGTTTTTTTAAAGCAACTACCGTCGCCCATAGACACACGCAATATTAGAAGAGCTGTAGGTTCGTTTCCGGCCTTAAATTTGATAAATATTTTGTGTTCTGGAATGGCTTTTTTGCTTTTTTCGCTTACTCAGCCTAAGGGTCAGCGCAGACAAAACGGAGCGCAGCGGTGAGGATTTTATTAACATACTTGAAAATAAACCTGAAAATTATGAGACTAAAGTGAAATAAGAGATTTTCGCATATCTTCGAGGACGCGCATTTCAGGTTCAAGCATTTATGCACTTAAAACAGTAATAATCCATTAAAATTGTAATACGTAAAGTTATCAAAGACATGTAACACACCATGTGTTAGGGAGCTTTCGGTTAGATAAACATTCACTATTAAAGTTCACTGATACAGTGTTACTTTAGTTATAAAACACTTTCATAACGATCGCGGTAGAAGTCGTTTTAATTATCCCCGTAGTAAAAAGAATCACACTGTGTAAGCAGACGTTACATAATATTTTATACAATATTCGGTATTTTTTGTCTGATACGTAATAACAGTGTTTTGTCAGATAAGGTAAAAAAACGTTGTGAAACTAATAACTAAAAATATATCTGTAGGTACACGCACGCTGTGAATGTTTGGATAGTAATTTAGGTGTTTAAAAATTGACGTACATGCGGTATGTTATTAACTTACCACTCATCGTTAGAGTAAAGTGCAAGCAATATTTAGATTTTAGGCAAATAGAAAATTTTATGAATGTAAGCGATTTTGCTTGCTATAAATTTTATCCGTAATAACTAATATTTTTAAGCATTGGCATATAGTTTTCATTTAAAATTTCGTACTGATAAAAGGATAAAATTTAATGCTATGAAAAACAATCAATAACTTACTAAGAAAAAAAAACATAATAGCCTTGCGTCACGCGTCGTATCGCATGTCGTGTGAAAGTTCACGCCGACCGCAAGCTGTGGTCCGCCATACATTAAAACGAGTTTATGGGAAAAATGATAAGGCGTTTCAGAAACACTATAAACTCAATTCCTGTCGTAAAATGTTTTGTGTGTTTTTTATTGCGTTTTGATTGCCGATGTACCCGGCTCGAAGGACCGAGTTTTTATTTTTACTCCCCTTTTGAAGTTATCTTGAAATTTTTGTAATAAACTCAACCGAAATTCAAATTGGGGATTGAATTTTCTGATTGAAACGCGTTGATTGCTGCCACTTTGGGTTTTCAGTGATTTTTGTGAAAAAAAAAACAAAACATTTTCGCCAACGTTTTTTGCCAATTTTAGAAGATTGTACGTATTCGTAGTGAACGAAATTGTATATCACTAAAATCTTCTGAAACCAGAATATTGTATGACATTAAAGTTGGTGCACGACCAAGTATCATATTATAATTTGGATACATGAGTAGAGAGTATGCAACGACTGCATAGTGCAGGGATGGCGAACCTTTATGCGTATACGTGCTAATTTTCTGGAATAATATTTAATGACGTCGCAGCCGTGCCATCAATTATTCTTGACTTTGTGATCAGTGGAAAAATAATGTAAAAAAACAATATCAACTCAAAACGCGCCGCCCCGCGCCACCGCCGCATTCCCCGCGCTAGCATAGCAACTACGCCCCGCCTCCACCCCGCGCACCGGACCCGAACGCTCGCGCGCGTTTGCTTTTCAAAGATTCATAGGTATATGCTACATCATAATCATAATTTATACTTTTTTCTTTAAACTCGTAATCACTAATCAGTGACGTGCCGAAATTATTTCGTCGCGTGCCAGCAATGGCACGCGTGCCATTGGTTCGCCATCCCTGACATAGTGCATAGTTAAAACTAGAGAACAGCTGAACCGATTTGGCTCATTTTAGTTTTTAAATATTAGTGGAATTCCAGGGAAGGATTACACAAGGAAGGAAGTGATTCGAAGTTCTCGGGTCGTGTATTATAATATAGAATATCAATCTAAGTGTCACACGCACAGCGCTCCCTAGTGTCTGTCTAATCAAGCAGCAATACTTCCATCACATAACAAACTAAAGTGTAATAAAATGCCAGATAAAAGGTTCACTTCAATAAAACCTCCGTGGGTTATTGAAAAACCTTCATACTAACCCCATATACCCCATACATTAAACCATTGTGCCCCGTTGGGGGGCGCTACAATGGGTTATTGCATTCCATACCCGCATTGTCCGGGCTAATGACAAATCGCTGAATCTCAGCTCAATAGCTCAATAGCTCCCATATTGCTATCGAATTGTTTGCTGTCTTGTAGCTTGATTATTGGCCCGTAGGTACAGTTAGGTATAACTGTCTCGTTAAGAGCTTAGGTATCGGATGTAGGTTCTGTTAAAAAATTCAAGTTCGGTTAGGCCAATGCAGGCTGATCATTATTGTCTGACAAGTAAGATGATTCGTGTAGGACGTAGGTGGTTTTCCGATCTATACCGTAAGCGACTACGACCGACAAAAATTGGTTTTATTTTCTACCGACAATTGGTCTGACCCATGCAGCCGCTGCTTTGTAGTGGCGTACAGCAAAATGACACCTATAGACTAGGTAATAAAGTGTCATTTTATTTGAATTTTTGTCGGTCGTGATCGCTTGCGGGCTGCGGCAATATAAAAATACTTCGGCGTAGCTACGACCACAAAGGTTTTGATAGAACATGCTTGATGCTACGGACTCATTACGGTTGCTGATATTTCTCAAATAAGTTGTGGATAGCTTATCCGGCACCTTATTTGGGAGTGGTGAAACAGGCCCTAAATCTATAGGTATGGGTGTTGCCACTTGCCAGCATGGGAATCGCCTGAAATGCGCATAGTCTATATTTTATTGGAACAGAGAATTCAGCTTTTCATCAATTCGTAGCCTGGCTCAGATACAACAAAATTAAACGTATTCGGTATATTTTTTCAGTTAACCTGTTAAATATTTATTCTGTTGATTATACCGATGTTTGCGATGAAATTAACATTTAATTTCGTTCAAAAGTGCTTGTAAACATTTGAATAACGGATATGATTTGAATTTATAATCGATTGAATACTGGACAGGTAATTTTTTGTTCATTTTTTCCGAGTTTGTTTTTCTCAGTGGGGTCTGAGTCAGTGGGCTCAGACCAAATAAAAACTCAAGACAGAGCGCTGCGAACAACAAAGTGAAGCCGATCGAAAGTACGCCAGCTGTGTATGTACACGCTTACGCCCACATACGCAAAACGAAAGTACGCCAGTTTTCGTCGTATATATCGCGACTCGTGATTTTAGAAAATAATTTGTAAACACTTTAAAATGCCGAGCTGTGTCGTGAAAGGGTGTAAATATTATATTATATTTATTTCATTGATTTTAGGATACGTAATTTGAATAACATTGCAAGTTGCAACACTAGCCCGCGCAGTGCGCGGCGTGCACACATGCTTAAAAAACCTGCTTCACTCGCGTTGTTCGCAGCACTCTGTTTTGAGTTTTTATTTGGTCTGAGTCAGTGGGCTATAAGGTTTGAACTGGTGGTAGATTTTTGGTGACATTCTGAGAAAATGTTAAGTTTAAGAAATATAACATAATGTTACGAATGCGGACACGTAGTGTCATCTAGCGGCAACCAGGCGAAACCATCACAGACAGCGTAAATCCCCTATTCAATACCAGATGCCGCTACTTGTATGTTTTTGTTACCTGCGCGTACCCGCTCGAGAATTTTCCCACGGTTGTTTACATGTTGTGGAATATTCTCGTAAGGTCTAGAGCTCGCCCCGTCCCGTATAAATACGCGGCTAGACGAGCCGGCCAGTCAGTCTTCGAATGTTTTCGAGTGAGCGATAATCAAAGCGACTTCGGAAGTGAGAAACAAGTGACTTAGTGAGTGAACCAGTGATAGTGCTTAGTGTTTGAACTTAGTGCATAGTGTTTGAACCTAGTGCTTAGTGTTTAGACATAGTGATCTAGTGTGTGTAAGTGTAGTGTAAGTGTTAAGTGTAGTGCAAATAAAAGTCTTCAAGAGAGTCACCAGGTCTTTTCCTCTGAATCATCGAACCTCAGCACGTAACAACTGGTGTCGGAAGTGAGATTTGGAGATGCCATTGACTCCGAGAGAGGACTTCAAGGGGAGTGTCAGGACAAGGGCACAGCGAGCTGCTGCCATTGACTCCGAGAGAGGAGTTCAAGGGGAGCGTGAGGACAACGGCGCAGTGCCATTGACTCCGGGAGAAGACTTCGAGGGAAGTGTCGGGACAAGGGCGCAACGGGCTGCGGAGGCCACACCCACTGGGGACCAAGCTCCGCCCACTGCGGGGCAGGCCTCACCCACTGGCCCCGCCCACCGGGACCCGCCCACTGGCCACGCCCCTCAGGCCCCGCCCACTTTGGGTGTGGCCACGCCCACTGGCTCCGCCCACCAGGCCACGCCCACTCAGGCCACGCCCACTGGCTCCGCCCACCAGGCCACGCCCACTGGCGCCGCCCACCAGGCCCCGACTGATCAAGCCCCATCAACTGGCTCCAGCCACCATGCCTCGTCAGTAGCTTCTACAGCACCGCAAATGGCTCTTCATTTAGAAAGTTTAATTAAATTAATGGAGCTGCAAAGGGCTGATATTCAGGTTTTACAAGATTCTCAAAGGGCAATGATGGAGGCACAAGACCGCAAGCTTGGCGTTTTGCAAGAGTCACAAAAGCAACAAAAGGACCTTCAAGAAAAGGCGCTTCTGGCAATAAAGGATGTTGGTGACACGGTGACCAAGCTTCGGAAAGATGTCGACATAATGGAAGAACGCATTACCGGGCTAGGAGTGGATATGGAAAATGTGAAAAGTGGCCTCACAGAACTACAGAAGTGGAAAGTGCGCCTGGAAACCACAGGAGTCGCGACGTCGAGTGGAACTACCGGAGCAGTGGTACAAGGGCCAAAAGTTAAAGTGCCACCATACGACGGTACTACTTCTTGGAACGCTTATCGTCAGCAATTCCAGACGGTTGCTACTGCCAACGGATGGACTGAAGACCAATGCCTGACCGCTCTCACTGTTGCGCTCAGAGGGCAAGCTTTGTCGGTCCTGGAAGCACACACAGGAAATGGGTTCCTAGATCTGATGGAGGCGCTTGAATCCAGATACGGGGAGCGACACCTGGAGCACGTGTTCCGTGCCCAACTTCGTGACAGAGTCCAACGCTCAGGAGAGGGACTACAACAATGGGCGTTGGAAATTGAAAAACTGGTCAAGAAGGCACATCCAGGAGCAGACTCCAAGATGGTTGACTCAAACACTATTCAAGCCTTTGTCGACGGAATCAGGGATCTGGAAGTCCGAGCTGCAGTAAGGCTACGTCACCACACCTCGCTAAAGGAAGCGTTGGCGCATGCTCTAGAGGTCGAGGCTGTCCGGCGTGACATACGGCAGACCTATAAAATCCGCGAGGTCTCGGAGGAAGTGAAGGAGGTCAAGGCTCCTACGAAGAGAAGTTTTGGAGCCATGTGCTACAAGTGCGGCGAAAGGGGCCATCTTCAGCTCAACTGCCCGCAGAAGGATACCCAGATGGCAAGAATGAAAAGGCTTGAGGAACAGATGGAGGAGCTGAAGAAGCAAAGGGCTTCGTCCCCTGCCCGGGAGCAGGGAAACGAATAAAAGCCAGGACTGAGGGGCGAGTACTGGCTGATGCGGAGGGAGCCCCGATTACCGTTATCTCCCAAGCATGCAGCGGGAATAGTCTTGTGATTCAGGGGACTATTAACAGGACGGATTGCAAAATGACTCTAGACACAGGAGCCTCTAGAACAATAGTGAACCCAAATCTGGTAAAGGCCGCAAGGGGACATAAGAGGAGAACTAATTGTCGGCTTCTTACTGCCTCCGGTCAGCCAATACCCGTCCTGGGAGAAATGTCAGTTATGATTAATGTAGGGGGGTCCTCATACCCTCATGACGTTATCGTGGCTGAAATAATGGATGATTGCATCTTGGGCTTGGATTTCATGAAGAAGCACAACTGCAGGATTAATGTCGCTGACGGAGTTTTCCAGTGTGGCGAAGAAGAAATTTTCATCCTTGGAGGCGCCTGCGGGAAAGTCGCATGTGTAAAGGAAGTCATTATACCTGGACGAGCGGAAGCCCGGGTGCTGGTGAAACTACCGCCAGCTGGAAAGAACAAGTCTAACAGATGCGTGTTGATCGAGGACACACCCACCAAGACATCAGCACGAAAACTGATGACGGCAAGAACCCTTGTGAGTGGAAGCAGTCACGCTGTGGTTCGGGTTTTGAATCTTGGTGAACGCGAGATCTGCTTGAACAAAGGTGACGTCATTGGAAAGTGCGAGGAAGTTGTCTGGATGAGAAAGTGTAGTTCGACGACAGACGCAGACCCAGCAAACAGCAGCAACAATGGATTAGTGACTGGGCTACTCGATGACTGCAAGAGTAATCTGACTTATTCGCAGAGCATGAAAGCTAAGAAGTTTTTACAGCGCCACGCGAATATCTTCTCCAGTCAGGAAGGTGACCTTGGAAGAACGTCGATGGTTCAGCACAGGATAGATACCGGAAACGAGAACCCGATTCGTCAACGAGCAAGACGGATACCAATTGCAAAGGAGAAGGAAGTGGAAGGCCTTCTGGAGGACATGAGAAGGCATAAAATTATTGAACCGTCTGCAAGTCCGTGGTGCTCACCTGTTGTGTTAGTAAAGAAGAAAGATGGCAGCACAAGATTTTGTGTGGACTACAGGCGTCTCAATGATGTCACTAAGAAGGACAGCTACCCATTACCTCGGATCGACGACACTCTGGATACCTTGAGTGGCATGAAATGGTTTTCGACCCTGGACCTGAAATCTGGATACTGGCAGGTGGAAATTCATCCAAAAGACAAGGAGAAGACAGCTTTTTCCACCGGTAAAGGTTTATGGCAGTTTAACGTCATGCCCTTTGGATTGTGCAACGCACCTGCCACATTTGAGCGACTCATGGAGTGTGTACTGGCAGGCTTAGTTGGGGAGGCTTGCTTAGTCTACTTGGACGACGTCATCATTGTTGGCCGCGACTTCGAGGACCATTTGCGAAACTTAGAACGAGTTTTCGCCAAAATAGAGGGGGCCAAGTTAAAGTTGAATCCGAAAAAGTGTCGTTTATTCAGGAGTAAGGTCAATTATCTCGGCCATGTTATCTCCAGTGATGGAATCCAGACGGACCCGGAGAAACTGGAAGCAGTTCAAAATTGGCCAACCCCTAAGAACAAAACCGAAGTGCGAGCATTTCTCGGCCTATGCTCCTACTACAGGCGTTTTGTTAAGGGATTCTCGGAGATAGCCAAGCCACTACACCGGCTGACAGAAGATAAACGACAGTTCATCTGGGACGAGACTACTGAAGATTCTTTTCAGAAACTGAAGAAACATCTGTGTGAAACACCAATCCTGGGGTATCCACAACCTGAAGGTCAGTTTATAGTCGACACGGACGCAAGCAACACGGCTATTGGAGGGGTGTTATCTCAAAAACAAGGTGAAAGAGAAGTTGTGATTGCGTATTTCAGCAAATCTTTATCCAAGCCAGAGAGAAACTACTGTGTGACAAGAAGAGAACTCTTGGCTGTTGTAAAGACGCTACAACATTTCAGCAAATACCTCATCGGCAGACAGTTTTTACTGCGAACTGATCACGCAGCCTTGAAGTGGCTACTGCAATTCAAGAACCCAGAAGGTCAAGTAGCACGATGGATTGAGCAGCTCCAGGAGTACGACTTCAAGACCGAACACCGCAGCGGAAAGTCGCATGGGAACGCCGACGCACTCTCACGAAGGCCGTGTTCAGAAGACTGCAAACATTGTGTTAAGCAGGAATCTAATGAAGTGACAATAAAGCTAACGAGAACAAGTCCTTTGGGCCCATGGGAGAATGATGCTATGAGAGAGGCTCAAGAAACAGATGACGACCTTCGGCACATCATCACATGGAAGAAACGGGGTGATGTAAAACCAATCTGGAGTGAGGTTGCACCCACGGGCGCTGTCACTAAGGCGTACTGGGCGCAGTGGGAGAGTCTGGTACTTCAAAACGGAATACTCTACCGGAAATGGGAGAAGACTAACGGCAGAGAGTTCCATCTTCAGATAGTTGTCCCAAGAGCGAGAGTACCAGATATTCTCCGTGAAATGCACGATGGCGTATCAGGAGGTCATCTAGGTGTCAAGAGGACGTTAACAAAAGTGCGGGAACGATTCTACTGGTTGCATTGTCGAGATGACGTGCAGGATTGGTGCCGCAAATGTACTACTTGCGCTGCAGTGAAGGGACCACAGACCAGGAGCCGTGGGAACCTGCGGTTGTATAACGTTGGCGCACCGTGGGAACGAATTGCAGTTGATGTAGCTGGGCCATTTCCTGTAACGGAGTCGGGAAACAAGTATTTCATGGTCGTCATGGACTACTTCACCAAGTGGCCTGAAGTGTTCGCCATACCAAACCAAGAAGCTACGACAGTTGCTTCTAAGCTTGTGGAAGAAGTGATATCTCGCTTTGGTGTGCCTCTGGAAATCCATTCCGATCAGGGCAGGAATTTCGAATCGCAGGTCTTCCAGGAAGTGTGCAGAATCTTGGGAATGCATAAAACGAGGACCACCGCGTACCATCCACAGTCTGATGGAATGGTTGAGAGATTTAACCAGACCCTTGAGAGGCATTTGGCGAAATTGGTAGATGAAAAACAAAAGGATTGGGACAAGTACATACCGCTCTTCCTTCTGTCGTACCGTACCGCCGAGCATGAGAGCATAAAGGCTACCCCGGCATATGTCAATTACGGTAGAGAACTACGAGTACCAGTAGACCTCTTGACAGGAGGGTCACCAGAGGAACCAAAGACCGTACAAGACTATGTCTGCGATTTGAGGGAAAAGATGCGCTATATACACGCCATGGTTCGGGAGAATGGGTTACATTCAAGTGAGAACATGAAGACCAGATACGACCGGAAATCGAACACGAGCGGCTTCGAAGAAGGGACACTGGTGTGGCTGCATAACCCAACTCGTCGAAAAGGGAAATCTCCAAAGTTGCAGACCAAGTGGGACGGCCCATACAAAGTGGTTACCCGATTGAATGATGTGACTTATAGGATTCAAAAGCAACCAAGAGGGACATTCAAAGTGGTACACATAGACCGTCTGGCGCGTTACCATGGCAGTAACAATGATGCTCGGGACGAGCATCTCTAAGAGGGGAGTAGTGTTACGAATGCGGACACGTAGTGTCATCTAGCGGCAACCAGGCGAAACCATCACAGACAGCGTAAATCCCCTATTCAATACCAGATGCCGCTACTTGTATGTTTTTGTTACCTGCGCGTACCCGCTCGAGAATTTTCCCACGGTTGTTTACATGTTGTGGAATATTCTCGTAAGGTCTAGAGCTCGCCCCGTCCCGTATAAATACGCGGCTAGACGAGCCGGCCAGTCAGTCTTCGAATGTTTTCGAGTGAGCGATAATCAAAGCGACTTCGGAAGTGAGAAACAAGTGACTTAGTGAGTGAACCAGTGATAGTGCTTAGTGTTTGAACTTAGTGCATAGTGTTTGAACCTAGTGCTTAGTGTTTAGACATAGTGATCTAGTGTGTGTAAGTGTAGTGTAAGTGTTAAGTGTAGTGCAAATAAAAGTCTTCAAGAGAGTCACCAGGTCTTTTCCTCTGAATCATCGAACCTCAGCACGTAACAATAATATTGCATCTTGCAATTATCTTAAAAATAATTAGCTTAATATTATAATTCAATTTTGAATTTTACGTTCATATAAAATTCTTCTAATAAAATATATAAAGCAATCGTGTGTATTATACTTTATAAGTAATCAATATAAAGCAACTGCTTAAACATGAGTTATTCATAACAAACAATTATTTGAACAGCAAATAAAAATATCTACTATGATAAAAGATAAGTAAGCTAAGTAGGTACATCAATATAATATTGTGTATCATTAATATCTGTCATTCCTAACAATAACATATTTTTACCAATTTATTGAAAACGTTTTAATGGTGTTTGAGGGAAATAAATGATGGTTTTATTTAATAGAATTTTTGACAGACCATGAGTTAATTATACTACAGTCAATCCGATAATAAATTTACAGTCCTTAAAACTTTAGTGTGGGAGAAAAGTTTGTGACTTGTCTTGTAGTTTGCATTGGGAAACAGTTAAATTCTAGGAAAATCGATGTTCCCATTACAAAAACACAAAAAACAAAATGGACTGTTATAATAATTTTTATAAATACAATTTCCGCCGTAAATTTTCCGAAATAATTGAAACAAATATTAATTTAAGAGTCGGCAACGTTAATGAAATATGTATGCATCAATTTATTTTAAACTGAAGCGATTGGATTTAAAATTTTCAATTATTTTAACTTTTATATTATTAAAAACAGTTTTTTTATAAAGGTATTTTATTTTCTTTCTTAAAACTATTATAAGGTTTAGTTTACACTGATGTTAAGCGTAACGATAGTAACAACAATGACATTAATAATTAAAATGTCACTTACAATTTTATTCATAATGCGCTACGTTTCATTTTGGTGTCGTTTTCTCATTTTTGAGAAGGATTTAAAATTTGAAAATTTCATACTTATCTGATAAAAGTTACATGGTTGAATAAGCATCAATTGTGACACTCTAAGCAGAAGCGTAGCTTACCGGTATAAAAATACCCCGTATAAAAATTTGTATAGGGTAAGGGTCAGGAAGGGTAGGTAACTTAAGCACGTTGGAGGCCCCGTATATCTGATACGGGAGATACGGTGGTAGCTATGCCCCTGACACTAAGACTCCGATTCTTAAAGCAATAAAATTAAAACCTATAAACCTTACAAAATCCTCTAAATATCAACGAACTACAGCAACCATAAAGAAAACACATTAATATCCAGTGGGGGTAAAAATGTGTAAAATACGACCATGGGGACATGAACGATGAGTCCCGGTTTTCAGTTCTCAAGTTATAGATTCGTTGTCGGGTCGTTAGGCACGGCCGCTGGCGGTGCGCCAATCTGATTCCGGAACCTGGACTACAAATTTTGGTCAAGATTTCAATGATTTTTAGAACCGGTGGCGTGGTAAATTGTTTTTGTTTGGATATGCTTCATAAAAATATATTTTTTAATGTTATTTTTGTTCATATAAATGTTTTTGTTTTTTATGTTTTTCAATTTACGGGTGATTTTTTAATCGCCATGTAAGCTAGCTTGACATAAAATATGTATTTTTCAAAAATTTCCCGCATTGAAAAAGAGTTAAACATTACAGTAACGAGAAAAATCACATTTCCTCTAACACTCTCTACGTTTTTCACTTAAAAAAACGTACAGGTTTATCTTAAAATTCAATTGCGTCTTTATTTAAATACAAAGCAACTCAGAATTCAATCCCTCTGTAAATAGAAAACCGTGTACAAAACTACAAAAGACGAATTCTCGCTTTCTTATTAAACCGGAACCGGGGACCTTTAAATTTCCTTATAAATGAAATAAAACCTATGGGGGTGCATAAAATAACGATAAAATCGGTGATCTTTCGTGTTAGGCAGGTGCGCTCGATATCGCTTAGTTCTTGGACTAAGCTCGCTCTTTGTGGTTGTTTGGCAGACACAATTAAAAGTCAGTGCAAAGACATGAAAATGAACTTTGTTCTACGTGAATTATATAACTTTGACAATCTGTTCTGTTTATGACCCCTTCACGCCCAAATTTGGTAGGGAGGTACTTCGAGTCCCGGGAAAGAACATAGGATACTTTTTATCCCGGAAAAAATCCGTTCCCGAGCGATAAACGAATTTTGATGCAACGAAGTTGCGGTCGACATCTTATAATATGAATAAATTGTGTGTGTGTGTGTGTGTGTGTGTTTGTGTGTGTGTATGTTCATTTATGTTCTTTCTACTTAAAACCCAAGCTTCTAGTCCAACTTTGATGAATAAGACGTCACTGGGTCAGTAGAGATAGATTTTTAATAGGCAAAGTATGAGAAGGCCTATGTTTTACTTCAAAAAAAGTCTATTTGCTACCTAATATTATAAGCCTACCGTTATTATAACGTTAGGCAAATGCTCTTTCCCCTCTAATAAGCAATCAATTATTATAAGGGTGAAGACACAAGGCTCTAACACAAACCGCAAGTTATTGTATGAGGGATATGACGATACGCAGACAGCAGATGGCCCGCTAAAGTATTACGCTTATAAGTTACATTTTATTGTTAGTTACCATCGTAAAGATAGAGACTTGTATTTTTTGTGTAATCATGATGGGCAGGTTTTTTGTAACATAAAAAGATTATTACAACTGACTGAAGTGTGAACCAGGAGTTAAAACGTAATTTTAACGTCAGAAATCCTGGACTCCAGGATTTTGACATTGGAGTCCGGGACAACCTTAGAAAAATATCAAGAAACAATAATTAAATCTTCTAATTATTTACTGTCTTGGATTTTGTCCTTTGATGGCTCTAAAGTTATAGTTCAGGGTTTAACACTTTGCATTACCTTCATCTATATCTATACTTAATATTATAATTCTGAAGAGTTTGTTTGTTTGTTTGAACGCGCTAATCTCAAGAACTACTAGCCCGATTTGAAAAATTTCAGTGTTAGATAGCCCGTTTATCGAGTAAGGCTATAGGCTATATTTTATCACGCTAAGACTAATAGGGGCGAAGAAATAGAGGAAAATATGGAAAAAACGGGGGAAATTAAAAAATTAAAAAAAAATTGTACAAATTATTTGAAAGGGCTTATCTCATGAACTACTGGAGCAATTTTTATGCTATTTGGCACAGATAGTGACACGTGAAGGATCATAGGCTATTTTTTGTGCATGGACTATTTGGTCTGGGAAATATCTGATTTACGCGGGCGAAGCAGCGCGGAATGTCTAGTATTTTATATTCTTTTTATGGGAATAGGCGTAAAAAATATAAAATAACATTCATAAGTCACATCTGGAATTGTCAATTGAAACTGCGGGGTGTCATGTCAGAAGCCTAATTCTCATAATTCGAATGTCGCTTGTGACTTTCCGATCCTCGCGATAAGCGACCAAGACCAACAAAAATTAAATAAGCCATTTTATGGCCTGGGTTTCATTTTCTACCGACATTGGTTTAGCGATTCAGGCCGCCGCTGCTTTGTAGTGGCGTAGGTACAGCAAAATGAAATCTATAACCTTTGTCATAAAGTGGCATTTTAAGTGAACATTTGTCGGAGGAAATCCACTTTTAAAGCGCTGGCTGTCTTACTCATGCCTGAGACAAATGAGACGTTATGTGTGTACACATATTATATTAACGTCTCATTTGTCTCATATTTTGTAAGATTAAAAGTACATTGTAATTTATAAATTTTGTTTTATTTTTGCTTAAGCTAACTAATCAGATTGTAAAACATTACCCAATAAGAGCATCAACCTACTTTAACCATAACAAAAAGTCAAATGAACTGTCAAATCCCTAGTAAGAGTGAATTGCACTAACCTACTTTAACTATGACTTTAAGTTTAACCATAACAAAAAGTCAAATGAACTGTCAAATCCCTAGTAAAATCCATTATGGACGCCATATTTGACGATAACCTTAACTTTAACTTAAACTACGCCTCTGGTGCAATCCACCCTAAGCGTCATTGTCGGCAACACTCAATCATTATTTTCTACCAAACGTCATTTTTCTCATCAATCGTCATTATCGGCAACATTGACTTTTACAAAATTGATAATTATTTTCATAAAATGGTGATTGTTTGGAGTGCCCTTATTTAAAATAGAAGGTTTTCCGCGAGGTTTAAAAATCATTATTTTTTTTATCAAGAATAATATTTTGAGGAGAATCATCCGTACACGAATGTCAGCCTGCAATCGAAGCGACATTCTGGGTGTGAGGATTGTACCCCAGTTCCCAATCTCCAGAAAATGTATTTACCGGATAAATGGTGCCAGATGCACCGACGCAATCTCTTTCGAGGACACGTTATCGAAATTTAATATAAGGTCCGGATTCGAATCTTGTTTCGCTTCTTTGCTGGAAGTGCAGTCTAGTTTCAGTCGATTTATTTCCCAGCTGTAGGTGTGGAACGCGAAAATAACTTAGGCTATACATAGTTAGCTTTACCCGCTACTTTGCTTCCGATAGGACAGAATAGTCCAGGATAGACATGACTATTCTGTCCTGACTGGACAGGCATTGTAGTGAAGTGTTAACTGACAGAATTACAGAACTTATTACATACAGACAGATAAAAAACAGACAGACACACTTTCGCTATCACATTTAAAGTTTTAAGCCTTGTAGCTAAGTTCCAAATTTAATAAGTGAATTTTTGGTTAAATTGGAAGAAAATTGGAGCAAAAAGCGGCATTTACTTACCTTTAAATAGTTACATAATATTACATTAATAAAGTTTTTATTACAGAAACTGTAACAAACATGATCGAGAGTCGAGAATTTCCACTAAAATAAGAATACCTTGATAGCACTTTTAATCCCTGTGTGCGACAAAGTCAAATGCACAAATTAATAGACAGGTTTTTGAGGCCGAGCCGGACCGTAGTACACAGGGTACAGTCATTACAGCAAAGTGCATTTACATTGCAAATCTTTGTGACTTTGTCCGGTGCAAAGTGTAAAGGTACAAGTGGTACAAAAGAATAAATCCTCTAGACTCTAGAGCAGGGGTCACCAATTAGTTTTGCTCGAGGTCCATTTTAAGAAATGGAATGACCTTCGCGGTCCACACATTTTGCAAAAAAATATTTATTAAACAAAGGCAGTAACGGAAATTACAATGTTAATATTTACATTACATATCAATGAAAAAAATGACAATTTTTGTAGCTAATTATCTGTCTGAAGTTTGAAATTGCTGCAAGCTATTAACAATAAATGCTGAAGATGGTCATCTGTAAGTCGAGACCGAAATCTATTTTTAACGAAGTTTATCATCGAAAATGCTTGGTCAGCACACAATGGATCGGCGGCGGTCAAATGTTACAATTTATATATAAATATAGTCATATTATTTAATATCAGATATACACAGTATAATAATGCAGTAATTTGTTTCTTTTTGTTATATAAACATCCTATTTATAAGCACTCAATCTGCGTTATATTTTAAAGAGTTGGTTTATCTTAGACATCAGAATTATTCTGTAGCTATTGCAGTTGTATTTTAAATTCCATATTTTTTACATTTGATTATCGTATAGTGAAAGCTTATTTTTTACTGACAGTGTATACTATAAAATTGTATTTACAAATTAACACATAAAGACGAATTCAATGCTACATACCTTGTTATATATTTTCGTCAAAAGTATATAAATTGGTATAATATTTTTTGCTCTGGCAATATAAAATATCGGCATTTATTTCGATACAGAGTAACAACGGTCCTCGATATAAGTGCTATTGATTCCGTCTCAATGTTCTGACGAGGTTTTGTTTACAATAAAACGTTTGAAGAATCTTCAAAATATAAAATATTTTATAATAAATCGGGAGCAGAGCGATTTCTGGGAATTCGAGGCCTGATTTTTATATATTTTTAAATGATTGTAATAAGCTTGACTTGACTGTTAGCGGGCCCCTAGACGATCAATTATAATGTAAATATCACTCTTAAATTGTATTGAACAGTTTAATTGACAATTAGATTGAAGTGACGTGATGTTCAATATCAACCCTAGACGGTCAATAATATAAATAAAATTGCTTGGGCCTAAGCGGGCCCCCAAAGCAGGCCCATTTCTAAATTTGTATTGAATAGACAGATTACAATAATTGCGTGAGACGTAATGCAAGTTCAATACAAATTTAGAAAGGCATCTACGCGTCACGTTGCAGTCTGAACCAACTCTTAGGGTCAGTTCACACTTGAATCACTCGGAACGAGGTGCAACGCGGCTTAATATCTATATATATATAAAACTCGAAGGTGACTGACTGACATGGTGATCTATCAACGCACAGCCACATGCACTGGACGGATCGGGCTGGAATTTGGCATGCAGGTAGATGTTATGACGTAGGCATCCGCTAAGAAAGGATTTTGATACATTCCCACCCCAAGGGGTTCAAATAGGGGATGAAAGTCTGTATATAATAATACTTCTTAGCGCGAGCAAAGCCGCGGGCAAAAGCTCGTATATTATAAGAAGTACAAAATTGAAGTGTCAAGCACCGTTTGCTATCATTTTTTATGCATCGCCAAGTCAGCCAAGTCAGGCAAGTCAGCCAAGTCGTGCTTTGTTTCGTCTCGCTTCGTTGTGACGACACACCCTTGAAATTTGTTGATAAAAATATATATATTTTTAAATAACGTACATAAGTCCGTCGATCGCGGATACTTGGAAATCTATTGTCCATGTGTTGTTATCGCGGCCCACTAGGCTAAGTAAACTTAGTAGTCAAATTGCACTATTTATGTACTAAGTACGAAAATAAAAATTATATCCTAGAAATATTCGTACTAATTACAAAAATGTTCCATAGAATTGTCAATGCTATTTTTTTTTTCAGCAAAGTTTGGAGCTTATAATAACTATTCGTTTTACGTTTCCACTCGCAATCGACAACAATAATAAAACATTTTAAATTCAGTACCAATATCGAATTCATCTCGACGTCATGCAATATTCATTGACGATAAACAGACAAACATGATTAAATTTGGGCGTGTGTCAAAATCAACTTTATAATTCTGCGGCGGGAGCAATTAAATAGTCATCGGCATCAATAATATACTTCAATTACTTCGGCCGAAAACAAAAACAGCTGTTGTTGACTGGGAGATAAGGCTGTGGACACACGGTGCAAATTTTGACTTACATGAGTTGAGTCAGTTTAAGATCAGTTTCGAAGGTTTCTGCACAGAAGTATATATTTTATTCACTAGAGCATTTGATTCGCTAAAACTCAGATCAATAACGCTGATTCAGATTCAGAAGTTATTGACAGTACATGATTATTGGATCAACTTTGTGCCAGTATAGATAACTTGATTGGCGTCTGATATATTTTATACGCGCTTAATTAGCAGTGTATCGTACATGTCCAGCAACTAAAAGCTACAAATAACCATCTGTTGCACACGATCCAGACAGGTATCTCACATTCAGCTGTATTTTAAGTAAAAGAGCAACTAAGTCTATCCACGGGAGAGCCATGCTTCGGCACGAATGAGCTGGCTGTTCCGAAAAAATATCACGGGCTCACCGATTAGAAAATCGGCGTGTTTCACCGAGTGAGTGGGTTTACCGGAGGCCCACTCCCTACCCTATTACTCCCTACCCTCCCCTACCCTATTACCCTATTCCCTCCTAAAAGGCTGGCAACGCATCTGCAGCTCTTCTGATGTTGCGAGTGTCCATGGGCGACGGAAGTTGATTTCCATCAGGTGACCCGTTTCCTCGTTTGCTCCCTTATAAAAAAGTCGAGTCGCTAGTCTGTTTTCCGCCTAACAGCCGAAAACTGTCGGAGTATCGGAGCGTATTGCAAATAAAACTGCATCGCGGTTAGTTAAAATTTCACGAGCACTGCCCGCCCCCGCCCTTCCCCGCCCGCCCTCGCCGCCCACAGCGAGGCCCGCAAATTGTTAGTTTTTTACCAGGCTTAGTTTTAGAGAGTGTACGCACTAGACTACACATAAAGCGTTTATTCCAAATGTGTCACTAAATTACTTCTGCAATATTTTGGTGTCACCACTCGAGCGGTATGAGTTCAAAAATGGATAATCATTCATATTACAATTGGTGATAAAAATCATTCTTTTCTTTCTTTGTTTTATCAGAAATCGAACCCACAAGCTTTCCACAATATGAACAAATAAGGTGTTAAGTCAAGAAACTTATGTTGACATTGTATAATTTTATGTTACGACATTGTAAATTTTATTTTAAAAAGATTAATTTTTTTCTCACTTTTTTTGGTAAAAAAGTGGGCCCCCTGCGAGTTTCTTACGCCGGTTTTTCTCGCCGGGTTAGTTCCCGAACCGGTGGTAGGCAACGTAGACTTCTGACGTTCGAAAAGTGTATTCATGATACCTATTTTGAATAAAAGATATTTCATTTCATTTCATTTCATAAAGAATTTCAAACGTTGCCGTACAAACATTTGGTGTCTCTATCGCAATACGGGTGTTAAATATTTTACGAGCAAAATAAATTTGCATTCACGGTACAGCGGTACTGCAACGAAGTAAATAGTATTGTAAAAATAGTGAAATAGATTTTTTGCTATAACAAAATTGTTATTTATTCGTTTCGACATAATATTTTTCTCAGTTTACTATTTTTATACGCGTGATATAGTTTTAGAACTGGATACCTTATACAGGGTGTAACAAAAATAAGTGATAAAATTGTATGACAAAACACTAGAATTATTATTTTATATTATTATTGAATTTAATTGACATTGTATGGATTATTTTTATTTTGACATGAACTCATTTAAATTTAATTAAATATTGTATGACATGATTCAAGTATGATATTGTTTAATGTTTAGGGCAAAGTTATAAAGTTAATATTTGACTACTGAAAGGATCAGAATGTTTTGGCTTTGATTTGGCGGTATTGATTATAATTGTATTTTTAAATGTACTAATTCATTATTATCCTAAAGATTGTAATACTTTGTTAGAAAATTTTGTATGCGACATAAAGTTACATGACAATATTTCCACGCCCATGTGGCAGAAATTGTGATCAAACTAAATTGTAAGACCTTTTATGTACTAATTTCTTGGAAATAATTAAAAAAAAAAAAAAAAATACTTTAGGGTGTGTACGTGTTCCTTGTAGAGAGTTCACTGTGAAAGGAGCAGCGCTGAAAGACCAAAAATTTTTTTCACTTTTGTATGGGGAAACTCGTGATGCCCGGGCCCTTGCCCATACAAAAGTGAAAAAAAATGTCTTTCAGCGCTGCTACTTTCACAGTGCACTCTCTACAAGGAACACGTACACACCCTAAAGTATTATCACTTATTTTTGTTACACACTGTATAGTTTATGGTAACGGCGACAGAAACTTCGTAATCGCTGGTTGTTCTAACCTCTATAGGGGTCAGACACATTATACAGGTAAACTTTCAGTTTTTATAAAATGGCGAAAGTCTGGCTGTCGCTATGTCGTGCGCCAAAGTACTGAAAACTATAGTTCTACCTGAATCTGATGGCAATTTTTGACAGCAGATTTTCAAAAAATATCCTTGATCGTTGGATAAATTTTATTATTTGCATGTTTAACACACAGAATCAGCCGCTATAAGATGAAAAAAGGATCAAAATGTTTTATTACGACTACCCCGGTATTGATAGTCAATTTATTTTCTCACTTTTTGCCTTCAGATTCTGGTAGACCTATAAATGTTATTTTGTTTTTTTTTTATCGGCGAATCGACAAAATATGTATTAGAATCGTAACAAGAAGATATCCTGAAACGTTAATTATAACTAGTCATTACCCAAGAATTTAAATTTAATGTTAACATAAAACAGTTTATAATATTATTATTTTTCAGCTACACAATATCTTTGTCTTTCTTTTAAGTCTGTTACGAACTCTTTTATGATATTCAGTTGTTTATTAAAAACGTTAGTTATTTAACCTTTTCAAAAATCTTTATACTTTATACATATTTACACGATATTCATACAGATACAAATCCTATGAAATATGTATGTATGCTATTACCGTACAGAGCTCAGTGCTACGTCCCGTATAATACACCGTAGCACCTCTACGCCGCTACGGGCTACGAAAAATACACCTCTACGACTTTAATTAGGGTTATGGCACACAACTATTTTATTACTCGAACAGTTATATTTTTTACTGAATTATTTAAATTATCATCACTATTTATTATAAGTTTAACTTACTCGTCTTAACTCCGTGCATTGTGCTCGGTTCTGGCCATGAGTGTAGTTCGGTAGTTTTTATTCTTCATACCGGTAAGTATCTATTAATTTTTTTTTGGGATTGAATTAACTTAATTTAAAATAGAAATAAAGTGTGTTAAGAAGAAAATGATAAATCAATAAAATGCAGAAAGCAATGTAAAAATTATGTTGTTTCTTATAATATATTTAATATCTTAAAAAACAACACACACACAACTTTTCATACGACTATGATAAAATTGTGTCCTTTCTATGTTTCCTTTTCCTTTCGAGTTTCTTACGCCGGTTCTTCTCGCCGGGCTAGTTCCCGAACCGGTGGTAGGCACCAGTAGTATCAACGTTCTGAAAGCATTTTTTTTAAATCTATTCAGAAATAAAATAATTTTACTTTACTTTACTTTACTATTTTATGGTTCTGTTTCGATTCCGGGTTGTGTGCCCCAACCTTTACCCTATCCTGATATTAAACCGTGCATATTGTATCAGCTGCCTGTTTCATGTGACTTCCTTCGCGATTAAAATTAGCTTTTCATACTCGTTAAGTAATTGAACGTTGTCGCTCTGTTCTCTCGCTAAGAGGGATTTTTTGATTTATATTCTGATGGTTTTGTATTCCGTTTCAAGAGTCTCCCAGACAGACGCGGCCTGCGGTGGCGGTGGCGGTGGCGGTCAGTTGGATGACTGCCGCCGCCACCGCATGTGTCTGTGTCGTTCCTAGAACTCTCAAGTCATGCAACTGACCGCCACCGCCACCGCTGGCCGCGTTTGTCTGGGAGACGCTTTAAGGTGTTTTAAATATTATGCACTAAATAGTAAATACGTACTAGTAATACAAAACTGCTGATCCGATTTGCTTCCGGTTTTCGCGGATATATTTGTCTTCTTCCAACTCAACATCTGGTGTATTAAAATCCCCCCCCCCTAAGGGGACTAAAGAGGGGGTAAGATTTTGTATTAAACTTTTTTCTTAAATGGAGTAATACTTCACATTATTAACTGTGTTTTCCAACTTAACATCTGGTGTATAAAATTTTTCCCCCCACCCCACTAAGGGGACAAAAGAGGGGGTAAGATTTTGTATCAACTGATGAAGTAGAAATACTTTATACTTATGCCAAAACAACGTTTGCCGGGTCTAGTATTATAGTAAAGTTACCTTACTGTTTAACATAATGCTTATATAGCCATTATAGCGATTCTTTGTCACGGTGAATCTTTTTTCTCAGCATTTATTTAAAACATTACTTGTTATGTACGTCCGAGTTGGTGACAAAAAAAGTTATGTTTTTGCTTTCGCCATAGACGGGAAGAGAATTAATAAAACATATTCTTCAACATATCAGTGATATTAAGGCAGCAGTAATATCTATCTTTTGTTCTTAGAATACCTATTCTATAGCTATGATCTATCTTCTTCATTAATCTACGGATAAGAAAGTCGTGTAAAAATATATGAGAATCCGACCTGGCACAGATCACTTAAGATGCAAATGTACCAGACAAAGGAAGTTTTAATTTAAAGATTCCATTCCGAGACGAATTCATTATAAAGTGTTAGTTTTTCATTGCGAATTCTTGATTCGTCGTAAAAGTATTTAGTGTATGCAAAGTAGGAATAGATGGACAATTGCTGATAACTTACGTCTTAAAGTTTTTCATGCTAGTAGGGCGGGGGCACTTCCGTACCCCTAGATTAATTACTGTCTTGAAGCGTTAGCCACTGAACCGATTTTGATAATATGATTTCTGATGATGACGAGAAAGTTCCGGAAACGACATAATATTATGGTTTTGGTTGCGATAATACAGTAGTGGGCAATATCTACGGATATCATAAATGTAATATAGTGTCTGTCAGGAACGCGCGCGAAAAAACATTTTCCATGCTTTTTCCATTAAAATATTATCATGAAAAAATTTACAATGGTTCCCGCTACATAGGTATACGAAATTCTAAGAATTTGCCGGCAACATTTAGTGATATAGAAAAGTAATATGAGTATGGATTATATTTTTAATTATAAAGAAATAAGAGAATTCAAAGATTGTATAAAGGAGCGAAGTAGGAAGTTGCAATCAAAAGGGCATTAAAATTTTCATTCACGTCTTACAAAGGCTCTTATAAGCTGACTTCTCTAGAACTTAGTCTCAACTTCTTCCACCTGCATAGTGCCGATAGTGGAACTCATTATAGGTGATGGAATTAAACTGTACAGTAGGGGAAATAAATGATTAGCTCAATTATGTAAGTTACCTACCTTACCTAAACCTAACGTTATGTACACAAATAAAAATGAATTTTAAATTTTATAAGTCTCGCTAAAACTCGAGATTGGCTGAATTGATTTGGCTACTTTTAGCCTTGAAATAATCGTGGAATTCTAGGGAAGGTAAGGAGGGAAGTGATACGACGTTCACCGGGTCACCTAGAAAATCATAATATAATATTGTATAGCAAAACATGTAATATGAATAATATGTAACAACGCTGAGAGTATAGAACTGGGGGGTTAGTGCGAGTTTTATTCGATCATACGCATCGAGCACGTTAACGCGAATTTGTATGGGATCAAAGCGGTATCCACCTACTGGCTTACGTGGATACCGCTTTGATCCCATACAAATTAACGTTAACGTTCTCGATGAGTATGATCGAATAAAACTCGCACTACGCACTCTGTGCACAAATTTTATTAGACAATGCCGTGTGTGTTTAGGTATGCTTGTAGTTATGAACAAACAATATGTAACTCTTTTCAAAGCTTTTAACTAATCTATTGAAACTTCTTTTTTACATTACAATTTTTATCAAACCACATTATTCAAATCACTTTAAAGTATAAAGAAAACCCCACAATTTAATTACCAACTCGGTCCTTATGTCATCCCTTCTTAATTACATGACAGTTCCACGCGAAGATTTTAAATTAATTTTTGGCACAAAACCAGAATCAGGTGCGAGTATCAGCACACTTCAACGACTCCGGTAAATTAAATGACATTTGGGAGTGGTACAAGTAAATACGCTTTTTATTTCAATTGAGTTTATTTTGTTTGTGGAAGAATATTTTGAAAGCGTAAAATAGGTTCGTGGTGCTTATTACCTTATACCTTATTATATATTTAATTTTACTGTTGGATTTAGTAAGAGTTCAATTCAGCACCGATTTTCTGGCAGGAATTTTTAAAGTTACTGCGCGCGACATCATGTCCTTCTATGTACTATCAGAGAAGTTGTTTCCTAGGCAGATGGGGGACCTAGTAGTTTGGTCGCGTTGTGTCAAACCTAGCCAACAGATCAGTATTAACATAATTAACATGATCCGATCAAATGACGTTGGTCTGTCAACTGCCTAGGAATGAATTACCTCGATAGTACCTTTTTTTTACGCAGTGAAATAATGTGACGCATTCGACGCAGGGGATGGGGACTCCCGCTGCGGATATGTGGGGCTCGCCGCGGCGAAGATGGTGAGTGCCGCGGCCCTACCCACTAAAACACTGCGATGGTCCTGTCTCCTACAACTGGCGGATGCACGGGTCCCGACGAGCATTACTCCGTAGTTCCGTCAGCGCAGCGCCTGCTTGGTCTTACGCAGGCCCCTCTTCTTGGTGGGAGTGTTGGCTCCCTAGGCCGAACAGAGGCCCCAAACGGGGGGCTTGTTTAGGCCATCCTCCTCCGGTGGTGTCGCGATGCGTAGGAACATGAGGCGCATCACGACCATCTCGGGACTCGGTGCGATGGGCAGCGGCATCCCCACACCACCACCCCGAGTACCCCTGACCTCAATGGTACCTAGGAAATAAAATTTTTGGGACCCTTTCGAGAGTGGTTTTAGCCAGAGTCATTGGTAGATTACCCGAAGCCAAAGACAAAACGTTTAAGCTTTATTATTAAAAAACTACTATCGCTTCCGCCCAAAGTCTACACCAAACGGAACATTTCATAGCGCGTATAAATAAAATGCCGCTGATTCACAATAGACATAATTAGACGAAATGATTTACCGCGACACCTCGTTACACCCGAATTAACGTCATTGTAGTATAATAGTCGTGTAATGGTTGTATAATGGTGCCGCTCAACAAAGTGTAGCGCTCAAATACAACCTTTTATCTTTACCTGTTATTCGCCGGTCGCGGGCTCTTGTAATGTCATTAGGTACTCATTAGTTATTACTCATTAGATACGGAAAACGTGTGTATGCGGCCAATCTTTTACTTTACAACAATATGTAGTTTATTCATGTAGTTTATTCCAGTATTCTGTTTCATTAAACTAGTACGCGTACTCGTAAACTAAAAACTGAATACATATTGCACATTGTGTGCCGTACGATTTACACTTATAATTCCAAACAATACGGATTGCAGAGTTGCCATTGTTGCGACAACTATTGTAATACTTTTTATGACAAAGTAAAGAGGTATTTTTATGCTTTATTGAAATAAAATTTTATTGAGGTCAAATCATATACCACGTTTGGAGGAATCAAAGAATTAATGATGACGCACGGAAATCCGTTGCGCCAAAATTTGTTTATCGTGTGGGAACCGTCACGTCGAAACCGGAAGAAAAATGTACGGTTCCCGTGCTACAAACACATTTTGTGGCAACGGAGTTGTGAAAATCATCTAAATATTTTATTTTATTTACCATTTTGGTTTACTATTCAGGAAATTCCCTAAGTGATTTTAAGGCCGGTATAAATAGTCAGTACTCAAGATGCATCTCGGTCTCAAGACGCGGTTCGCTCTGTGATTGGTCCAAATTTTGACAGCCAACCAATCACAGAGCCTGAACCGTGTCTTGAGATCGAGATGCATCTTGAGTGCTGACTATTTATACCGGCCTTAGTGCCTGTAGATAGAAATGGACCTCAAATAAATCCGTAAAAAGTAACGATGTTAAATGAAAAATATCCCCAGGGTAACACAATAATTAAGCAGTACCAAGATCCATCGTCTCGCATTACGACCGTCATTAAAAGGGCATTTTAATTCGGAGCTTCAATAACCTCTGCCCTCTTCCAATTCATCAATAAATAAAACAACATTGAAGATCATACTTCAAGGCCCGGGAGTATGTACGCGACCACGCGATTTAGAATAACCATACACGGTTATTACATTTTAATGGGCAAAGCACAAGTATCCAGACGTCTTCCAGCCGCGTCATCTGGCAACACAAGAATGACGCTAGCAACACCGGAACTACCCGAAATCTATCTCCATCTTTCTTTTCTTCCGTCCTAGGACGCAATAACCCTTATTTTAAAACGTAATAATTTATTTTTATTTTACATTATACCATATTATACAGTCCATAAGTTGAGTGATAAGTTCAAGTTATTAAGGCCCACTTGCGCCAATCTGGGTTAAAGTTAACTCTGAGTTAAACATCATGTCATCTCTATCACTGACTTGGTGAGTGACAGATATGACATGTTGTTTAACTCAGAGTTAACTTTAACCCAGATTGGCGCAAGTGGGCCTAACACGAACAGATACCATAACGTGACAACGTGAAACGATGACGTGAAATCTATGAAATAGCGTGACGGAATGGATAAATGTTCGTGGTCTTGTTTTAGCAATATAAAGTAAACGTTTGATTAAGGGATGTAGGTAAATTGTTAAAAAGTGGACGTTACTCACAAAAATATTTATATTTTTTGTATAATATTATTGACTAAGGTTTATATTAGGAGGGAAGTGAAACGAAGTTCACCGGGCCATGTAGTTATTATAATATTTCAATAGCGTTGTTGTAATGCCATTTTCATTTCTTCATCACTGAAATCATCGTCACAATTTTTTTTTTCACTTCAGACTTTACTCTTAAGTAATTTTCGTGTAGCTCGAAAACAATAAACAATGTAGGCAACATAACGACCAAAATGTTCGTATATTTGGTGATTGGCCGATTTTAATTTTTGTAAGCGCTTTACAATTTAGTACAGCTCGCTTATTTTTAAAAGTTAAACTAAAAACTTGTTGAAAATAAAACTTTCCTAAGTGTCTCTTTCAAAACTAGCGGCCATTAAGTCGGAGCCAAGCTAATTATTGTTTAAGTAGTCACTAATTACGCCATGATGCAAAATGGCGGAACGTTCTCAATCGCTTGGCAAATCACGTCGCCTTCTGTAATGGCCCTGTCATCGCTTAACTACAACATATTTTGTTCGGCTTACATTTGTATTCCGAAAGGCCTTTGTATAATATTTGGTGATATTATTGTTGTAAGTGTCGTTCCATTTTCGCAATTTATTTGCATTTTTAAATAATAATCTATTCACAACTAAAGTTAATTTACTTTATCTAATACAAGATCCTTTAGAAATTTTCTGGGATGAAAATTATCCTATGTCCTTTCCCGGGACTCACCTTGAGATTCGGTATAAGGACATCTCCAAACCAAATTTCAGCAAAATCTGTTCAGCGGCTTAGGCGTGAAGAGGTAACAGACAGACACACTTTCGCGTTTACAGTACACAATACAAAACATTAATATATTGAACCCTTACAACAAGACTTTTTTATTATTATTAAATAAGGGGGCAAACGAGAAAACGGGTCACCTGATGGTAAGCAACTACCGTCGCCCATGGACACCCGCATAGGTCCGGAAATACTGCTGGTGACAGTTCGTTCCAGAGTTTTACAGTGCGCGGCAGAAAGTTACGCGAAAAACGTAACTACTATTACGGTATAACCTAACGTACTACATAATATTACCAGTTATTACGGGTCGCAGCGGGTTGGGCCGGGACAAGTTTTATTTTAGTTTTTTAGTAGTAGACAAGTTTTTTAGTCATAAAACTTGTATGACAAATGCGGTTCGACCTGCTGCGTTATGCGTACCGTCACAAAGGGCACCTTTAGGTCAAGTTTTGTCTAATGAAGTAAGTATCACGTCCGAATCACGTCACGATATTTGTATAATACGTATTAAACAACATATGGCCCACTTCCCCGCGGACTTGAGCCGTCTCATAAACTCAAATTAGGTGGGACCCGTGTTGTACACACGGACCGGTGCTTTGTCGAGCTAATAGGGAATAATCTAAACTTAATTAGGCCACAAAGAAAATAACGATGAGCTTGTCTTTGTCAAAGAAAGAAGTAAATACCGAATATTATCAAGTAAGTAGGTATATAGACATGTATTACAGTTTTCTATAGACAACATCTTATTTTAGCCAAGTAATAGGTATATGAATCGCCAATGTCAGAGTGTGACGTAGGTCACACCCACTGATCTCTATTATACAAGTACGCTGGATAGCTGATACAGACCTGCTTTTTGTGCCTATTTGAAGCGGAATCAGCGCCCCCATTATTCGGGTAACAACAGCAATTGTCATCACTAGTATTAGTTCCTAATACTCTCACTACTGCTATCAGCGCCAATATGGCGGCTTTCAAATGTCATTTTTACGTCAGATTTATTTCTCTACCCGAATAAAATAGGGGCGCTGATTCCGCTTCAAATAGGCACAAAAAATAGGTGTCATTTCAAAGGCTATCAGAACGCTAACTCTAACGTTACAAAATGTATTCGATTTGACATATTAAGTCATCGCTTCGCTAGCGAAAACTAATGTCAAATCCCATACATTTTGTAACGTTAGCGAGCGTTAGCGTTAGCGTTTTGACACTTGTCTACAGGCCCAGGTATCCAGTGTACTTGTCTTGTATAGAGATCAGTGGTCACACCTGACGCCCAACAACATTTTTATTTCATAAAATATAATATGCATTATGATTATTATAAAAATATAAATAAAGTTAAAAAAATTTAGTTAAAAATATAAATAAAAAAAGCATAATTTTACTAATACTGGGTTCAGCAGTTTATGTGTACAGAGAGACCACGTCAAAGCAGTATAATATAATAAATTATTATTAATAATTGAATTGAGTATGATATATTAAGTAGGTATAGATATAATACAAAGGTTTGCAGTTTCTATTATTCTTTTACTTCCCTCATAAGTTATAACCTACGCTCCTGTATGTCTCAAGAATAGAACAATTTTCGTCCTGTATTTCTTATGTCTACTCATTCCATTTTGAATCTTAAACCTACCATAACATGGTTCAAATTATTTTACCTCCATGTTAAGGTATTTAAGTTTTAATAGGGCAACCTACTCGTACGTGTCCCTGTGCAAATAGTTTCAAATTACTCCTGTTCTAGAATATTACAGTTTGCCCGATTTATAATAAATGTGTGTACTGTTTAGCGCCGCTTAAGCTATTTCATGTTTTAGAGTGTTGAATGAAATATATTATTATAAACACTGATGTAATGACTAAAATGCCTTATTTTTTTGAAAATTTGCCTGTTATTTAAAATTACTCATTTACGCTTAAAACATTTTGAATAATTTGAATAAATCAACAAATTTGAAAAATTTTCATTTAGAAACTTTTATCAGGTGCTTGGAATTATAAAAGGATATTGTATAGTTTTTATACCTTTAAGTTGAACGTTTTCTTCTACAATATACCTACCTACTTTCATATAAAAAATATTTACCCAGCATAATGTTAAAGATTACTGTCGTTGTCTGTTATGTGATGTCTCCAACAACACGTTATGTAAATTTTATCACCAGGGGGTTAGAAAATAAGAATTAATGGACTAAAGAAAAATCAAAAACATCGACACAAACTGCGGGACATTTTGCCATCCGGATTCCGGCAGGCAGGGCATGATTAACCCATAAAGTTAATATAATGGATTAACCTCAAAACTTTCAAAAAAGTTGTCAAACTGAGTCGGCCGTTAAAAAGAGGAAGAAGAATGTTGTCGAAAGTAAAAAGATACACACTTCATTAATTTACGGGCGCGAAAGGTGGCGGATATAAAACTTCGCGAAGATGACTAACTTTTAAAAGTTTTATACTTTTTAGTGCTTCTTAATTTAATTTAGAGGGCGACGAATCTTTTAAATCTTTCAATGAGTTTTATATTATTATCTGGCTTTCATCTTGAAAGTTTTAATCATCTTGAACAGCTAGGCTTGAATGTTGTAAGTAGATATTAATATGTAGATATAAGCTTGGGTTAAAGGTAAATTTTATTTAAGATAAAATATAGGTAGGAATTATCATAAAATCGGCCAAGTGCGAGTCGGACTCGCGCACGAAGGGTACCGTTTTAGAGCAAAAATAGGCCAAAAATTGTGTTTTTTGTATGGGAGACCCCTTAAATTTTTATTTTTTTAAATATTATTATTAATTATTAAAGTACACATATATTTAAGGCCTTTGTGAAAATTTCAAGTGCCTACCTGTTGCCTTTATTGATGAAATGATGAATAATGATGAAATGGTGGATAGCCTATTCGGCACTTATCAGGAAGTGGTAAAATAGGCCCTAAATCTTGTAGACAGCCTAGATTTTAATCCAAAGCTTAAATTGCCTACTACTATACCTATGGTAAATATCTGTTTGGTAGTAAAAAGTAACAAACGTGGCGATGCTAGTGCGTCAGCATAATGTTCTTTTATATAAAAGTTATACATATATTTTATATTATAATATAATATTATGTATGTATTACTTTTGTAATTGAGAAATTAAATATATTTACTCTATGGTTTAACTAATAGGATAATAATTATTTTTTTGTATGTACCTAAGACCCTTCAAAGGGGCGCTAACGTTCGTTAATTCGAAAACCAATACATAAAAATTTGTAAAGATAAAGTAGAAATTATGAAAGTAAAGATAAGCCGATGTGACCGTAAACTCAGAATATGGGGGATTTATGGCGAGATAAGGCTTAAGGGCAAATTGACTTTAATCAGAGTTTTGCTTAACGACCGTTTAGGCTATATTGTGACGATTAATGAGGTCGATGACGAAGTTGAATGTAATAGTCGTTTAGTGAAAGTCTGAAAAACTTTGTGTAAAAACGGGCCCAGAATTTGAAATATATAGCAAAGGAGGTTAATCAGAATATTCTTTCTTAGACCTAAAGACAGCTGTTGATCAGTACAAAACGAATCGATACTTTTGAAGATTCGTTTTATTATTTTAAATGGAATTGAAATAGTTAAAAATATTTTCACCTAGAAACTCCTGTTCAAACCTTTTTAAATATTATACTTACAGAAAAAATTGCACTTTAAAGTTTTCTTATATTTTTAGTCCCATAATAATTGCTCCGTAAGTTTGGCTGTGTTTAACAAAAATATGCTGGAGTCGTTTTACAGAACCGTTAATGAGTTTTAAACCGCTGACAGGGATTAAGAAAATATTACCACGAGTTCCCGAACTCGAATAAATAACAAAACTCTGCAGGTGTCTACGAAACAATACCAAAAGTTAGGACTTTATACAGTTAGATCGAGTTGGAAGCAGTTGTTATATTATAAGCCTGAATTTATAATAAACTTAATAATTATAATTGCGTTTAAATGTAAATTAGAATCAAATACTTGTTCAGTAAATTGTTATTAAAGTATAGGGATTTGGATTTTTCAATTTTATGTGAGCTGAGGGGGTTGGTCATTGACATACCTTTTATACATTTTCTGTCAAACACTTCATTTAATTATGGTTTATTAATAATGTCTCTTAGAATGGGTTGCACCAACTTAAGCCGCCAACCCACCACGGCGCACGCTGTGCACGGCCACGCGCACGCGTGGACGTGCACGGATTTATTTCTTTGACTTGAGTCAATTCGTGCGTAGCGTGTCCGTGGGTTGCAGTGCAGTGGAATGGAGCCTTTACTTTAACTATAACAAAATGTCAAAATATGAACTGTCAAATCTCTAGTTAAAGTCTATATTGGACGCTATATGTGACCTTAACTATAACAACGCTTTTGGTGCAACCAACCCGTTTGCAGCTTTGTCGGAGTAGCAGCAGAGTAGCAGTGTAATAAATATACTTAATATTATGTCTATTGTCTAGTTAAAATGTTCGTGTTATCGTGTAAAAAGAATATATTGCGGTTCGAAAACAGATAGTAGGGGTGAAAATCTGCAACGTTGCTTGATGGAGTACCGTTTTTGCTCCTGTTGGAGTTGATTTTGCAGAGGAATTAATAACAGTCACCGGGATTGATTAGACGCAGTGTTTTGTGAGTTAATACGGTGTGAATACTGCCTGTTCGGTAGAAATACTGCCGTTATGCTGTCAACACTGCCTTTATAGTATAAATGCTGCCTTTTAAACTTAATTAAGCAATTTTCTCAGCTGACTCTTGTAAAGCAAGCATGATTCTTGTATGGATCTTTTCATGTTTTGCATTTTGCCATTTTATCTATTTATGAATTTTATAACTAGATGTTACTTGCAACTTCGAAGCGCAATTTGTTTATCGCGTGGGAACCGTACATTTTCCGGAATAAACTATTTATTTTTGTTTTAGCGTAACTACGAGTATCAAAGCTATACGTCCATATTATTTTATCAAGCACCGTTTTAGCTTAAAATGAATAGCTTTAAAATACGTGCCTACATATTCTATATTTAAAATTGGACCGCTGTAAAATTAAATTAAAATTTGACCTGAATTTCATCAAAAGGCCGCTAAAACTCCGCCGAAAGGCTCTGGAATTTATAGCCTCAGTATTGGTTTCCCTTTGAATTTGTAAGCTGTAAAACCTGTTTACGCCTTCCTATTTACAATTTATTTGCATTATTTAGTGCCTTGTTTGAAGACCGCCCTGTAAATTTGATGAATTTTGTGTGTGAAAATGAGTAATATGAAAATACTTTGTATTAGTGATGACAGTTCATTGGTGTGGACTGTGGAGTGTGTGAAAGTAGCGAAATACTTTGGATAATTATTAGTGATTTCTCCGCTCACATCAGCTTTCATAAAAAAAAACCATATCAAAATCGGTTCATCCGATTGGGAGCTTTTGGGAGCGTCGGTGAACATTTCCTACGCGAGTCCTACTCCATAACTCATAAGGCACTTTGCAACACAAAAATATACTCTATCCATTACCAGTGGAATTTTACGCTGTCAACTAAACTTAGTGAGTAAAACAAACTTGTATAATGATGATAAATAGTGCTCAAAATAAACAAGACCCGAACAGATCCCAAGCAAATGCTACTATTGCCACTACCCACTGTAAAATCCCAAAACTTCCTTAAGTTTCTACCCAGTACGTGCACGATACTTTACAGCCATATCACATTAATATACGTCTTGGCTTTGTATGAAAACTTGGCTCTTATAACAAAATAAGTTAAGTAAATAAAGGTAAGTAAATTACGTCCATACTCAACTTCTTACTAATTATTATAAATGCAAGTGTGTCCGTCTATCTGTTTGTTACCTCCTTACGCTTAAACAACCGAACCGATTTTGATGAAATTTGGTAGAGATACTTTGAGTCCCTGGAAAGGACATAAGATAAGTACTTTTTATCCTGGATCTGTAAACGGATGTGGGCTATAAATGTGTAAAAAAGAATACTACAGGGTGTGTATGTGTACCCATTGTATATAGTTTACCTACTGTGAAAGTAGCAGCGCTGTAAGAGCAATTTTCTTGTGATTTATATGGACAAGCGCCCCAGGGTCATGTCCATAAAGTTTAAAAAGTTTCTCTTTCTGCGCTGCTACTTTCACACTCAACTCAATATTATGACTCATACAAACCCTAAATTATTATCACACTCTGTTTAAAAAAAGTAGATACTATTTTCCTGAGTAAAATAGAATCACGCTACAGAAATATCATCTTGATATTCCCGTATCGTATTGTAATTTCGTCCAACTAGATTTCTTTTATCTGTCTCCAGGGAGCATTTCTTTTGAAGGAATGTAACCCAAGCATTACTTTATCTCGATCCAGAACGTATTCAAAATACGATAATATAGATAAGGCACATGCGACAAATTCAGGGTGACTTTTCTGTTTAACAAAATCTATGGACCATAATTATATTATTTTGCATGAAACAGATTTTTATATCAAAAGTTATTCCTGAGACTCTGCAGAAGATGTGGTTTGTTAATACTTTAATACAGACTTTAAGCGTCTAAAAAAATTAAAATGGTTGATCAAGAATCTTTCTGCTAGGAAACTCCCAGTAAAATTTCATCAAAATCGATATAGGCCTACATGTTGAAAGGTATAGACAGACACACATTTTAAAGTATCTGTCTGTCTGAACCTGAACCGATTTTGCAGAAATATGGCATGGAGATACTTTGAGTCCCGGGAAAGGCTGTAGAATATTCTTATCCCAGAAAAATGTGTACGATAAATGATTTTGACGCAACAAAGTTGCGAGCGTCCTCTAGTCTTTTAAAATATTATGGATGAATATTTAAGGGAACGGTCAAACCTAAAGGATTATGTTAAAGTACATACCATTATGCAAGGCCTTTTTAATTACCCGTGCGGGGGAAGTGAGCACATTTAGATAAGGTTAATTTATCGTGCACACACCATTACCCCGACCACCGCCGCCGGCGTAACTCATCCAAAATGTCTTCCTAGAACCTAGCTGCACTTCCTATACGTAGAACTTACCAGAATTTGCTACGTCTAGTTTCCTGTAAAATTACACCGCATTTAAAAAAATCAATATGATGTTGCATTTATAGGTCTACCAGAATCTGATGGCTTTGATGGCAGAATTTAAAAAAAAATCCTTGATCATTGGATAAATTTTTATATTTGCATGTTTCACATACAGAATCAGCCGTTATAAGGAAAAAAGGATCAAAATGTTTTATTACAATTACCTCGGTATTGCAAGAGTCAATTTCTTTTCTCACTTTTTGCCATCAAATCCTGGTAGACCTATAATTAAGCTTAGAAAAAGATACAATTGGTACTTACACATAAACCACAGATTATGTCATGCTCACATTGAGATTTGAGATAATTTATTATAGTCCAATATCCATGCTTAGAGATCCTACGAATTTTGTCGCAGGACACTTTTCTATTTCCGACGTTTCTGCTGCTTTCCAGCGGCTGTGGCTACGGGTAGACTGAGACTATAGACAGGTAACGCTTCGCGACAAAATCCGTAAGTGATTAACATTAACAACAGAGTCCAAACGAAATTGTCATATATCCATGTTCAACTTTCCCCCGTCGCGTCCTAACGATAATATCAGTAAGAGATTTTAGTTGTTTTTTAATAAAAAGCAAATTATCACTACATTTTAAAAAGTCTACACCTTTCCAAATCTGCTGGAAACACCGAGTGATCAATATCTCCTCAAAATATTCCAATACTTCCGAGCGGCGCTTAATTAAGATCCTCACAAATTGCCCCAACAATAAAACAAGTTCGCAGATAAAGTTACAATTCCTTCGAGTTTCGACGGGGGGCATCTAGGGCCCCGACTTGAGGCCCCGACGCGAGGCCTCGAACAATAGCATGATTGATGCGAGCGAACGCTTTGTTAAGCGGAAGGTGAAGACAGTTTGGAAGGCTAAATTAATTATGAAAACTTTATAGAACTCTTGATAGCCATTTTGTGGAGGTTTTTTAGACAATGAGGGTATAAACAATGACATTTCGGAATTCATCATCATGACGTTATTGTCGCGTTATTGCGTACTACGCCCGCTGACCAATCACAAGCGTGGGCGCAAAAAATATGGCTGCCTGAAACGTCTCGCGAGTGTTCGTCTCTGAAAGAATAATTTAGATCTATAAATTTTACATCGCTAGAGGTTTACTGACTGAATAATATAATTATTGTGTTAAATTATATATTTTTGTGAACTATGACAGTTTTGTGAAAGTGTTTGTTACTAAGGTAACAAACACTTTCACAGGTTCAGGGTGTTTTGCGAGCCGGCACGTGCGGGAAAGCAACGACTTCGATTTTCCTTCAGTTCCCGTCTTCAAAGGTGAGCGTTTGTACTTTTATAAATTTACGAGCTTTTGCCCGCGGCTTCGCTCGCGTTAAGAAGTATTATTATAATTATTATACAAATTTTCATCCCCTTTTTGAACCCCTTGGGGTGAGAATTTATCGAAAGCCTTTCTTAGATGTCTACGTCATAACATCTACCTGCATGCCAAATTTCAACCCGATCCGTCCAGTGGTTTGGGCTGTGCGTTGATAGATCACCATGTTAGTCAGTCACCTTTGAGTTTTATATATTATTTAAATATAGAATTACTAAATATAGGGCATTGAAGAGCAATTTTAAGGAAAACGCAGTTGCCTCTACATTATAATACATTTTAAATGGGTAACTAACAAATTGAAAATGTGTTGGTCCAACCCAAAACCGGGTTTTACAATGATTGAGATAAACCGTGACCACTAAAATTTAACGTCGAAAATCAAATATTACGGTGCCGTCCCCGTAGTGTGGCCCAATACAATCTTACGTTGTCTTTGCATATGAGATTATTAACTAAAAGGGAAACAACGTGAGTCCTTTGGGACCGGTCCATGCATAAAATAGCCGCCGAGAATTTCGTGCTCTGTGCTGAGTAGGGTGACTAGGAGTGAGGTGTTTGAGGATCATTATGGGACTGACTGTCTAGCCCCTTTCGCAACGCGCGTTGCGAAAGGGGGCTAGACAGAAAAAATTAAGACGAAAAGTTGTAATGACTCTTTTTGCTAAAGTTACAAGCCGTGCGGTAGCGCGTGTTTCTCTCTCTCTCTCTCTCGCATTGTGTGGTGTAGTGACGATTTTTTATAACTTCATTCTATCCGGGTGTCCTTTGACACCTCTCAAGTTTTTTAATATACTGTTAATTACTTTTAGCTGAGTTATCTGAATTACAAATAATAATAATATTATGTATTTATTACATTTAAATTAGGTAACTATGCAATTTTATAAGGCATGTTTTATTTTCTTATTATATTCTGCAATGGTGCAACGCAAAATTAATAAAATAAAGTCTCACGGAATACATAAAACATGGTGACACCAGTCTAGGCGCAGGCTTCATGCAACATAAATTTTATAATATCTTAAAATTTGTAATTCCTTCCTTTTATTTCGTTCCCCGAGTGAGTAAGACTTGATTTAAGGTTAGAAGTAGTGAAAAGAATATGTTATAAAATATAATGCATTTTAAATATTAGGTATACAGAACACTTTTTGCAGGGTAATAGTAAATTTATGACTTGCTCCTTGTGCTTTTTTACTTTGAAATTTCAAAGTTTCATTTTAGTTAGCAAATATGTAGACTGTAGATAAAGTTGTATAAATTCTGTATTCAATGTATAATTTTAGAACTTAGCAAAATATAATCTACTAAATTATGCTCGCAACTCCGTTATGCCAAAATTTGTTTATTAACTCTCCACGCCCAAACCACTGAACCAATTTTGCTAAAATTTTGTATGGCGATACTTTGAGTTCTGAGAAAAGACATAGGACACTTTTTATCCCGGAAAAAAAACGGTACCCGCGCGATAAACTAATTTGTTCATTTTAATTAAGCTATATTCTACCTACTGTCAACAAAGAGGGTTCAACTTTAATTTAACCAAAATTAACAAAACAAATACTAAAGTAAATTTGCATTGTATCATACATCTTTGCATATCTTGGAAGTTTGAATTAGCATAACATTACAGGTGCGAATTTGGGGGAAGTTCGTCAAATTGATACCGAAAGTTGCTTACCACAGTAATTGTATTGTGTAGGATATACTAGCGAACTATGGGGTAGTTCGCTAGTATATCCCCTAGTATATCCTCTTCGCACGGATGCGATGTACTATTAAGGCCGTCACAGATTTAGCTGTAATATATATTAATATACCGTACTAAACACACTGAGACCAGAAATATATATTATAGCTGAGTGTGTGGTCACGCGAAAATTGTATAGAAAATATTTATTAATATGCCTAGCTATAAACATATTAATATAATTATATTATAGCTAAGTCTGTGACGGCCTTAATAACTACTACAAGACTTACCTGTAAAGACAGATCTAAGAGTCATCATAAAAAAACTACTTACCCACAAACCAACGGAGTCGCGGACGTCATCTAGTAGGTAAATAAAAACGTATTTAAAGCTCCGCGACACTTTTAAAGGCCGTCACAGACTTAGCTATAATATTATATATTAATATACCGTACTAAACACACTGAGACCAGAAATATATTATATTATAGCTGAGTGTGTGGTCACGCGAAAATTATATAGAAAATAGTAATATGCCTAGCTATAAACATACCTATTAATATATATTATAGCTAAGTCTGTGACGGCCTTAATTGTTTAAATTATAAAATTTAGTATGTTATTATTTTTATCTATATTCCGCGAAATAAACCTCAACCTATAAGTAAATGAGTGAGTGTACGCATAGGCATGCATACAGCACCTCCCTCCTCTCCCACACTGCCTATGCGTACACTCGCATGCAAGAACCTGCAAACACCACCATAGATAATACAGATAATATATATGAACACCACCACCACACAAGCAATAATGTTAGCAAATTCATGCAAGGCCTCTCACCACCATGCAGGTTGAAAACCTCGACGCGCGTTTCGCCCCAACACCGGAGCATCCTCAGGATGTTGACTCTATGAACAACGTTCGTCAAGTCTACTAAAAATACAGTTCGTCATTGCTAAAAATAATAACATACTAAATTTTACGCCATGGATTTCCGCAAAGTAACGCCTGATTCTATTAACTATTTTAAAATTATTTCAAAAATCCGAATTTGTGCGAGGATGCCATCTTTAGGAAATCATCTCCATAGACTGTGTAATATTAAAATTTGACAACGTCTTCATTATAATCAACAAAATGGAAAATTTTTAGCTAATACTCCTGAAACCATCATAAGCCTTTGTCTTCTACATTCCATTTACATAGTTCCAAGATCCTTGCCTGGCGAATTTAATAAGCCAGCCCAGTTTAAACAGCGGCCTACCTGATGTAGGTCGCAGGTCCTGGCGGCCTTCCAAGTGGAACTCCGCATTACTAAGTGATTACAGTTACCTTCTGTAACTCTTCAATGGCCTTTAATAGAAATCCTGCAGTAAGCTTGGTTTTTCTTTAGGGAATTGAAGAATGAAGAGTATCTTACTATTTATGTAGATAAAATTAAGGCTTATTTTCCATCGAATAGGCAATGGGAAAATCGAACTGACATGGGATATTATGACAAAAAAATGATGTAATATGAATGCACATCTAGGGTTACCTAGGCAATATAATAAATACTTATATTAAAGTTAGTGGCTTGCAAAACTGCATGAACATCATGATACATTATTACTAATGATCGATTTTTTATAAGCAGAGTTTGAATTTTTTGATTACCTCCATTATTCGGTAATTTCAAGAGTCAAGACCTTTATCGTAGCGTCAAAATATTGTAAAATGGCCAAAACTTTTAAGCTTCGATCAAACAGATATATTTGATCCAAGCTTTTAAGACTATAATATAAATCTGACGCTCATTTCCGTGTGTCTAGATTTCAAAGAGAAGAATTAGTAAGCCGTATATAATTATAATTAATAATGGATCACAAGCGTTTAAATGGTTAGAATAGTTTGTAGGAGAGGACAGCCGAGCGGTGCCCAAGGCATGTTGCGACTACTTAGACCATTCCACGCATAGCTGGGCCGCGGGACCAAGCATAGGCGGTAGCGAAAGGTTTAATAGATTTTTTTTTACTAAAATTACAATAGTTAGGGCATTCGAATAGTTTTATTTAAAAATATTTAAATAAATAACATAAACCAGTTTTTTAATAGTACCTCTATCTAAAGCAGTTCGACTGGTGAATCGCAATGTTTTACCAGTTTACTGATATGACTATTTCTTTTTCTTCAGGCTCAATACGAAGAAAACATAATGTAGGTATTATTACTGCAACTTTGGCCTGAATGAATTATAATTTATAAGCATTCAAACATTTATTTAGGTTTATTATTATTAGAATTTTTGTCACATATTGTGTCGACCTTCTTTAAAAACGTACTTTAATTCACTATTAAAAAGAGTGCTAAAAATAGGAAGATAAGATCTATTTTTGTGTTTTCTTCCATAACTCTGTAAATCTTTCAAGAAAACATTATATTTATGGGAAATTAAAATCCATCTTCTTTATTTTTTATTAGGAAAAAAAAATAAGAATTAATCAGATTTTGTGTGCTTTACTCGCTCTTATTACAATATGGCAAATGGTTTAACTCAATTACGTAACGGAGAAAGAAAATTGCTTCGTGTCTTGCATTAAATTGAATATTCGTCACGACTCACGCTGATTAGAAGCATTGCATCATAACAGATCATAACACAATTAATCACTACTCGCTATTCGCTCATCTCCTACCCCACACAACTTCCACAAGAACTTTTCCAATAAACGTTACCTAGATGTCGCTGCGGTCGCCGCGCCATTGTCCGGCGAATTTAAAACCTCCAAGCATTGTGATTTGTCCACATCTACTGCATCCTATTTTATTTTTCCCCTAGATTAACCTTTATCTAAAAGACATAGAGATCATTCTCCTAGGAACTCTAGAGTAAAATAATTCCGAACGGCCCATACTAATTTATAAGAATCCTATATTCCTATTGTTAACGTTCTCGAATCTAGAATCAAATGTAATTGGTTTTTAAGCGGGTATTTCATATTTTTCATTTTCTTAATGTCGTCGTAGGATCCGCGAAAATAAAGAAAATATCTTAAGACGGGTTTCTAAGGTAATTTCAAGTTAAAAGCGTAACTAATCCACGATGTTGTTAAAAAGTCTGTCCAAAAACTGCTGAAGTCGGGCAGAAAATGTGTAGTTGAGCCGTATATTTGGTATTACAAATACAAGGTAAATATTAATTTAATCTTGATAACTAAGGGTCAGTTCACATAAATACGAGACGCAACGAGACTGGAAAGGCTGACGCAAACAGCATAATACCAATATAATGTAGCTGTGTCGCATCCTCTATCGCCAGTCCCACTGGGTTATGAGTGTAAAGGAACAGAGAGTGCTCTTGTGTACTGCGTACACACCTGGGCACTATAAAATTACTCTGTCTGATTTCAATTAAACCACGGCCACCGTCACCGAAACCGGTGTGGGAGTAATTATTATTAGCTACGTCGCATCATTTTTTGGTGTACTGACCATAATTTACTTCCATTTATCACTATAATATCAGCACGTACCAAAGTATCGGTATATTTTTGTGAGGTTTCCGTAACCGATACGCGTTCGGTTATTAGTATCGGGTTGCCGGAGAAAATAATATTCGACACTACCCGCAGGTGTCACGTGTCGGAGGTAACAGGTAATAAGTGACAGGTAACAGGTAGGAACAGAGAGTAGAGTGACACTGCTGTTTTATGAGTTCGATTAGTACTACTCAATAATGGTTAGAAAAAAACCTCCAAAGAACTAGACGGCTTATTTCTTTCTTTTTAAGGTTTTGAAAAGTAGCCTTATATAAATGACTCGTGGTTAGAAAAATTGTATACTAATAATAATAATTTATAGGTAGGCCTCTAAGATGGCGCACAACGATGTCAGTTCTACGTCTGCAGTCGATGTGGTCAATTTAAAAATTTAAAGGTGTCTTAAAACACCCGTTTATTTAAGCATATTTTATAATAGTTACTATTTGGAAACCGGATTTTTTGATTTCCAATTGCATGGCTAAGGCCCACTTGCGCCAATCTGGGTCAAAGTTAACTCTGAGTTAAACATCATGTCATATCTGTCACTCACCAAGTCAGTGATAGAGATGACATGATGTTTAACTCAGAGTTAACTTTAACCCAGATTGGCGCAAGTGGGCCTTAGGTTTTTGTTATGAGTATAGATGCCCTTCACTAGTTAGGGAACATCACTATTACGCGTCCTGTCAAGATGGCGTCATGGTTGTCTTCAAGAATCTTATAAGTTGTTTTCTATAAAGTAATATTTAAACATGAATATACTATCATTGCACTAAACTACGTTACGTGTTATTATTTATATATTATAAGCACCAGCTAACAATACATGGTGTCAGGTGTCGGTTTCGTAACCTCGTCGTGCAGCATTACCCATTGGAAATCGTCATCGTCTGAAAAGTCGTCATGTCGGAAGACAATCAAAAGCTGAAGAAGATATCTGGTATGTCCACTCCGCAGCCTATGTTAATGAATGGCAACTTAGCGGTACAGTGGAAAAAATGGGTGCAATCATTTAAATTTTATTTACGTGCGTCCGGTATGGACGAAGAAAGTGATAGTAGAAAGGTAGCTTTATTTTTACACGTCATTGGAGAAAAAGGCGTAGATATATTCAACACCTTCGGAAAAAACGAGGATACTGTAAAATATGACGAGCTGCTACAGTTATTTCAAAATCATTTTGCTCCAAAAGCCAATATCACATACGAATGTCACAGTTTTTTCACTTACAGACAAGGTGAAAATGAAACCTTAGATGATTTTGTTTGTACATTAAAATTAAGGTCACAGAACTGTGAATTGGGACAGCTGCAAGAACGCCTTGTGAAAGTAATGTTTATATGTAACATGCATCAAAAATACAACTATATCAGAGAAAAATTATTGCTAGAAGATAAGCTGGATCTTGACAAGGCCTTGGAGATGGCAAAAGCCATGCTAGCTTCAAGACATCAAACGGATGAGTTGGCAGCAGAACAAAGTTCCGTCTTGTACAACAAAAGTCAGTCACGCTCAGTCAGTCAGTATGGGCAAAAGTTTACAAACAAAGCCTGCACAAGATGTGGTCAGATGCATCGTTATAAATGCCCAGCATCAAATGTCAACTGCAATAAATGTGGAAAAGTGGGTCATTTTGCAGTCTGTTGTCGGTCAATTAAGTCAAAGTCAGTAAAATATGTACAGTCAGACAGTGATGCACAACAGGTACAAGGAGGACAAGATGAATTGTTTATAGGCCATATACAGTCGTCCATGTCGTCGAATGACTGGAAAATTACTTTATGTATAAAGAACTCACTAATAAATTGCATAATTGATACAGGAAGTGATGTCAATATTATGTCTAAAAGTGTATTTGATTCACTTAATATTAAAAATGAGATGACTAAGGCAAATGTAAAAATTAGGTCATACACTGGAAATACTCTAGAGGTACTAGGTCAACAAAACTTACAATGTAAATTCCAGTTTAATAACTCATATGTAACAAAACAAATTAATTTTATTATTGCAAATGTAAGTTCTCCAACTATAATAGGTAAAATAACTTGCTCTGAAATTGGGCTAATTAAAAGAGTTTTTTGTGTAGAAACTTCTAATAGTCAATTATATGATGAGAATGATCATAGTAAGTCCAATGTAAGTCAATCACAGTCATTCCCATTACAATCAAGTCAGTCACAGAATGTCAATTTAAATAAACTTATTGAATGTAATAATTCGGTTTTCACCGGTCTTGGTTGTCTTCCCGGTGAGTGCCACATCAGTACAAATCCTGAGATTCAGCCAAGAGTTGATGCTCCAAGAAAAGTACCATTTGCATTACATAATAGACTGCAACAAGAACTTGAGAAGATGGAGAAAATGGATGTCATAACAAAGGTCACTGAGCCTACTGCGTGGGTAAGTTCATTAATTTTAGTAGAAAAAAAAAATGGTCAATTAAGGGTATGTCTAGACCCGCGTAACTTAAATCAGGCAATTAAGAGGACTCATTATCCTATCCCATCAGTAGACGCTGTCCGTTCTAAGGTGGCTGGTGCTAGATTCTACTCTACTTTAGATGCAAGTAGTGGATTTTGGATGTGTAAATTAAGTGAGAAAAGTTCTTACCTTACAACTTTTAATACACCTTTTGGTCGATACCGCTTTAAACGCCTTCCATATGGAGTCAACTGTGCTCCTGAGTATTTTCATAGAATCATGACTGAAATATTTGGTGACATACCAGGGGTGGCAGTGTACAGCGATGACATTTTGGTAAGCGGACAAACACTACAAGAGCATAATGAACGGCTTAATGCAGTATTCCAAAGAGCAAAGGAATATAATGTAAAATTTAATAAAGAAAAATGTACATTTGCCAAGAATAGTATTAAATATCTCGGTCATATTTTTTCAGAACGCGGAATCACAGCAGATCCAGACAAAATCAGAGCAATCAAAGAGATGCCTTCACCTACTTGTCTAAAGGATTTACAAAGGTTTCTTGGTATGCTTAATTATTTAAGTCCTTTTATTAAAAATATGGCTGGTGAAACAGAAACTATACGCCAACTTTTGAAAAAATCTGTTGACTGGCAGTGGACTGCTAATCATGAAGCAGCATTCTGTCATTTGAAGCAATTAATATGTCAAGTTCCAGTATTATCACATTTTAATGTTCATGATCCTATTGTCCTACAAAGTGATGCTAGTAACAGAGCTGTTGGAGCAGTGTTGTTACAAAATCAACATCCTGTTTATTATGCTTCAAAAACTTTGACAGATACACAACAAAAAATGGCTCAGATCGAAAAAGAACTTTATTCAATAGTTTTTGCCTGTATGAAGTTCCATCAGTTTATATATGGACAATCTGTAACTGTGGAGACAGATCATGCTCCTTTAATAACATTGTTTAAAAAACCCCTTGTTGAAGTTCCAACACGTCTCCAGAGAATGATGTTAAAAATACAACCGTATAGTTTAAACGTAGTTTACAAAAAAGGTAGTCACATGTACATTGCTGATACCTTATCAAGAGCAGCACTTTCTGATACAAGTTCTGATGAATTGGATGATGATGTTGTTGTTCATGTAAATTTACTGATTAAGTCATTACCTGTATCTTCTGAACGTCTACAGTGGTTAATAACTGGCACAAACCAAGATGAAAGTATGCAAATTTTGAAAAAATACTGTAAAGAAGGATGGCCAACAAGTAAATCACAAGTTCACAAAGATTTGCATGAATATTGGCAGCATAGATTTGATTTACATACGGAACATGATTTAATATTTAGAAGTAACAGTATAGTCATACCTAAAAAATTAAGGCCAGATATTTTGAAAATAATACACAGCGGTCATTTGGGTATAGAAAGGTCAAAAGCATTTGCTAGAGGACATGTTTTTTGGCCATTTATGTCATCTGATATAAAAAACTTAGTTCAGTTGTGTCATATTTGTTTGTCTCATAGAAATTCAAATACTCCGGAACCACTTTTGCCTCATGATGTTACATTACTTCCATGGGAAAAAGTTGGTGTTGATTTTATGGATTATAAGTCAAAAAAATATATTGTAGTACAAGATTATTACTCCAATTATATTGAATTAATGTCAGTGGCAAGTACTAATGCTAAAACAGTAATTGTCTGTCTCAAGAGCATTTTTAGTAGACATGGTATACCAGTGGAGTTATTCTCTGACAATGGGCCACCATTTAATTCAGCTGAGTTTAAAAAATTTACCTTTGAATGGGGAATAAATCATACTACATCAAGTCCTTATTTACCTCGTTCAAATGGGTTGGTAGAGTCTGCAGTAAAGATATGTAAACGTTTTCTCACCAAGTCAGAAGAGTCCGGAACGGATCCATATCTTGCTTTGCTTCAATTCAGGAATACACCTAGAGGAAATCTGCCATCTCCAGCACAACTGTTAATGTCACGTTCACTTAGAACACAATTGCCAACAGTCACAAGCAATTTAAAACCAAGAACAGTAAAATTTCACGAATATGTAAAGGCAAAGGAAGAAAATAAACATAAAATGAAAGATTACTATGATAAAAAAACCAAATCATTAACAGAACTACATGAAGGAGAAAAAGTATATTTTAAGAAAATGCCAGACACTCCATGGGTTCCAGGTGCAGTAAAGGCCAAATGCGAGCAGCCGAGATCCTATACTATCGAGGGTTCAGATGGATTTATAGGACGAAGGAACAGACAGCATATACTGAAGCCTCAAACTCCACCTGTAACTCAACCTGAAACTGAATTTCAAAAGATATCACAAGAAAGTCCAAATATCAAGACACCTCCTAAATCACCTACTACAACAATATCTACTGAGGAGCATACAACACCAGTAGAAAAGCGCACCAGATGTGGAAGAGTTATAAGGCCACCAAGACGGTTAGACCTGTAGGATTTTTTATATTATTATAATAGCACATTGGCTATGACTGTGAAGGACTGATTAATTTAGATAAGTTAATTAGACTATAATATATAACATTACTTAGGTACATTGTATAGTTTTATATTCTTAAAATGTTTTAGAGTTTATTTTGCAAGATGTGAGGCTATAATGTTTTACTTCTCTTTGATAAGGAGGATGTTATGAGTATAGATGCCCTTCACTAGTTAGGGAACATCACTATTACGCGTCCTGTCAAGATGGCGTCATGGTTGTCTTCAAGAATCTTATAAGTTGTTTTCTATAAAGTAATATTTAAACATGAATATACTATCATTGCACTAAACTACGTTACGTGTTATTATTTATATATTATAAGCACCAGCTAACAATACAGTTTTAATAATTTTATAATTTTCCTAACATATTAGGCTACATTCACAAACATGCTGTTTACACAAAGTGCTCCAACTGTGCCAGGAATCCAATATGGCTGTTTATGCAATGAATAGTTAAATGTTTACCGTTAAACCGCGAGTGAATTATTCCACGGTAAAGTGTATTGGGACACCCTTAGCACATACGTCCCAGCCACCGAAAATTTTACCCGGAGACTATTTCACATATATACCCAACGTTAAAGAGAAGTTGGAAGTAATACTTACTACACGAAATAAGTAATAATGAGGGTTCTTTGTAACTAATAAATGGAACTTAAACATTCATTATAATATGAACCATTTTCACCATTTTGATATCACCCTAAACCAAGTTAGTAAAAATGAGGGTAGGTTAACCTAACCCAGTAACTTCATCAAGTTAAAAAAAACAAAGGAACCTTAAATATTCACTACTGAACCATTTTGATATCATCACGAATAAAACTCAACTTTTATAAAATCAGACAAACAATTATAATATATACTTACATAACCCATATTTTATTACAATGCTCATTAAAATATGCTCAAAGACAAATAAATAACGTCGCACCAGCAATATGCACATAGCGAGTAAATCTCTGGTGACACTGTCGCCTGGGGTTTTGGCCACTACCATATATTTACCTCTGTTCAAAGGAATTTTAAAGCATAATGACTTGGAAAATAGGAGTGGTCATAGCTTTTAGACCTTGAGTAAATTAAAATTTAAACTCCTAAGATATATGCTTAATCAATGAAAAAATAGTACTCTTGAGATATGCCGCAATAGGCTTGCAGAAAACGATTTCGACTTAAACATACATACATATTTTTGCTATTGTATAGAATGGATCTATATTTTATCGATAAATCTACTACTTATTTCGTAGACTTGCATTGATGTTTTTTGATCGCAGTCTGAATTTTCAAGTCGGAAAGTTTATCAAAACCATTCTGTATTTATTATTCTATCTACAGATACAACCAGCGACAGAATTAAAGCTATTTTGTCAATCGACGAATTTCCTGGAGAAAATTCGACGCGGATGCCGCGAATAACTAAAATAATTTCTAATATCGAATCTCAATATTATGGCAGCCTACCGCGAGCCGGGCTTAACTAACACCGAGCTACGGGGTGAATTGAAGGAATAATTCCATCGAATACTTCAGTTAGAATATTCGTAGAAATTGGAGGTAAACGAGCAAGATTGCCTGATGAGAAGCGATTGGCTGTACTACTAGAAACTTTCTTAGATACTGTTTTTTCTCTCTGTCCTTAGGGACGTTGTATACTTTTTCTGGTATAGGTAAAAATTATATTTCCTTCATTAAGTCAGCAGCTCCTTCTGAAAAAATATGTCTTGATGGGGGTCACGTAGCTTCCTATGAAATAAATAATCACTAACAAAATTACTACAACAGTCCGCTGTTTAAGGAATTCCATTATACATTCCAGAGTTCATTAGAAATTAATATATTTTATGCAAAGCGGGTAGTATTCGTGCAATATGAAAGTTTAACCAGCAACGGCGGGTGCATTAGACGGCCGCCACATATTAATAAGGTGGTACTCTAGACCCCAGAGGCGGTTCCACGGTTTGTATGTAAAATGTCTATATTTTATGAGCAAATGTATGAATGGCGAATCTTCGGCGGTGGAATTCGAGGTGGAATGCGCCATTGTTTTTTTGCGCTGGTGGCAGGTTATTCGAATGGGACGCGTTAGAAAATTGGTTATGGTAAAAAATTTGAAAGGTGAAGTAAGTTTTCGCTTAAATATTCTCCAAAATACCTAAAAGTAATTGTCACCTTAGAATTTTTGCTTAATAATAATTATTATTTACTTACCGCAAAAATTACACTGTAAGCAAGTGTTGTTCGTGGAAGCTGCTCTGCTGCAAAATATATTATGCTCCTCCGGTGTTGGCTACCGACTACCGTTTATTGCACGGAAACCATACGTTATAATATAAAGATAATAACTACGTCTTCATAGCGATAAAGCCGCCTTTGTGCTCATGCTGAGATCATATTGTAACTAATTTAATATGTTTGTACATTTTGAGCACAATAAAGCATATTCATTCATTCATTATTTTTCGGGATCGAAAGCAGCAGCGGCGTTAGGAGCTGGGCGATGCTAGGCGACCGCTCAGGGGCCCGGATTAAAATGGGCACCAACGGCAAACAAAAAGGGGCGCCACAGGCCTTTGCCTTTTTGTAGCACTTTCAACACCCTGGGCGCCTAAAAAATCTCGCCCTGGGCGCGGGTAGTGCTAAAACCGGCACTGACCGAAAGTATATTCATATTCGTCAAAATCCAGTGGTTTAATGTGAAGAAGAAACAGACACACATACTTTAACATTAACTTTAAGAGGATACACCAAGGGCTAGAGAAATGAAAAAAAGTACTTGTAATATCTGTTGCTGTCTCCCTTACCTCAAGTCTATACCGCAGAGCGCGATAGAGACAACTGTAGAAAATCAACGATTCGTTGTCCCCTGATTTCTTCTCCAAAACTTAACCGATTTAAGTACTTTTTTTATTTAAAAATTAAAGCAAGGCTCGAGCTGTGTTCCCATGTTTTTTTGTATAATCTAGCCAAATTTGTTTTCTGGATGTTTGAACACAGCGGAAAATCTGACCATTTTTTTGGGTTTTTGAACGTTCATATCTTTTTTAATGATTAAGTTATGAAAAAAAAGAAAACATAGGGACATTGTATTAGTGGCCGTAGATATTCAGGAAAAAATTATAACTCTACCGGCATTATCCAGGGAGGAAACAGGGGACAACGTTTGTATGGAAAAACGGCTCTAGTGGTAGCTCTTAAGTATTAAATAGGTTTTAACCATTAACCACCCTGGATGCTAATATTTTTGTTACATAAAACATGTAGTACGTCAAACCATCGTCCGTCTGCAGTAAAGATACATTGTCTGGAGCTGTTAACCCTTGTTCTAGAAAAAAACAAACCACTGACCCAGTATGATTCTGTACAGTTACCAACGGTAGTAAATAGAGACTTATTGCAGAGGAAATCATCAAATTTTGTACACATTTTTGAAGTGATAACTTCGACTTGAGCGGTGTTATTTTTTTGGGATGGTTACAAAATGTTAAACTCGTGTTAGGACATGTGACCAAAATATGATCAAAATATCAAAATCTGATCAAAATATCGTAAGATAGAGAGGTAGTAATATCCCCCAAAACGCCTGCACCTGCTTTTTTGTTTCAGTGTTTTAATACGTCGACTAAGCCTAACTTTACCTAAAACCAAGCAGCAAGTTTGTTGTAAGAGCTTGAGTAATCTAGTTGAGAATACTAAAAGATCTCGTCCTAGCATGAAGAGTGTTCAGATTCAAATTTCAGGCCAGAGTTTTAATATCAAAGCTTTATTACATGAGAAAATATTATAAACTCTGACGTCTAAGCAATATTATATAATAGTCTGGTAAAAAAAACGAATACCGATTCTTCGTCTATAGAAACTTTTATCAATGAATTTTTCAGGAAATTTTCATAATTCTTCGCTGGCTTTTATAAAACCTTTAACAATTTAGCGGCATATCGGCCAAAACGACACTTTTCCCGGAGACTGTACTTTGGAATAGCTTTATTGGTCGTCAGAAAAGTGAGATTTATTTGGACACGAAATCCAACCTTAAAGCTATGTATTAAGGGTTATATTAGCTTGTGCTTGCCCCGTCGTTTATAGTGATGGAACGCGAGCAGCCACCCGTAAAGCCTTCGATAGCGATGTTACGATAAAACTAATAGAGTTTTGGACTAACGTCCGATTAATATAGTTATGGGATAAAAATAACTTGGCTATTACAAATTGAAATAATGTTTACGCTAAAAGTTTCGTCGATATGCTTCGGGTGTTTTTGTAGGGTTGGATAATATATTGATGAAGTTATAATATGGTTATTTATATAATAGAACAATTCTAGCGTTTTTGGTATCCCTAGAACATACAAGTCGTTTGCTTAAGTTTAGGTTTAATATAATATACAATTTCATCAGTAATATCATGGTTAGTGGTTTGACTAAGTTAGAAAATTATATTATTGTCATACACTTACATAGAACGAAATAAGTTGTTGTTACAATTTTTCACGTCGATACATCAAAAGCTTCACAACAGATTAAAGGAAGCAAAACACATTTGGTATTATGTAATATCTGCAATGAATTTTTTTTCCAAGTCCATAGAGTTAAGCTCTAGATGGACAAAAAATAAAATACACTATACAGAATACATGCCTACAAGGATCTTTTTGATGTGTGGATGACATAATATTGTCATAGGGAAGTGGACGCTAAACAGCTGTCACTTAAAATTTACACAATATATCAATAGTTATGTAATTCCACATTGTACACTTTCATCTTCAATTTTCATCATCTTTTGACATTCATCTTTCATATTGGCGCATTCAATAATTGAATACGTCAATGAACGCTACGCCAACATTGTCATTAAAGAACAAAGCGAAAGTTTTGAATACGGTCAGAGGCCATGCGTCGCAGGCATGCCTCACGTGCTCTGTTGACTGCGCTATGATGCATGAAAAGGCACAGTGTGGACATAACTAATGACATTCGACTGCATGCATGATGCAATATAATAATTACTACTACTACCTCAAGTAAAACTTTACAAGATGGCAGTCGTAATTCTAATTTGGCTACACGTCAAAACACCCTTGAAGCGCACAAAACACCCATCTGCGTACAATTCTTCCGAACTTATTGACTGAACATTTTTAAGAAAATATTTTTTACAAATATTTTCATTATTTGTTTATTAAAAAGTATAGACGAAGCTCGTAATTATTTCTCCCCTGACTCGTGACTTTTTCCCCAACCCCGGTGTTTGGGGGATTATTGATATTATTGACATTTCCCCGTTTTTCTCCACAAACAGAATTTATTGTTTTCTTGCCAGGAAGTCGACTGTTGATAAGGTTTTTGTTAACTAGATGTTGCCTGCGACTTAACTTACTTTACTTTTATTGTATAATATGTTTAGCGCTGCATCAGTTTTTTTTCTGCATAACTATAAACCTTTTCCTACCATATATTATCTACATAACATCAAAGACGGTTTAGTAATCTATGTGTAAGCAAAATAGACATTCCAACATTCGCATCAATACGAATAAATAAAAAATATACTTTATTAGATTACGTTTCACATTATTTTTTAATTAACTTAATAATATGTTTTCAATAATATATTTTAAACGGTATATTTTTGGAAGTTGGAACTTAAATTTAAGTAGGTAAGTACCGATTCTTTGCACTTCGCCTACACAAAAAATGAATTTTTCATTTCCAACGGAACCCAAATCATCATGCTCGCTGGTATGTAACATGAAAAGAAACAAGTACAATGCATGTCACAGTCAAAGTATTCCGGGCAGTTTCGACAATGCCTGCCATGCGTGCACAACACAATGCGTCTATCCCATGTTGCCGTCATAATTCTACTTCCTTTTATAAAATTGTTGGCCGGAATTCTTTTTTGCGTATGAAAGATATAATATTATGTATTTGAATGCTGGGAGATATGATATTATGAACTTACAGATTTTTAAAAGACTATAACGCACTCCAAGACCTTTAATTGTTACTTAACTTAAGCAATACTTGGACATAGAGTTTGAAATAAAATATATTAAGCTTATTCTTTCCATTCAATTTAAGTTATCATAAATCTCTAAGTGTGATCGTTAAACTTATCTGTGGCTTCTATTTGGTATTTAAATAAGAGAAAAAATATTGACAAATGGTTAAATTAAAGCAGATAAGTGCAAGTGGGTCAAATAGGATAGTAAAGTCAGTAAACACTTCTAATCCTCTAAAAGAATCCACGTGCAGAATCAGTGCAACATTGACACAGGAAATCTTGTGTGAAATTAATTTTGCCTCTCAGAATTAGCCCGCAAAAACTTGGTACCTAATTTGAAGTAGGGTAGAGTAAAATTTTTGCCAGTGACTCATAGCAATAACACTAGTTATAATATTTGACTGCTTTAAAATCTTTAATAGCTTGTTGATGTTATTTTCTATTCAGGCCAGCAAAGACTATAAGGGCCTTTTGGCCAGTCACGCCAAAATTCTATCGAGACGCTCTTAATCATATTTCACAGCTCTAAGATACTTTGCTGTAAATTACAATCTTTAATTGCATCTTTATGTAGTTATTTACCAATTTGCCACTCAGGCTAGCAAAATATTGAGCTTATTTGGGCCTCTACGGCAAAATGCTACCAAGACTACGCTCCTCATATTTTACAGCTCAAAGATAGCGTACTTTACTATAATGCTTGGCTACTGTCGCCTCCCGAACGTATGTCTTTGATACAGAATATCTGCAGGAATAAGTCGCTCCTACTGGTAGCTTCCATATCACATTAGATAAGATACGATGTTTGCGAGGCGTCAATATAGATTTGTTGTTTTGCCGTTTGCGAAATATTTGCTGCCCATAATAGAATATCACAGAATTTGGTGGAGTTCTTCTTCTTCTTTTAAAGAATTTGGTAGAGTTATGTCAAGCCCAGCTGACATGAGACATCCCGACTAATATTGACTTGACATATCCTGATCAAATCACGTTAGTCCGCTATCTCCCTGTGATTAAACTCTCTGATAGTACATAGTCTGATCATAGTAATACTTTCTTAAATTTCTTACCTTTCTTGCAAAATCTTACTATAGGTATATTTAGGTAACTATACTTCTTCAACGCTAGGCAATTATCAAAACAAAGTTGTTGATTGGTCAATATTTTGAAACAAGGCAATCCAAAGCTCTATTGTGTGGATAAAGTTCAGCAATAAAACGCCAAAAAATTGCTACCAGTATTAAATATAATTCAGTTAGTACACTCTGACAAACTATCAATAACTAAAATTACTACTTAATAATTATTAATTACCATCAATAAATCCTTATAATTAACACGTAATTATTCGCTTTATAGATGAAAGAATTAGCATGGCTTCCGGGGTTCATTATGGAACTTAATTAAGTACACATTACAACGTCAGAGCGGATTCGTGTCGCTTAAACGAATTAATATGGATTTGGAAAGATTAAAGGGAATATCTTACTAGAGGCTCACCGGTATGAAATTGAGAGAAATCGTAGCGATAATATTTTGAAGGCTTCATAGGGTGTAGATCTAAAATTAAATATTTACGTTGGCGAATGATGGATAAACCATGACTGCGAGGATTCAATAACATTCAACAGTATGCATCGATATTATGTCGGTTATTATGGACAAAAAAAATATTATCGTAATTAGCCTTGTCCAGTCCTTATCCAACATGGGACAAGGTGAAGAGGATGTTCCAAAACATATTTCACTGTTACAATATTAAAATTTTAATAGTTATAATTTTAGAGGTATAAGAAGTTTTCATTATTTTACACCAATATGATGTACTTTTTTCTACCCAATTTTAAATAGGTCTATATTAACTACTTTGTTTAATTCACTCTGATAGCAAAGAAATTTTTTACTTTTACAAACAAAAATTTAATTCGTTACGTTTTTGTACAAAACACTAATAATTCGTAAGTCTCCATCTACGGTTCTTCGTTTTACGCTGAAATTATACTTTGACCACTCACTTAATAAATAATTATTTTATGTCAAACATACAATTACGTATTTTATCTGAAACAAAAATTACAGGCTTTTTACAATAAAGTAAGAGCTTCGAAAAAGTGAAAAATTAATAAGAAATTGATTTTTAAAAGCTTAATAAATTACTTTTGTAATTTTAATTACAAAGGATATTTAAAATAAAATTAGTTAAATATTGGTAGGGAAGTGGTTCTCCTGATTTATTTAAAATAAAGTACATTTTATGTATAAAAAGTCTATTTATTATAATGAAACTTTAATGTTAGATTTCAAAAAAATATGCTCAAACAATAGACAGTTACTATAATTAAAATAATTTGAATTATCGTCATTGTATTAGAGGTAACATGATATATTTTTGTCCCCTTTAAAATTCAGTTTCTTGACTAAAGTCTCGCTGGGTTTTTTTTCTATGAAAAGGTAGGTCAACAAGAAGGACAATTTGGCAACATTTATATATATTCAGAAAAAAATATAATCGGCTAAGTGCGAGTTGGACTCGCGCACGAAGGGTTCCGTGTAATTATAGAGCAAAAATATCATAAAATTTTGTTTTTTGTATTTAAATTTTTAGATCTCCCCTTAATTTTTTAGATCTTATATAGATTTTACTAACATCAGTTGTACCTGTTTAGTGTTTACTTTTCAGGTACCTCAACTTCTTTGAACATCCTTCTACAATACATTACAAACGATAAAACAATAAACGAGCGGCGTAACAGTTAACCACAAGTTCATCCCTTCGCTGTAAATTTAGACTTGTTTTCAAAACACACGTTAGTTTTGTTTCGTCTTCAAACTTTTGAAGTGACACACTGGACAAGTTGGATAATTTAGTTTGGTTTGTTGACCGTAAATAAATATTCAGTAAACAAGAGATACCCTATCACCCATGGCAATAGGATGTTAAGTTATTGTTTATAATAATATGAGTGTAAGCAATATTATAAGGAAAATTAGTTGATCGCTTGCATTGAATAATAAGCTAAGGCCTAAGTATTAGTTATAGGGTCCCGTTTTCACCCTTTGAGTACGGGACGCTAAAAACGAACATTTGGAAAATATTCTAGTCGAATTTTTATAGAGTCATGCAAATTCGAAACAAAACCTAACAACGCAGAGCCAAAAAACTCCAAACTACAACTTTACCTCTACGCTTTGATTTTCAAAACAAAATATCAAAGTGTCACTACTAACAAAGCGAAATCAATTGTTGCCGAACAAGCGAAACGCAAAAAATCATACACTCGTTTGCATAAAAAGTACACACGTGCTGAAAAATGGTGTACAACTTTTGTATCTTACTAGATGACGCCCGCAACTTCGTTGCACCGAAATTTGTTTATCGTGCAGCAACCGTACGTTTTGCCACAAAAAAAGTATCCTATGTCCTTCCCCGTTTTTTGAAGTATCTCCATACCAATTTTCATTTAAATCGATTCAGCCATTTATGCGTGAGAAGGTAACAGACGGACACACTTTCACATATTTTATAGTATTAGTACCTGGATAAGTGTTCGATAGAGGTAAAATTATGGAACAGATAGCTGATCAATACATATTATCTAAAAGTGTACAATTTTGCGTTTATAATATTAGTATGAATAAGTAATAACTGCACGATAGGGGGGAAAATGTCGAACATCGAAGACTGTACCTACTCGTATGTAACGGAAATGGGGAATTTATTCCCGAGGATTTTCAAACGGGTATAAATTGGCAAATATTATTGCAGCGCAGTGGAGGTTGTATTTTGATGAACGGTAGCTCGTGCCTTTTTGCGTGTGCGCTGTGAAAGATGCTGTGCAATTTTCTTACAGTGGAACTTGTTTAAAATGAATTTCTCGATGGTATGGTGGTTAGAAAAAGTATTCGAAGCAGGGCTATTTAAAATGAGGTTTTGTATAATATTTTAATAAAGAAGAAATTGTGCAAATATTAGTGTAATGCACATGGTTTTGATGAGTGTTCTGTACATAAAAATACTTAATACAAAAATAAACGCCGCTTAATATTAATAAAGACAAAATCGAGAATGCTTTATCTAAATAGGAGAAAATCACAATATATGCAGTCTTCCACCGTGCGTTTTTCGCGTAACTCTGCCACGCACTGCGTAAAACTCGGGAATGAATTGTCGTAACTCCGGACTAAGACGACCTATAAAACTTCAAGAAGAGAGCGTATTCCCTCGTATAAGGCCGGCAACGCACCTGCAGCTCTTCTGATGTTGTGAGTGTCCATGGGCGACGGTAGCAGCTTTCCATCAGGTTACCTGTTTGCTCCTTCGCCCCCTTATTTTATAAAAAAAATAGGACAAAAATCTTTAATGTTACCTGACCTTGACCTAAAGGCTAAAGCTGACCTAAAGCTAGATAGGTAGGTTAGACTTCGATATCAAAGCGCACGGAGTGCGCGGCCAAGTTCCAGCAGGCCGCGCGCATGCCGTGCACTATTTACACGAACGGTTTCGACGCACTCTTGACCCCCTTGTATCTCAGTGCCTATTGCGAGAGCAAAGATAAAATTTTACCTACCTAATTATACAGCATGACTGGTGAGTCAATACCGATATTTAAGGAGAGTATTCAGTACTCGATTCTCATTATAAATATGTAATAAAATTAGGTTCTTAATTTTTTTTTAATTTCCCAAAAATTTATGAATCATGGATACTAAGTAAATTACGCGGCTAGGCAAGTAGGCATACTATGCGGCCGGTGCAGAGGCGTGCGCTACCAAAGAAACACCACACAACTACCCCTCCCGCTCGCGGTGTCCATGTGTTGGGTAAATAATTATTTAACTTTGAGCTACATTTACTCAGTGATCAATTGATATTATATTTTTTATATTATTTTTTTCCAACTAATATAATAGCCAAATATCACGTCCTCAAGTATTGAACATGTCTCACCAGTCACGCAGTATACTAATACTTACGCAATATACCAAATTTCATTCATATAGATTTGTTAGATCCTGAAATATTTCCTTGTAATTATTATTTTTAACAAAAAATTAAAACCGACTTCCAGGGTAAAAACAATAATAATTTGTAATGAACAAAAAAGTGTTAAATAATTCTTACTCTTTAAAGTGCCTTATGCATAATTCTCCTAAACCTCAACTATTTCTGTACACAATCTACATTACTTTGAAGACGGTACCAGATAAGAATGCTGAGTTCTATGACAAAATATTTTTAATATTTAAGACTGGTACCGACTTCAAAATAATGTAGATTGTGTACAGAAATAGTTGAGGTTTAGGAGAATTATGCATAAGGCACTTTAAAGAGTAAGAATTATTTAACACTTTTTTGTTCATTACAAATTATTATTGTTTTTACCCTGGAAGTCGGTTTTAATTTTTTGTTAAAAATAATAATTTCACCCTTTTAAGTGATTTATAAGCTGGTTTTCTGCACAGACTAATGTGTTATGCTTAGTGACTTTGGATCCAGGATACACTTTCATTATATTATGAGAACTCATTGTCTGATGTCACTACTTCAGAATTGCTTAAGCAACTCTAAGCATATTATAACACTGTGTACCTAATGTATGTATATGCTTATTGCTTGGCATTAATCAAGCAATGATAAAATTAATGTTCATACGCCTGTCTTTAAAGGCTCTAAAGTTTTCAGTGACTTTCTTTCTATCATTACACTCATGAAAACAACTCAACATTGCTAGATGACCCCCGCAACTTCGTTGCGCCAAAATTCGTTTATCGCTCGGAAACTTTAACTTTTTCCGGGGTAAAAACTATCCTATGTCCTTTCTCGGGATTCAAAGTATCTCCATGCCAAATTTCAGCAAAATCAGTTCAGCGGTTCGAGCGTGAAGAGGTAACAAACAGACAGACTGATAGACAGACAGACAGACACACTTTCGCATTTATAATATTAGTATGGATGCTCAAATAAAATAACTAAGATCGTCCTTATAAATTTTAAGAATAACTAACCTCATAGATCTTATAATCAAATTGCTAACTTGGTAACCTAAACACCAAGGTCGAGTTATTTACATTGAAATAACATTATAATTTTTAAATCGTTCGACAAATTCGGGCTTTGTTCTTAAAGACGATTAATAGTAACAATAATAAGGTTATAATTAGATAATTCATGGTGTGGTGACCGGTAGTAGTGATGATGATGACGATGAATGTAACTTGCATGGTAGCATAATATGCTTTCAGTTCTTAAACCAACTCCGAAACCCCCATACTTGCTTTTTGGTAGCACATGCTTAGGATACTTCTCATAAAATCGAAATCATTATGTTTCCATATAAATTTGGAGGAGTTCCCTCAATTACTCACGGATGTATGTTGGAAAGGTGGTGATGATGATGATGATAAATTAAATTTGCATAGTAGTATATGCTTTCAGTTCTTAAGACAACGCCGAAACCCCCAAGCATGTATCTATAAGGAGTAAGGAGTTCTGTTCACCAACTTCGAACCATGGTATATCCTGGTGCAAAATCTTACTTTTTAGTTTTGGTAACATATGCCTGGAATACTTCATATGAAACCAAAAAAACATATGTTTCCATTTGAATTTTGAGGAGTTCCCTCGATTACTCATGGATCCCATCATCAGGTCACCACTTTTCTGAACATTGCTTTTTGGTAGCATATGCTTAGGATACTTCTCATAAAATCGAAATCATTATAAGTTTCCATATAAATTTGGAGGAGTTCCCTCGATTACTCACGGATGTATGGTGGAATGGTGGTGATGATGATGATGATTAATTAAATTTGCATAGTAGTATATGCTTTCAGTTCTTAAGACAACGCCGAAACCCCCAAACATGTATCTATAAGGAGTAAGGAGTTCTGTTCACCACCTTCGAACCATAGTAAATCCTGGTGCAAAATCTTACTTTTTGGTAACATATGCCTGGAATACTTCATATGAAACCAAAAAAAACATATGTTTCCATTTGAATTTTGAGGAGTTCCCTCGATTACTCATGGATCCCATCATCAGATCACCACTTTTGTCAAAATGGGACCAAATTGGAGTGAAACCTATTATAACAAAAGAAAAATTTTGAAAATCGGTTCATAAACGGCGGAGTAATCGTTGAACATACAAAAAAAAAAAAAAAAAAAAAAATATCCACAGACGAACGTATAACCTCCTCGTTTTTGGAAGTCGGTTAAAAATAACTAATTTTGGCACTGACTCACTGACCGATAATCAAAATTCCTAGGCCACTTCCAGTTGTCGTAGCGTTATGAAATTTGGCACACAGGTTGTTTGTTATATGTAGATTAACAAAAAATTAAGAAATTTGAGAAATTGGTCAAGCGTGAGTCGGCTCATCTATGAATTTGAGATAAAAATCGGTAATCAAAACCTCTAGGCCACTTCCAGTTGTCGTAGCGTTATGAAATTTGGCACACAGGTTGTTTGTTATAATTATGTAGATTAACAAAAAATTAAGAAATTTGAGAAATTGGTCAAGCGTGAGTCGGCTTCAAAACCTCTAGGCCACTTCCAGTTGTCGTAGCGTTATGAAATTTGGCACACAGGTTGTTTGTTATATGTAGATTAACAAAAAATTAAGAAATTCGAGAAATTGGTCAAGCGTGAGCCGGCTCATCTATGAATTTGAGATAAAAATCGGTAATCAAAACCTCTAGGCCACTTCCAGTTGTCGTAGCGTTATGAAATTTGGCACACAGGTTGTTTGTTATATGTAGATTAACAAAAAATTAAGAAATTTGAGAAATTGGTCAAGCGTGAGTCGGCTTCAAAACCTCTAGGCCACTTCCAGTTGTCGTAGCGTTATGAAATTTGGCACACAGGTTGTTTGTTATATGTAGATTAACAAAAAATTAAAAAATTCGAGAAATTGGTCAAGCGTGAGTATGCTCATCTATGAATTTGAGATAAAAATCGGTAATCAAAACCTCTAGGCCACTTCCAGTTGTCGTAGCGTTATGAAATTTGGCACACAGGTTGTTTGTTATATGTAGATTAATAAAAAATTAAGAAATTTGAGAAATTAGTCAAGCGTGAGTCGGCTCATCTATGAATTTGAGATAAAAATCGGTAATCAAAACCTCTAGGCCACTTCCAGTTGTCGTAGCGTTATGAAATTTGGCACACAGGTTGTTTGTTATATGTAGATTAACAAAAAATTAAGAAATTTGAGAAATTGGTCAAGCGTGAGTCGGCTCATCTATGAATTTGAGATAAAAATCGGTAATCAAAACCTCTAGGCCACTTCCAGTTGTCGTAGCGTTATGAAATTTGGCACACAGGTTGTTTGTTATATGTAGATTAACAAAAAATTAAGAAATTTGAGTAATTGGTCAAGCGTGAGTCGGCTCATCTATGAATTTGAGATAAAAATTAATATGTACAAGTAAATACACTGAAATAAGATGAGGAGGAAAGAAACAAATTGGTATGATTCCTTAAAAAAAGTATTGAAATCTCACCAAAAACATACCTGTTAAAACGGGGCCAAGTTCCTATTCACTAATTGTTCGCCTTAAAAAAGAGTTGAAATCCAATTCAATGCCAAGTTTAGATGCACTTCCAAATCGATCATAATCATCTTCATCAACAGCCTGATCCTAAATACTTCTAAATTTGAACTTGGCAGGTATTCATGCTAGTAGCACTTGATAATGTATAATTTTTAAATTTAAATATAAGATATCTATGTGATTAAATTAACCTGCCAAGTTCAAATTTAGAAGTATTTAGGATCAGGCTGTTGATGAAGATGATTATGATCGATTTGGAAGTGCATCTAAACTTGGCATTGAATTGGATTTCAACTCTTTTTTAAGGCGAACAATTAGTGAATAGGAACTTGGCCCCGTTTTAACAGGTATGTTTTTGGTGAGATCTAGCATTACAGGTCTAGAAATATCTACTACACTACACTATCTGGTTTTTAGTGCTGACTGTACAGTGTACATTTAATATTTAATATTTATTTATTTTATTTTGCCGCAAAACAAAACATTTTTTCAATACTTAATAAATAAACAGAAATACTCAATATAATATTAAAACAAATTCAGTAGACTTAATAAACTGTAGCTTGACATTTATGACTATTTGCAAATAATATGTGAAAATTATTTTAACAAAACAATCAGCGGTACTCGAAGTGGACTCGAGTTAATTATGAAATCGTATAATTTTAATGAGATCGCCGAAAAATTCGTTAAAAACATATTAACGCTGACAATAACGAGTTTGTTTCGTGTTTTCCATTGTAACTGAAAATGTTAACGAAATGTTATTTGCCTGGATATAATATTGTTTTTTATGCTCTAATGTAGTAATTTCCTAATGGTAATATTAATATTGTTGTGAATAGTATACTAAAACTATCCTTATCCATGTCCTTTTACGTGATTGGAAAAATAAAATTTTGTTTATATCAGTTATGCGGCTAAGCGTGAAAATGGAACACATGGAAAGGTTTTCCCAGTTACAATAATAATAAAAGTAAGGGTGTACTATTTTTACAAAATCTAGGCCAGTGGTTCTTAGCTGGTGGTCGGCGGACCACCGTTGGTCCCTGGAGGCATTCCAAGACGTGGTCCGCGAAGTCAAATAATTAAAATCTGTAACCGTAAGATTTTTGCCAAATAAAAAAATGGGTGCTAATAATTATAAAGTTGTGCTTGTTTTCTTTACCATATAACCCTTAGTTTAGGTAAACCACAGAAATAAATCAAGATAGAACGGCTAAGCGGGTGGAGTACGCGTGTTTCAAACTTGCACAAGTGGGCAAAATTCGTTGAACGTTTATTCAGTCAGCGCGCACGTCTCGACTTGATTACACCGGAGGGGTTGTGCAAAAATGCTTCATTGTGCAGTGTCTAATTGTAAAAACAGAAGTACGAAAGTAAATCGGTTAAAAGGAGGTATTTCTTTCCACGGGTAAGTTATTTGTTCTAACTAAAAGCAAAGCAAAAATTGACACGCGCGATTCCTTAGCAACGGACGCGTGTGGCCGTTCTATCTTGATTTATTTCTGTGAGGTAAACCAACTTAACTGGGTAGTCCCCGGCAAGACAAACATTTGGTAAAATGGTCCTTCATGACTAAAATTGTTAAGAATCACTGATTTAGGCACTATACGGACACTTTGGGCATATTTAATCTACTGTTTATGTTTGACCTGAAAATATAAACCATAAATTGTTGTTCTAGTCAAAAATACTATCATGGTTCTGATACGCCTATTACGACAATATTATTAACAACCAGAATATGATGCTCGCATCTCCGTTGCGCCAAAACTCGTTTATCGCGCGGGGACCGTACATTTTCCCGAGACAAAAAGTATCCCATGTTCTTTCCCGCGACTCAAAGTATCTCCATGCCAAATTTCAGCAAAATCGGTTCAGCGGTTTGGGCGTAAAGAGGTAACAGACAGACAGACAGACAGACAGACACACTTTCGCATTTATAATGTTAGTTAACAATGAACGGTACCACAAGGGTACATACCTAGGTAGGTATGTAAAATTATCATTATTGAGTAAATATACATAATAATAATAATTATGTATATTAAAGCGACCTTAAATAAATAAAAAAAAAAATAATAATAATAATAATAATTATGAACGAACTTGTCTCTATGTTCTCCATGTGCAAATGTTTGTCAATCTTTGTATATTCAAATTAAAATATTAATAAGATGTTACATTCACTTTATGATTATTACTAATTATAAGTAGCTTAATAGAAACACAAACTTAATAATAATAAATAACGAGCTGTTACAAAGCCTGTGAAGTTAATTTAAACTTTCCAATAGAAATTCTAATTTCAATAACAGTCATAAATACACATTCATACCCCACACACTGTGACGCCCTTCGATAAATCACACTACCTCATAACAGATATTATTATACTTCATTAATAATGCATATCAAATTGAGCCATGGGACTGGAGGCATATGTGGTACTTGAAATAGTTTTAACTTATCTAAGTTATAACCGTACATATTATTTTTATCTTAACAAAAGGCTTTTCGCAAGCTTTTCTTCTTCGTAAAGTAGCGATCAGCAGTACAACAAAGCAGATAGCGTATAACTACTAATACCCACTGAAAACCTGCCCACACTACAGACTTATACAACATGACTGGTGAGATATTACCGATACTTATGGAGAGTACTCTGTACTCGATTCTCATTATAATTATGTAATAAAATTAGGTTCCTAATTTTTTTCCGAATTTCCCAAAAATAAATGAATCATGGATACTAAGTAAATTACGCGGCAAGGCAAGTAGGCATATTTTTTTCGGGTAGATGTGCAAAAAAGTCAAGACGTTTTTTAAACAGTAATTTAATTTAATAATAGAAACAATTGAAATTTAACAGCAAAAACAACATTATAATGTTTTAAAGTGATCATCTTACCTACCAGTGTGAAAGTCTCCTTTATTTTTCAAGATTTTAAACATCACCAACCACTATCAATCACCACTTGCACTATCACCCACTGACGTGTAACTACAATAGTTTTGTCATAATGGAATCCATCAAACAGTCTTTGGAAGAAATGACTATTATGTTTCAATCACGAATGGAAGCCTTCCAACAGGATCTTCAGTCTGCAACTGATCACGGTGCAGGTCCTGCCGACAAACTCAGTAGAGAATTCTACTCATTCAAAGCCTTTGTTGTAAGTTCTCTTCAATCTTTACAATCAGAAGTGCAAATGCTGCATGATCTGAATGATCATATGGAGATGAGAAGTCGAAGAAAAATTCTATTACTTCATGGCGTACCAGAAGACGGCAGTGATGTTCTTGTTTCTGTATCCAATATTATTAAAAACCACCTGAAGCCAACTGATCTTGACTCTTCATGCATAAAACATTGTAATAGACTTGGTAAGCAAAACAAAGATAGGCCCAGACCTATACTGGTAAAGTTTAAGGAGATGTCATTCCGCTCCAAGATTTGGAATTTAAAAACCAACTTAAAGCAAACGGGTATTACATTGTCGGAGTTCTTAACCAGAAGACGTCATCAAATATTTGTTTCTGCTCGTCAACATCTTGGTGTTCATAAGTGCTGGACAAAGGACGGTAATATTTTTGCTATTGGTCCTGAAGGCTCCAGACATCATATTCAGAACATGGCTGACCTCGAGGCTATAAAGAATATTGCTCCAGTTCCAGTGCCAAATAGCCAGATAGCAACCCAGTCTCAAGCCGGGTTAACTGTTGATCGAGCTGCACCTAGAACCAAACGCAATGTTACTAAAGCTAAGTAATATGTAGTAGCATAATATCATCATCATAAAATAATCACCAACCTACCTTGCTTATTTGCTGTATTGCGCTATTTATCTCAGCAGTGTAGTGCTTTCTTCTTGCTTGGTTTTTGTTTGTACGCTTATAAAATAGCTTAACATCATAGTGAGTACTATGGTATGTTTATCAGTTCTGATTATATCAAATTGAAGGTACTCAAGTTAATGCTTAATGCAGGTATTATTGTTTATTTTTATTTGAAAATATTACAAGGTGCATGGTTAGCTAGTGGTTGGCTTTAATGAAAATTGAAATGTCAATAATTGTCAGTTGTCACTTGGCAGAGTTGTCAGTTTTATTTTTATTTTTAATTTTGGCAAGATAAGGCGTTGGTAAAATGACAACTGACAACTGTGACAGGTGTAAAAAAACTTGTGGTTATGATAAATTGATAAAGCTTTAATTCTTTATTTATAAATATTTTGCTTCTGATGTCACTGGTGGTATTGCATGTAATCACAAAGCATAGTAATTATTAATTATTGCTTTACATAGCAAAAAATAGAATAAGTGTATTGGTATATTTATTTTTTATTATTATAAGTTTATATTATTAAGTATTATATTGTATTATATTTAAAATTATTTATTTGTATTACATTTTATAGAATAAAATATAGTGAATAACCTACATGAACATGAATCTTAGCGATATGAATGACTATTTCTCTTTCTCTTCTAGCGAATCTGGCGATGACAGCTTTTACAGTACACAGTCACTCAATCTTAATGATACGCTTTCGGCTGCCTTTGATGATGTGAAAAAGAACTTAAATGTCATTCACTTTAATGCTCAAAGCATCCCAGCACATTATGCAGACATGCTTGCTTCATTTGAGTCACCGAGTATAGATGCCATCCTTGTATCAGAGACCTGGCTAAAACCTTGTCTTCCCTCAACTAGCTATAGTATACCTGGTTATCAACTTATACGAAATGACCGAGTAAGTAGGACTGGTGGCGGGGTTGCTATATATTTACGATCTCACATTCCTTACAAAATGATAGCAACATCTGATCAGTCCTCCTGTGATCTCGAGTACATTCTCGCAGAATTATCATTGTCCCACACCAAAATTCTAATTGGAGTCTTCTACTGTCCCTCTTTACACATAAACTATTTCTCTCTCTTCGAAAATATTTTAGAAACGCATTCACCAAATTACTTACATACAATAATTATGGGGGATTTCAACACTTGCATGATTAAGGATAACAGTAGATCCAGAAAATTTAAAGCTATCCTTGACAGTCAAAACCTACACATGATACCACTTCAAGCTACCCACTGTGCGCCAGGTTGCTCACCATCTCTTCTGGATTTAATGGTGGTGTCTTCGCCGAACTATGTCACCAAAGGAGGCCAATGTTCGGCAGACATTTTTTCCTACCACGACATTATTTACTTGTCGTATAATATACGGCCACCTAAGGTTAAACCTACCATTAAATTCCAGCGTAACTTCAACAAAATGAATCAGGATTTAGTTTTAGAGGATGCTCAAAAAATTGATTGGTCCAGTGTGTTCGAGACTGATGATATTGACATGAAAGTTGAGCTCTTCAATGAAAAAATTGTTGAACTTTTTGACAAACATGCTCCGATTAGGCCATTAAAAATAAAACACCTTCCTGCACCCTGGCTTACCCAAGAAATCAAAACATTAATAGCACAAAAACATTTAGCTAAATCTAAATACAAAAAAAGTGGCACAGACGAGCACCGTGAGAGGTATTTAAGGTTGAGAAATCGTTGCAATAAGACTGTTAGAGATGCACAAAGACGCTATATTCACTCTTCCCTTGACAAAAGTGACCCTGCTAAAATCTGGAAATTCCTTAACACGCTAGGCGTTGGTAGAAATAATGATTCCTCCTCAACTCTGAACAACATAGATATTAATGTCCTGAATAACCAATTCACCTCCCGCAATACACCTCTTGATCCTAATTCTAAATCACAATTGATATATTTACTCTCATCCGCGCCTACACCCGATTATCCTCCCTTCCTTTTCAACCGAATTACTGTGGAAGAAATAAAAAAGAATATCATGGCTATTTCATCGAATGCAGTTGGTGACGACAACATAAGCAGAAAGATGGTTACGTTAATTATAAATGAAATTGCACCTATCATAATGCACATTTTCAATTTTTCCATCGAGAATGGCGTTTTTCCGTCGATCTGGAAAAGGGCACAAATTATTCCTTTGCCTAAAAAAAGTAAACCCGTATCGCCAACTGATTTTCGCCCGATTTCGATTCTGCCGTTCTTGTCCAAAGTTCTGGAAAGGTCAATCCAGCAACAGCTATTGACTTTTATAAATAAAAACAGTCTTCTTAGCACATTCCAATCTGGTTTTAGACCTGGCCATAGCACTGCCACTGCACTAGTCAAGGTCACAGATGATATAAGATCTGCTATGGACAATAAACAGCTCACCTTACTTGCCCTTCTAGACTTCAGCTGTGCCTTCGATTGCGTTGACCATGATGTTCTTTTAGCTAAACTTAAGGCTCTTAATTTTTCTCCTACAGTCATCGGTTGGTTCCGAAGCTACCTTGGGGGGCGCCGACAGCGTGTTCGAATAAATGACAAATTCTCTAGTTGGTCAACTAGCCTTGCTGGTGTTCCTCAGGGTGGCGTATTATCCCCAGCTCTATTCGCTTTATTCATTAACTCGATAATAGTTATGCTTAAGTTTTCTCTCTTTCACTTATACGCAGATGACCTCCAGATTTACACTCAGTCTTCCTTAGAGAATCTTCCAAGTAAAGTTATCGACTTTAATAGTGACCTGAATGCAATCTGTGAGTGGAGTAAGCGTAACGGCCTCACTATCAATCCCAATAAGTCTCAGGTCATTATCATTGGCAGCCAGGGTTTAGTCTCAAGGATTGACTGGGTGAACCTCCCGCCGGTGCTCGTGTGTGGTACTCCAGTTCCTTTTAGTAAGAAGGTAAGGAACCTGGGTGTTCTCATGGATGAACATCTCTCATGGTCTGATCACATCTCAATGATCGGTAGTAAGGTGTACGCAGTGTGGCACTCACTAGGAAGGCTTAAGAGCGTACTACCCATTAAAACAAAAATTCTGCTAGCCGAATCCTTATTTTTATCTATAATAGATTACGCAGATACATGTTATGTAGACCTTACTGAAGATAAATTAAACAAGTTAGAGCGTCTCCAAAACATAGCAATTCGCTTTGTCTTCGGTCTGCGTAAATTTGACCACGTATCGGAGTACCGCTCTAGGCTTTCTTGGTTGCCCATACGTCTCCGTCGTAATATGCGCGTTTTATCCTCCTTGTACACCTTTCTACACGATCCGAGGGCACCGTCCTACCTTAAGGATCGATTTAACTTCCGGACATCGGACTCTAAAGAATTGCGCTCTTCGACTAACCTCCTTCTCGAAATCCCAAATCACAAAACACATTTTTATGGACAGTCCTTTACGGTCAGGTCAATACTTTTGTGGAACTCTTTACCAACAAATATAAGGCAAGCTAAAAGCATTACTAATTTTAAATCGTTAATTAAAAAACATTATTTAGAGTCACTTCCTAAATAATAATATATATGTAATGTATGTAATCAGTAATGTAATGATGATTCAGCCATCGCAAATTTTTTTTTTTTTTTTTTTTTTTTTTCTATCCTTCTCCTTCTTTTTATTTTTTATTTTACTTACATGTAGGCATTTAATATTATTTATTTAGTATAATATTATTTGATAATTATAGAGTATTTATTAGTTTATAATATACTTATTATTTGTGTATTAGAATGTTAATGTTTATGTTATTATTAGGCATATAATATTATTAGAATGTAAGTTAGTTGTTAAGTTTCAATACTAGTTTTTATCGGTGCACTGCAGCATACCCTAAGTTAATTAATATACTCCTATAGATACCAAAGGTCGCTTGGAAGAAATTGCTCAAAAGCAATAAAGCCGCCTTTGCGTTCTTGTGTCTTTGCTAATGTATTAATTTATGTTTGTACAATATTATCTGGAACGCAATAAAGTATATTCTATCTATCTATCTATCTATGCGGCCGGTGCAGAGGCGTGCGCTACCAAAGAAACACCACACAACTACTCCTCCCGCTCGCGGTGTCCATGCGTTGGGTAAATAATTATTTAACTTTAAGCTACATTTACTCAGTGATCAATTGGTATTATTTTTTAAATTTTTTTTTCAACTAATATAATAGCCAAATATCACGTCCTCGAGTATTGAACATGTCTCACCAGTCACGCAGTATACGCAAGTAAGTGTTCATGGGCACAGTAAGCGATTATTATTTAGGTACAAGTTGGAACCGAGCGACAACTGCAGACGACGTGTCGTCGCGACACTACTGGTTTCTATGTATTTTTAACCGACTTCAAAAAAAGGAGGTTATCGATTCGACGCGTATGTATGTAATATTTCCAGAACTGCCCAGCTTTTGCATATGTTAATCTATAACAGCTTCTGAACAAATGTGCCAAATTTCAAAAGTGTATGTATGTATGTATGTATGTATGTACTATGTATGTATGTTTTTATGTTTGTTCACGCATATCTTCGGAACTACAAGTCCGATTTGAGTGATTATTTTTTTATTGTACTAGGTATTGTTCAACTTAGGGAATAGTGCAAGTTTCATCAAAATCGGTTCAGCAGTTTTGGAGATAGGATTTTTTCATTCTCAATTACGTACAATTTTGAAGTCGTTTTTATCTTTTTAAAATACAGTTATTATGAATAAGTGTCGCTAGATTCGTGTCGATGGCTGCGGAGGGTATTTCATAGAAATACATAGAAACCAGTAGTGTTGCGACGACATAATATGATCGTCTGCAGTTGTCGCGTGTCGCTGGGTTCCATCTTGTAACTTTAACGTACATTGTCGAGCTAGAGGTCCATAATGAATAATTTTATAAAGCTGTTTCATAACATTCATATTAAGATGCTGACTGTATATTGAATAATGAAGACGCTAAAGATGAGTCTATGAAAGCAATGACTCAACGCATTTCATAGACAAAAAACGAAATGAATAAGATAAACATAATTCAAAGAACAATACATACTTAATATGTATTATCGAGCGGGGCGGATCAAACCAGGAATTTGCATAATGAACTGTTTATATACAATGTCAACACCGTGGATTATACTGTAAGAAAGTTAAGGGGTGCTTAATCCTTAAGAAGAAAGTCTTTTGGGTAATCCTTTTGAAGACTTTGTGGAAAATGTAGAGGTGCAGCCCCTCAAATGGGAGTTTTAACGGTACCAACAGCTGCTGAGCTACCAGCTAATGTACCGATAACTGGTAAATACAATATGAAAATACATATTATGTAAGTATATCTCAATCTATTTGTCTAACTGTTTAATGCTATAACACTCAGAAAAAGGCATTCAGACGATTTCTAGTTAATCTTTAATAATATTACCGGATCATTTAGTAAAGATGACCCGGTAAACTTCTTATCACTTCCCTGAAACCTTTCCTGGACTTTCACGAATATTTCAAGACTAAAATTAGCCAAATCGGTTTCGACTAACGGTTGAGTTTTAGCGAGACTAACAAAGTTTAAAATTCATTTAATTTGTATAAATTTTTATTTATCATAGAGATATTATATTTAGGTACTATGTAGTACTTACATCTCAATGTTATTTTTATATTTTGTTAAAAACTTTTAAAAATAAATGTAATGTAAATAAATAAATATAAATAAAAAAAAAATGTATACAAAACAAAGATTCTTTCATAATCTTAAATACTCTTCCAAGCGGGGCAGTTTCCTCTCACCCCTTATCGAACTTTATTTTAATAGAAGTTTCTGTCGTAAATTTTTTTATGCAAAGTAGTCTAGCATTTCCTGGCTCTAACGGAACACAAATAGTTTTCTATTAAGAAAGTTTGATATTCTAATATGTAGATATAACTGCGCATTTAAAATTTTAATTAGATTGATTCTGCTCAGAAGACAATGGGTCGGTACATGTCGATACTATCGTATATTTAGCAGGCAACGGGGTTCCTGTCGACGTGACAGCGCATATCTTGGCTATGGGAAATGTAATTGATAATTTTGCTGATTAGAAATCAAAAGAATGTTGTTCGGTACTTTTTACATCCGTTATTGGGTCTTAAAGGACCCTGATGTTTTATAGGAATGATTGATTTCGAATTGAATTCTCAAACTTTTGCTCAAAAGTGATCAAGCTGAGTTCGAAAACATTTACTGCCCCTCTACATGCCAGAATAATATCGAATCATGTCATTTGAAAGTTTTTTAAGGCCCATCGAGGATATGTGATTACTACCATGATCAGAAAGCTGTCCGTATACATAATATTGTATACGGACTGTTTCGAGAGACAACGATCCTTGGAGAAGCCTTGAGTAAGTTTTAACTGCGAAGAAATTGTGAAAAACATTTCACGTTCGGTTCCATAAAAGCCTTTACTTAAGCCCCGTCAATTAGAGTCGGTCAGGTGAGTGAAGATTAAGAAAAGCCGATAATGGACCGAATTCGAAAAAGGTTAGACCCAAACGGATTTCGCAAAGCCAATAAGTACTAAGAAAAGGTAATTTTGTGTAAAATTAAAAGGGTTGACTTTCTCGCGGGAAGCTTATTTAGCTTTAATCGACGATAGGCGGACTCATCTTTTGATGGTAAGCTCTAGAAATTGTCGTACTGTACGCACGTGCAACTATAAGTTTTTAGTTATCTACTTTTGTCATAACTTAAAAATAGTGTACGAGTAATATAAGGATGCAATAATAGTTTCAGGAATAACCTTCATATTTTAACTTGTAAGCCTAGCCTTTTTTTTTTCCCGGAGGAGGAAATGCATTACGCATACCACCCAGGCGCAGGGGGCGACCCGAGCGGTGATGTGGGACTCCCGTAGCTGATGAGACCACGGTATACCCACTAAAACCCCCCCATCTTCCGCCACGCCGCCTTTTGACGGGGCCACGGGAACGATACGCACATCCGCGACCCCGCCAGCGGTCCGAAGACTCCACGATGGGCGCACAACACGTGCGCCCTCCTCCTCGGCCCCCACCAGGGCTGTAGCAGACGCCCCTCGAGTCTGCTACTTGGAGGCCATGTGGCAGATCAGGTCTGTGGCTCTGCCACCGACCACACCTCGGCCGCAGAGGATAGGGCAAGCGGCGCACCGCAATACCTACTTGCCTCTTCCTCTGCGGCCCCACCAATGCCGTTCAAACGGAACGGCCAGCTCGCAGGTGGGGTAGGGAAAGAGGCAACCTACCACAATGCCTCTCCCCCCCGCGATCCGTCCTCGGCCGCAGAGGATAGGGCAAGCGGCGCACCGTAATACCTACTTGCCTCTTCCTCTGCGGCCCCACCTCGGTGCGCATCCGCAGCGGACTCCTCCAGTCCGCTGGGAGCGCCCTCCTCGGGCCAGGCGGCGACACCGGCCGGCCCTGGTTGCCTCTTCGCTTCACCGCGGTTGTCCAAGCCGCGGTTACTAGAGCCCCACCGCCATGACAAGGCGAGCAACCATCGGGGGGTTGTAAGCCTAGCCTGGCTAAGGTCAATTTATTATAGATATAAATCGAAAATAGCGAAGAGGCGCTACTAAGAGATATTTTAAATCAATACAACATTGAAATGATACGAGTAAATAGCTTGACACTTGTAATTTTTGTATTCTCATTTCACTCTTTTTTCAGTGTGAAATGTAAAGTGAAACTTAAGCAATACATTTTTCCGTAACTTGCACGCACAGTAAAACTCTGGAACTAACTGTCACCAGACAGTGCAGAATTTCCGGAATTACTACTTGGTCCGGACCAATACGACCTACAAACCTTCAAGAGGAGATCGCATTCCATCTTAAAAGGTTGGCAGTGCACTTCTTCATCTTCTGACGTTGCGAGTGTCGATGGGGGCGGTAGTTGCTTTCCATCTGGTGACCTAGGGGGTGAGACAAGATTTTTTCGTTTTCGCTTCGTTATAGAATCGCCGATCAAAATGTATGGAATTGACATAAGACGAGTCGAACGTCAACGTCATATTAACGAACGCTTAAGTCAATTCCATACATTTTCATCGGCGATTCTATAACGAAGCGATAACGAAAAGATTTTGGCACACCCCCCTGTTTACTCGTTTGCCCCCTAATTTAATAAAAAACAAGCAGACTAAAAGTTTTTATTGTAAACATTCTGCAAATCAAATGTCTCAATCGTTGAGCCATAAATCATATCACTGCGGTTTGTTGTCACAAGCCAACATTATAGTCAAGGGGAGGCTTCCATTAGCTGCAGGTCAATACCGCATACAATTAGCCTTATTTATAGCATAAGCAGTTTGCTTTATAAATGATTTACTCACACTTCATTTAATCAGTTCAAATATAAAAATAAATAAAAAACATTGCCTACAATATGTTTATTCCTTGATGTCAATCGATGGTACGGAACCCTTCGTGCGAGACTCCGATTCGCACTTGGCTGATTTTTTTTTTTTGATGCGCAGGGGAATCCCATCATGGGTCCCCCGGGTTGGGTATGTGCCCAGCACCCCGGGGGTATGTGAGACTCCTACTCACTAAAACCACCTGCGGTTCACCTTCAGCCGTATAAAAGAGGGAAATCCCGGATCTAACAAACACGGGACTCCCTCCACGACAGGTAGAAACTACCTTTCTCGGTTAAAGTTAACACTTTAACCAGCAGATTAAGCCAACAGTGACGATGATAATGAAAATATTTTCCCATATCCACAATGTAGAGATTAACTCAAACGACGATTTAATATCTCTCATAAATGATAATATTCCGAAGAAGGGTCCTGCCAAAATTGCGAAACACAAAATCAAACCAACTTCTTTGAAACTCTAAGCTCGGCCAAAAAGGTTTCAATTGTATATTAATAACTTCGGACTAACATGTGGCATGTAGGCTTAATAGGAAATTTATTTGCTGACTTTCTGCCCTTATCGCTTTAGCATAAAGTTGAATTTGCAATAAACGTTAATGGCTCGCTGTAAAGATACTGTATCGTGCAGTTTTGATGTGTCTTATTGTGGTGGAGTAAAGTTGACATTGGCGGTTATCTTCGGGGATCTCGTGAACTTTGTAGGAACAGATGTTGTAATCGACCCCAAATATGGGGGTACTTCGGAATTGATTACACCATTGTATATAGGTAAGCGGATTTCTTTTTAATGGCTTTCCCTCTGGAGTGGTCAGCACTGTGATAGGATTGAGACGGAAAAATCGATTGAAAGAGTAATGTCGGTGCAGATAAGAAGTGGTCCTTTTCCTACACAAAATGTATTCTTGTGCTATGTTTCATCTTGTCAAACCTTCAGCGATGCCTTCAACAAAAATATGAGCCGTTTGAGAAAAAAAACTTATTGTTGTAAATAAAACCATTTTAAGGTTTCGCTAGAAATGTAACGTAGTCTATCAATCTTCAAAAAAAAAAAACTAGAAAACTGATAAGTATTACATACATAAAAATTTTAAAACTAATTTTTTATAGAAAAGGCATCGAAACTACTGGCTGAAGAGAAATGAGTTAGGTGTTATAGTAGGTAATGATGAGTAAACAAAACTCTAAAAAACAAAGCCGCAAATTTTTACTGCAATTGGTTCAAAATTCAATTCATGTCAATAGTTTTCAATATGATTAATCCTATATAATATTTAGATCGCCCCACCACACGCTCATTAGTTGTTTAAAGCCGATTTATTTGTACACGCTTTGTGTGCGCTGATTGGGTTAAGGGCCACGCCATGGTGGCTCACGCTTAAGCGTCTAAAATCCGCTGTCGCTACTTGTACTATTATCTATTCTGTGCTGTCGCTTATAGGAAATTGATAATGAGCGCAAAATTGTACAAATTTGGTTTTTAGCAAATAGCACCTAAAGCTGTAAAGTTGTAATAAGGTTATACTAAAAGCTGTAATTAAACTTGCATAGTTGGGTTACATACAGTTTCGAACACGACATTAAGTTCAAAAAAAAAACAAAGATCATAAAAATCTTGATGATTCCTAAAAATTTGGCGATATAGTAAGAACTATATCGACAGAGTCTTGGCTTTGCGATAATATTAGTCTCTGCGTCTATGTAGTAAACTAAAAAGGTAAGTAACTAGGATTATTTTTAAACTTTTTGTCGCATCAGATAATTTTGGAGATGGATACTTCAAATATACTTGAAACTGATACGCTATCCTCTAAACTTGCTCGCACGCTATTCGCGATTTCTGTGTCCCCACCCTTGATCTATATACAGATAAATATAGTACGTTAAGGCGCCCTGTCCCACCCACGTTCAATTAACAGCGACACTTTATTATTTTACTCTAAAACAATATAATAAATAGCTAACCGCCGTATAAGTTATCGATAAGTTATCTCTCCGCAAAAAACGAATAAATCCAAGAAAAAAGTTATCGACAGAATCGACACGCGAAAGTTTGTTACTATTTGTATGTTCATTATATTATCAAGTTCACGTCTAAACGGCTGAAGCAATTTCAATAAAATTTTGTATTCATACATACATAAAGTAGCCTATATTATAGGCTACTTTTTACTGCGGGAAAATATTATAATTTATTTTCCTTAATAAACCGCCGGCACCACGAGGCACAGCTAGTCAGTCATAAACCTAAGAAACCGAGCATAAAATGTGTAAAAAATAAATTGTTAGCTATTCGTTAATTCATTACAGTTTTCCTCTTCATTGTTATTACCTTGTCTTATCGAAGTAACCATGAATTAACAGAAAACTAATCTGAGAATTTTGAGCGCTGTTGGTGGGCCTTATCAGATCTGTGTTCTCAATCATTAAGCTTGTCTGGTCGGATCGTGGTGAACATCACGAGTTATCTCTATATCAGACAACACCCAACGCTACGTCGTGTGACCGTAAACACGCTAAATTAATTTTATTGATTAAGAGAATAGGTTATTGTCACTTACTTAATAGATTTCGTAGGATCTTCGGATGTTGTGAGGTAAAATTATTCATGAAAATTTACCTTTATTTTAAGTAACCTAAGAGCCAGCGAGTAGCGACAGCTTGATTAAGCTGAAAGTTTACCTATTTTTTAGCCCTATATACAAGGTGTAACAAAAATAAGTGACAATAGAAAGAAAGAAAGAAAGAAAGAAATTATTTTTAGTACACACAAGACACAATTACAATATATTAAGCAGTTAGGTCATGTATGTTGGATACATGACACCGGTTTTCAACTGAACCGCTAAGTGAAATACGGATGTCATTTACCTAACTAAACATATAATCAGCTTATCCAGGGTACTATTTTAATTAGATTAGTGGCAGTAACAATTCACAGATTTGTTTTAAAAGATATAATATAAAGGACAAATGTAATATCTGGTAATATGGCTAGTACGGCTGTACGAACAGTCATTTGAGATAAGGCAATATTGTGATGAATAAATACATATATAAACAGTTACACAAAATACTTAAGGGTGCGTATGTGTCCCTTATGTTAAGCTTACTGTGAAGGTAGCATTGCCAATAGAGCATTTTTTGTGATTTGTATGGGCATTGCTCATTAGGAGGTAAGAACGACTAGTAACTGTGAAGTTTCGGTCGCGGTTACTTTAGGAGGTATCCAGTTCTGAATGTTTACCTCATCATAAGGTCATATTACACTGGGAAACTTTCAGTATTTATTAAATGACGAAAGGCTGGCTGTTGCTGGCTCTTCGGTTGGCAATCATAGATGAATATGCCCCTACAATTATTACGTTCATAATATTATCTTGTATTTGTTCATCATGTCCAATGGGGAGAAGCGGCCATATTGTTATAAAAGAGCGAATTACTAATGTAACATTTCACTAGACTTTAGAGTTTAAACAGTAGAGAATGGTAAAAGTTACAACATCTCATAATTACTGTAGAGTGGCTCGCCAAGTTCCCAGATGTGAGAACAAATAAATAACAAGCAGTATGGGACGCGTCTAATAGAAAGTGTTTTATTACAGGTCTTGAAATATGGATCGAGGTTTGTTTAGTTTTTCACAGGTGCTAGAAGAATGTTATGCGAATAGCTTTTATCGCGGGCTTTGAGCGCGCCGACCGAATTAAGAAATTCCGTAACGAAAATAAACCTAACACTTGGCTAACTTCATTTCAGTTCAGCAGGCTTCGGCATGATGTTTGGTGCGTGCGACTAGACGTATGCGTGTAGACTTGCTGCAAACTGCATAGTTTTACCGCGGCAGTCCTCAATAGTGCCACACATTTTTTTTTGTGACGCGAGTATTTTTGTAGAGCTTTGAATTATGAGTAGGATGCGAAAAAAAAGAAAGAATATTCTTATATATTTCCTGTTAGAAATATGTTGCAATTCATATCGTAAATGCGAAATGTATCTGTGTGCCTGTAATCTCTTTATGTGCTGCACTAATTATGATGAAATTTAGTATAATAAAATAATAATAATAAAAATGTTTTATTCTTCACACAACATAGGTAACTTACAAGTAACAACATTTACATTATTTTTTATTTTTGTACCACATATTTTATTCATCGAGAATCATTGTGTGAACTGGAGCCTAAGCTAGGTAATCCTGTATTTCAGGACTCCAGGTTCCACCCGCAGATTTATCCAGTAAAAGATGTTACGTTCGTGTGTGTGACGTGTGTGTGTGGTGTGTGTGTGTGGTGTGGGTGTGTGTGTGTGTGTGTGGTGTGGGTGTGTGTGTGTGTGTGTGGTGTGGGTGTGTGTGTGTGTGTGTGTGTGTGTGTGTGTGTGTGTGTGTGTGTATCTGTGTGTGTCTGTAGTTGTTATGAATTTATATTATTTGTTGTAAAATTATTATTATACTATTACATAATTATACTGCGTGACTGGTGAGACATGTTCAATACTTGAGGACGTGATATTTGGCTAATATATTAGTTGGAAAAAAATAATATAAAAAAATAATATTAATTGATCACTGAGTAAATGCAGCTTAAAGTTAAATAATTATTTACCCAACGCATGGACACCGCGAGCGGGAGGGGTAGTTGTGTGGCGTTTCTTTGGTAGCGCACACCTCTGCACCGGCCGCATAGTATGCCTACTTGCCTAGCCGCGTAATTTACTTAGTATCCATGATTCATTAATTTTTGGGAAATTCAAAAAAAAAATTAAGAACCTAATTTTATTACATATTTATAATGAGAATCGAGTACTGAATACTCTCCTTAAATATCGGTATTGACTCACCAGTCATGCTGTATAGAATATTATGGTATTAATTTAAAAATTTTATATGCACTTCAAGTTCCGAGAAAGGATATACTATAGCTTTTAATCCGGGAAAATCCGTTCCCGTGCGATAAGCTTTGGGTGCGACCAAGATAACTTAAAACTATTTCTCCTTTACATATTTTCATACGTCTATTTTGTTTCTGAACTCTCAATAATTATTCACAAGTATAAATCTTAGCAAGCTGTGCTAATACTCAATAGCGCAATACATAAAACACATAAAGGTGTATGCACATTGCACACGACTGGCCACGGTTTACTATTTCCTATCGTAAACCGTTTTGTAGAAACATAAACTCGAACAATAGTACTAAAACAATATCCATAGACCACACGTCACAAATCATAGTTTCATGGGGTTTTAATAGACCATAAATGGCCAAGTCACTTTTGAATTATTCACTCACTCAGTATTCCAATAATCGTAATAGAACAACGCCTACTACAGTCGTATTCTGAAGTTAATACGTTAAGCTTATTGTGATATGGATATTGAAAGCTATTGGAGACAACAACCTAATACATAATTTTGAGATAAATTGGCTTTAAATAAAAATGTTAAATAAAAGAGTAAATACGCCATCAATCAATCAATCATTAATTTGCTTCAAAATGATATTATCTATTTTTTGTAGCAGAAAGAGGTAATGAGAAATAAAATACGACGTAACATATCAAGTTCTATTCTTTTTTAGGGTTCCGTACCCAAAGGGTAAAAACAGGACCCTATTACTAAGACTTCGTTGTCTGTCCATCTGTCTGTCTGTCTGTATCCAGGCTGTAACTCAAGAACGGTAATAGCTATAGATTTGATATTTTCACAGATTATGTATATCTGTTGCCACTATAACAACAAATACTAAAAATAAAATAAAATGAATATTTAGGGGGGGCTCCCATACAACAAACGTGACTTTTTTGGCCTTTTTTGCTGTCTCCAGGCTGTAACTCAAGAACGGTAATAGCTAGAGATTTGATATTTTCACAGATTATGTATATCTGTTGCCGCTATAACAACAAATACTAAAAATAAAATAAAATGAATATTAAGGGGGGCTCCCATACAACAAACGTGATTTTTTTGGCCTTTTTTGCTCTATATCAAAAATGGCAACAGGTAGGTACTTGAATTTTTCACAAAATCCTTAGTTATATGTGTACTTTAATATGTAATAATTATATTGAAATAAAATAAAAAATAAGGGGGGATCCCATACAAAAAACACAATTTATGGCCTAATTTTGCTCTATAATGGTACGGAACACTTCGTGCGCGATTCCGACTCGCACATGGCCGATTATTTTGCTAGCCTATGCTCTCCCACTGCTAGGCATAGGCCACCCCAATGTTTTCCACTTCCCTCGTTCCTGTTGACCAGCCTGGCTGGTTGTATCCAGCTCATCGAACCATCTTCTCGTAGGCAAATCACGTGATGTCATCCGTTAATAATTGATGTCCTTATTATATATTGATTGCTATTGCTACGTAGTAAGGCCAGGATATTATATTGGTATTATGTATGGTATATTTGTTACCGCCTATGCGCTAAGGAAATAGGATACGGACGCGGAAACATGCGACTTTACTGTTCCGTCATAGAAATCGAAAGGACGATAGTGCATAAGCAATAAAATCGATATTGTTTGTACTACTAAATATAATAAATAATATATTCTGTGATATTGTGTTGTTTAAAACTTAGGAAAAAAGTACAATTCATGAAATATAATATAATAATATTATGCAATAATATAGAATTAATGATTATAACTGTATCAATGTGTCAATGTACATAAAATTCTGGTATTATAGGAATTTGCTGTAAGAGAACAATTCGTGGACTGTAGACGTAGGCGCTGAGGTAACAAAAGGTACACTTAGGTATGAAAAAAAAAACTTTTTCGGATTTGTTAAATTTCATTCGATCACTCAAAAATCAAAATATTATCTCCAACAAATTTTTTCAAGCTTCATATAAAGGTATCAATTGGAGAATAGATATAATGTTATAATCATCCCACTACTACCCTCAATCCTCATTATAGTCAAAACAAACAGCGGCCATCTTAAACTAGAACTGGTCCGCGTGAGCCCACTCGTGGCCAACTCTTTGACCTCTGGCCCAAACACAAAGGCAAATTGCAAAATGGGGCACGAATATTCGACCAGGTCATTCGTATTAAGGTGGCGTATTCATTAAACTTTTTAGTCAAATATTTAATTACTTTAAATCAAATGAAGTTATCGATAATTTTCTAGGCATGTTCAGATCATTCAAAATGTATAAAAGCAAAGATCTGAAAGTTACATACAAGGCCATACATAGCCGATCCATCATACATTGATGATTGATCGGCCTTGTACTATGTTCTCAAGACATTCAAGCGTGCCCTAATCAGAGCTATGCCTTTGAATTCCAGTAGACAATGAGTCAAAGATGGATTGGAAGCAGGCCGTTTGTGATAAGTTGATAACTAATAACTAGTGGGTAAAGCAAATATTATCACCATTAAACACCAGCTTAGCAACTGCAGGTCCACAAGAATGAAATTATATCGTCTTCCTTCAGAAATATCTAAAAAATATAACCTTCTGTATTGTTTGTAAATCCCAAAATAGCTGCAAAGCACTCATGGTAGTAAGAAATTTCTCTAGAAATTTACTTTACCATTACCACCTTTATTAAATGGCTAGGGCTTAATAGTGACTGAGAAAAAAAATATGCCTTTTTTCAGAAATAGTCTCGCTCATCCTTACCTGCAAGTCCCAAAGAACTGCAAAAAGTTATGAGTTTAAATATGTTTTGAGAAAACTCCAAACGCCCTTACCCACTATCACTAATAAGCAAAGAAATCATACATTTCTTTAGAAAAAGTTGTGCTCATTTCCTGCATTGATTTCCAATCCAAAATTACTGAAGAAAGTGATGTATTCTCGCAAATGTTTCCAGAAATCGCCTCTCGCCTCCAACTTGGGCGTGTTATGAACGTGTAAGGTAAGTCACGAGCGGCCACCGAACCAGCAGATAACATCGGTCCCGTTCCGTCGACTTCTGACCTCTCCCGTCTTTGTGTCGCCGAATTACCGCAATTGGGACTAGCTCATTGGTCACTTTGATTATACCTAATTAAATTTTAGGATCGAGTTGGTTTAACTGGAAGTTGAGATGAGAGTTATGTGGATGTTTTTCCCATACAACAGTGCCGACATTATAATTATTGTCGGTATCGTAGTACCACTCTGGAATGGAGGCCAAGGCTGGGTAAACGGGTGTAGGTCGACCTCCAACTAGGTGGGACGACGATATCCGCTTAGTTACGGGACCATGTTGGATGCGAGTAGCAGGAGATCGTCCATCTTGGCGTTCATTGAGGGAGCTGGCCGTCCAGCAGTGGACGAATATAGGCTGATTTGATCGTAGTACCACTGTTGATAGGTGTTGAGTTTGGCTACTCTATAAAACTAATAAAATCTCTCATTTTCGCATTAAGTACATAGTTTTAAATCTGTAACAGTAGCATCACATTTCAAAAGTATGTAATTCTTAGTTAAATATAGTAGCTAATCGTTGGTGAAGTATAAAACTTTTTGCAGCCGGGACACGATCGATCGTTGTGACGAAGATAGCTTGTTATGTATCTTCTAAGGCTTTGACCCACATCTTATCATACTAACGTTACAGAAATTGATGAAGCTATAAATAAACAACCCTTCGAGCCATGGGGTAAAAAGATACCATACGGGAAAATGAGGCTTCCGACACATGACTGCGAAATTGACACCATAATTAATTTGCCACCTACAAAAAGGTCCCGGAAATAACCCTCTGACCTTCCTTGATGAATTACCCCAGGCCTTTGTCGCCGTCGATAAGGGTATGCCCTTTATTGATTAGCTGACATTTCAGGGACTTTGTAGGGCGTCTTGGAGGAAGCCCTACGGATACAGGGCATGAACAATTAGGGCTAGTGTGAGGGGTACAAGTGGCACCAGGTGGCATTTGAATTCTTTTATGGGACTCCTTTCTTTTATTTAAATCGAAGGGTTAACAGTGGCAGTCGATTAAATGGGGTCGTTTGTAGACTTTATATTTAAATTGCGAATAAAGTCTGTTACATTTTGATCAGGGTTCACAAAGCGACAAAAGAGTATGGAATCAAACCATACAATATTATACATTATGCCGTGCTAAAAGTTTTATAGTTTCTATGTCCTTTTCCAAATATCAAACTAGTATATCCATTATCCATGCGAAATACTTAAACCTGCAGTGCTGTGAATTGTGATCGAGGCTTGAACAGAATAATAACAAATAACCATCATAATATTATAGATTCCATACAGTAATAATAATTATTATAATTATTACTTTATATGTTATAAATTATAATATACAATTTAAATTTCAACCTTTAAGTTAAGTTCAAATTCAATTTTAGTTACAATTCGTTTTCCAGTACAAAACCTACTTTACCACCTACGAGAAAAACGCCACAACCGCTGTTTTTGCAAAAATATTTTTAGAGACGATATGCTATAAAGTACGCTTGATAATATCATTACTGGTCGTGTCCTGCGGTTCCGTCCGCGTGGGCATTATGGTTTCATTTTATATTGGCTAAGGAACACGGCTTGTTCTTGTCACAGATAATAATTAGATTTTATCCGATACCTAATATTACGCGAAGCCATGTAGGTGTGATGGTTGAACGGTTCAAAAAACTCATTGGCCGACTAACGATTTTGGAATTTGTGCATAGGTTTTAAAATATTATGTTACATTACATAATATTATTTAATATATTTTTTAATTTGATTTTGAAGTTTATTTTTTTAACGTACATATTATCATTTTTACGAATTTTTTCGATAATTTTACCAAGAATGTGATCAGAAATGTTTTTTTTAATTTGGTAATTATTTTTTCATAGTATGATCATTGTAATAATATGATCCTAAAGGCCCAGTTTGATGATGATGATTCCGGGAGCTGATATAATAACACCTGCATGCACCCCGGCCCAAACGTCATTACCGTAATATATTCAAATATATTCCCGAATAATGGCGGTGCAGCGGGGCCATTAAATCCGCGGACAGAATTGACAATGTCACAAAACATGAAAACACCCAAAACGTGTTGAGTTTTTTCATTTTATGAGCAAAATACAAACGGATTCGATTACCAAAGTTTTGTTTTGGTGGTAATTTGTTGTTGATTTTCGACGTTTCTGGTGCAGTTTGGGTTCTTGTAAAAGCATAAAATTCTGTTTTTATCAGCCAGTTTTCGTTCAAGTGGCATATTATTATAGGAATTAAGAATATGTGAAATAAAAGCTAAGCATTGATTTTCCTTGTTCAAAAAATATAATATGGCCTTTTATCAAAATATGTATAACACTTTTTTTTAAATATAGTTTACTAACTAAAATTTTGACACAACATCTTTTGCAATGCAAGAAGCAAGCTTTAATTTATTGGTTGTCAGACATTTTAACGTAATTTTAAAATATTAAGGATTCCTTGTCGCAACTAAGGAATCCTAAAACCGTCAATTCAACAACAATTGTAACTAACCTAGCCTAACCCTATTAAATGGAAACATATAGTATACATTTTAACATTCCATTTACTGGCAGCTGACACTCTCACGGCCAATTAGTCACCGCGGTGCGTGCAGTGGACACACCTGTATAGTTTACTTCCTTCATAACCTTTATCTCCACGACATAAAGTTCACTCTCATGAAAAAAATATAAAATATTTCCAAACGGTCCACATTGTACTGTTGTACAGTAACAAATGTACAAACACGCGATACGTTCACGCTTGTCACTCTGTTACACGCATCTCCCGAACCGTTCCCGTATTGTCTCTATGACAATGCGATTTTTCAATGCTCAACTCTTGACGTGCTATTTGTTTGTCAATCGCCGTCATAGTTTTTTGAAAGTTGAAATATGGGGGCAGTTATTTTGTAACTTTTGATGGCCACAACGTTTAAGCTAATACAAAGGTATGTTTTAAGGTGAGCACAAAAAAATGTAGAGTATCTAAAAAGTTTAAAGAAATGAATTTAAATATGATGTAATAAATTATAATATTACGATTTATGACTTATGACATTTTTGAAGATGAAGTTGTTTTTTAAATAAACATACACATTATTTCGTGATTTTTTTTATGTCATTCGTTTTGGTGCATTACCGTTCTTAAAATTGTCATGGGTAATAAAATAAAACAACCCAAATCCACAGTTAAACATAATTTATTTTATACTATTTTAATTATCACAGATCCATTTATTTTAATAGTCATCACGTTAACAAAAATATATATAATATAGTCTAAGGTGGTGACATAATATAATGATTATTCGATTCTGTCCTACGTGTCCTATACGCGATACATGTAGGTATATACATACTTTACATACAAAAGTGATGAATAGAATTTCAAGTTATAATCGGTTAAAATAGTTGCAATCAAAATTCTCAACATTTCATTATTGTATAATATCAAGCGTAATAAAGATTTTTTTGTACATTTTTTTAGTTTTTTGGGGTTACACAACTTTGTCTTGCAGTAGGAACAATAAATGAATCATTTTATAACTACAAGCTGATGAATAGTCTTATGAAAGTATGATTTTTGGTGATTTTGCTGCGATAAAAATTGTAGACTGTAGTAGCAAAGTTATAGAAAATATTGTAAAAGTGTGCGTAATTTTGCTAATGAAATGGTGAGAAGTCCAATCGATATAAGAGGCAGTGTAGTTCAGCTCATAAATGCAATTGAGTCTTTTAGTTAATATTAGGGAAACGTCTAACTTTATCCATTAATATAAGCTCGGAGTGCTAACATAGCTCATGCTCGACCCGCCAAGAATGCTGCAGCATCTTTCGTTTGGCACGTAGTTTTAAAAACACATTTTAGAAATTTAGAAATAAATATACATCAATAATATACATAACAAATAAATCTATCGTAAGTATTCTTTTCTTATAAACTGGTAGCGGCCCCTTCGCCTCCCAACGTAATACATTTAATATACTTAAGCACAAGAACAAAAACCCACTAATACATTTCTTCACACTCAAACACTTATAAAAAATAACAAAAATAACAAACCGTAGGCCAACCAAAATCGTTGGCAGTGTTCTTTTAAAGATTAGGCACTATTATTGCTACTATTATATAATTTATTCGTACGCTTATCTACAGCATAGGTAGGCTCTATACAAAATAACTACTTTAAAAATTTAGGCCGCGGCCCTCGAAACTAGACGAACTATCGCAACATTAACTACGCGGGAGGAATTCATAACCAGGAGGGTCGGCCCTGCAGCAGGTCGGCGGCGTCGTGGCGGTCCATCTGGCGCAACGCCGCAGCCAGCGCCGACGTCGCGCCCGGCCCGCGCTCGCGACACTCCCACAGCTCCAGGATAGCCTCCGTCGGCGAGCTCCGCGTGGCGAACCACGTCGTGTACCGATCCACGCCCAACTTGGCGGCGAGCGAGCGCCAGTCGTTCCCACGAGCGTTCGGTGGGTCCAAAATGGCACACAGCTGCCGCTTCACCCTCCCGCTCAGCTTGAACGGGCTCTCGGCGCACTCGCTCGCGCCCGTCTCGTTCACCGTCATGTTCCGCTTGACACTGCCCTCGCTCCCGTCGTCGCTGCGGCACATTCGCGCGTCCATTATGTTCTCGGTGATGTTGAAGCTCCGCTGGGATTCGCGAGGTGAGCGCCCTCGCGGAGACCGGCCGCGGGAATCCTCGACCGATATTCGGAACGTCTGCTTGTACGACAAGCTCGTCCGCTGGCACGCCGAGACCACGAAATCGATGCTGTCGCAGTCGGACGTCCGCTCGACGACGAAGCTGCAGTGGAGCGCGTTGTAATTCGAACCCCACACGTGATCGAACGGAATCTCCTGGTAGGCGATCCCAGGCTTAATCCGCCAGCCGGGGCTGACGTGCTCCAAATTCAAACATAAATTCGATCCGCCATCTTGGAACAACAATGTTCGCGGGCGGTCGAGCAGCGCGCCGCCTAATTTTTTCTCCTGCTCCTGACAATAGTACGGCGCACAGGGCGTGTCCTCGAAAATGTACAAGCGAACGTTGAATTCGGAGCACGTTTGGGTCAGCGGCGATGAATACACGGCTAATTGGAGCGTTTTCACGGCTTTTCCGTTGAAGCTCTCGCCTACGAGCACGAACGTGGACAGCGTGTCGGTGACGAGGAATATCTTGTCGCTGTCGAGCTGAGTGAACACGGGCGTGTTGATGGTCTCCTGGCCGAGGCTGACGACCTTCCGCCACTGGGGGTCGGGCTTGGGGCTGCCGTGGTCGATGGCGTAGAGGGAGAGGTTCCAGAAGCCGTGCTTGAGGCTGGCGCAGTGCGGCATCTGCAGGACGACGGGCTTGTTGAGCTGGAGGCGCGGGGGGCCGCACTTCACTACCGGGCTCAGCTGCGTGATACCTGCGAGCAAAAAATTGTTTTACAAAACGTCGGCGTTGCGACCGCTCGCCCGGGGCCGATATTACTTCGCATAAATTACGGTCCTCGATATAACCATGATTATACGGCTGTGTTAAATTATTTTTAATACTCGATACTTTTAATTCGTTTTTTATTTGCGTCCAGATCTTATCGTAATTAATAGTTCTATAAACTATAAATTACTATGGGGCTTTAATAACTATAATTATTAAGATATCGAGGATGATCACGAGTACATTTTTTGTGTGGTTTCGTATAAACAAATATTACAAAGCTTAGCTAAAACCTGAATCGGAATTGCGAGCAAAAAATTAGCCGCTTAAATAGTGATGGCTTGAGGCCATGAAACTAATAATTATCGTTGTTGGTAATCTGATAGTCAAAATACTATTCCAGAAATTATCCATTTATCTCCATCGCAATTATGAAATTAAAACATGGCAAAATAATGGCAAACATGTCTTACCTTTCCCAAGTCTGTATCGGTATCTGTCATCTTTAACCACCGCAACATAAATCTGGTCTCGCCTGCCCCTACTGATGGCCCCCTCGGGGATAGACAGGGCCACACCAGCTGCGGGCAGGGCCAACCTGGCCCCCGAACTCGAAACCGAAAGAGACTGGGATATAGGTGAGTTCGAGACGAGTTCCGCTAGTTGTAGTGTGACGGATTCGTTGGCTGCGTCGTACATGGAGCCCGCTGCAACAATGGGTTATTGAATAAGGGCTCCAAGCGTTGGAGTAATTAAAAGTTTAATGCTGCCCTACAAAGTTGATTTAGTTCCTCACGACCTACGGAAAATTATATAAGGACGACTAATTAGTCGTCCTTATATAATTTTCCGTAGGTCTATGTACTATGTATTTTTTTTAAGCTCTTGGCTTAACATTGTGAACCAAATCTACCTTTTCATTGATTTCTACTTAAGTTGTAATTTACGGTATTTACACAGTAAATAACCATTGGAAAATTCACATGACAAACAAAGACAGTAAACCTTAAATAGTTATAAGCTGCTTTGCATCTTAATATCTTTATTAGTAAGGGAGTAGAGCATGGACATAAAATTACACTTCAAGTATGTACTTCGTCATTAAAAGTTACTTACAGCTAGTAAAACAGCTTGAAGCGGAGTGTTCAGATTCAGTGTAGGGCTTGCTATCATATTCGTCGCTATGACCCTTGCTCGATGCACATGGAGTCACCTGGTGATCCACTGGTGATGCATAGCTAGTAGAAAATTGACACTAGTGAGTTCAAAATTCATATCGTAATGTTTGTGATATGGCTAAAAGATACAAAGGCAAAGATACAAATATATTGAAATTTGAAAATGACAAGAAAAGGTATTGCCAATTTTTGCTTTTGATATACGCACCTAAATATAGTAATAAATGTAATTGAAGATAAAACTTTTACTTAATAGCAAACTATGTATAGTTGAGTACATATTTTAAAAACATATATTATGGACGCTATTACAAATATCAGCGATTTTCCGGTACCCTATTAAAGAATTAGGAGTCAAACTGTGAGGATATTTTTGTTTCAAATAAAAGATAATATATTCATCTCCACGACTGTACCATAAAAATTCTATAGCCGCATACAAAATATTCACATAAAATACGTTTTAACCATTACAATAATCGCAAAATATGAAAAAAATGGGGTACCTTAATATCTAAATACACTGAACTGAGGAAAATAAATATACAAAAAAATTGTTGCTTATTTAGTCGTCTATAAAGTCCGCTAAAAATTTTATATAAAAATAAACAACTTTTCCAGTTATAAGAAAAATAAGAAAATTTCTCAAATTTTTTCATACATTTTCGCCATATCAAGAACGCGGCGAGCGTCGTAACCGCCACTGTACAAGGCGCGCTAATATAAATCTTATTTTAATGTCATTAACGTCGATATTCGTACTGACAGACATCCGACCTGCTAATTAAAAAGTTGGAGCATTCTTAATAAACATAAATAAATCTCTCTAACCTATTAGTAAGATGCGGTACATCATAATGATGTTCGGTCCTGGGATCCGGCGGTGGATGCTCGTACCGAGGCGGACGGTGCTGCATCAGATCAGGCGCCAAAGATAGTGACTGTTTCTCCACAGTCGGATACATCTCCGGTTGAAAGTCTAGATAAAAAATAATAGATATACAAGACAGACATGCTTGATAAGAACTTGAGAAAAGCCTTTGCCAAGGAGAAATATTATAAGGTTAAAATATAGGCTTATAAAATTGGAAATCGTAAAAGTCTTAAAGGAACGTACTCTACCTATTTACTCCCGAAGAATACATTTGGAGTTACAGGCCACGTCATAAAGTTTAGTGCAAATAAAAGATATCCTTTCTAAACAGAAAAAGTAATTTCTACTTATCAGTTATTGTATTGTGTTTGTTAATTAATTTGCTTACCGGTCCTAGTCATGGTGTAAAGGGAATGATCCCTCGTCTTCCTCTGCAACAGTTTGTAAACGACTGCGGCACCAGCTAAGAATACCACTACTGCAACAGCGATGCCAATGTACAGCGGTACATCACTATGAGCGGCAACTGTGGACAAAAAGAAAATCAATATCCTCTTATTTCAAATAAGTTTAAATGTTAGGAACATTAAAACTTGTAAATATTAGAAACAAAATGATAAAAGTCAATAGTAAGTTTTATTTGAAAGACGATTTAATCGCAAAAACTTCCTGTTAAAATGAACAGTTCCATTTTGTTTGGTACTTAATACTTTAAGTCGTACTTATGAAATGGCGAAGTTGAGGAAAGTTGTATAAATTACGTAAATGGCGCACACCTTCCAAAGTTGAACATTACCCTAAAAGTCCAAATTGTAAGATTAAAGCTGACATTCGGGAGTCGTGGAACTAACGTAAACATTTTGGGGAGGGTGAAATAGAAATACCCGAGGGATATATTATTGAAAACATTATTTTATTACTTAAAAAGTAGAAGTAGTTTCGCATGGTCCAAATTTTGTTGAGTCGCAGGGTGAAGGTAATTTTAGTATTGAAGATAATTCTCATTTCTTGATTCTTGATAAATTGTCGTTAAACCATTTTGAACAAGTAAAAAAACGCCGGACTAGTAAGAAACATAAAAACGCCCGATTACTCAAAGTACTAGAAGCAATTTAAAATGTATTGACTCATAGTATTTTATAAGCAAACGAGGTAGGCATATTCTGGCAGCGGGGTTTTAAAATTATTTACGACATCGCATCTAAAAGTTTACGAGTGCTGTCGCTCGCATCTTAACGAGTTATTTTAGTATTATTTAGTGGAGACGTTTTTACACATGTTTGAGGTATTCATTATTTAATCGCTAATTTATTGGTTTGAAATCCAATTTAATTTATTACAGCCCTTGAGAACTCTTTTGATAAATGTGACATCGTTGCAGGAGAATTAAATTAACTTTAAAACCGCTATCTTCTACAGTAAAAAAATCCTGTTTTAAACTAACAATCCGGTCTTAATTCTAAACATCAAAACTGAGAAACAATTTGCAAACCATAACCATAGAAATCCAAAATTAAACCATAAATAAACCCAATTAAAGCAAATAGCAGTTACAATAAACTTTACAGCAACAAATTAATTAAGAGATTATTTCTGGTTAACAAAGGTTATCTCGATCGACGATTATGAAGTCGTACCGGTACATATCTCAGCGAGATAATCGTGTGATTGGAATTTTGGACCAATTAAGAACAATGTTTGAGAAATACTGGTTTTATTTAAAGTTAAACCAAACTTATCAGATCTTGCCAATACGCTTATCGGGCTTAGCTTGGTTGTATTTAGATGAAATAATATCACTGTTTTGCCTTTCTAATGTAAATTAAACATTTCTAGAATCGAGGGAGTGGTCCGCGATGGAAACTGCGATAGAGCCTATTTATTACGGATATCTAAAAATCAAGCAGAATTAAGTATGTATGATAAGAGACAATAATTATAGTTGTCATAAGTTAAATGAATAATTTTATTTCGAATGAAAGTCAACAATGATATTATGACGTGGTAAAGATTCACCAGGTCCAAGGTACCAAATAGTTGTGATTTGTATTATACTGTATAAAGTTACAAACGGTTATGTATAAATCAACTTGCAAATTAAAAATGATGAAATCTTTTCCAGCGGAAATTTAATACACAACCTTAAGGCTTTAATTCAGTTTTTGTACGGCAAAAAGCATTTCTGTATAAAAATTGGCGGGAATGAACTACAAAATATGAAAAATGAATTAAGAGGCGACCATTTTTAATTAGCACTGTAATGAAGTCAAAAGCTCTGTACCGAGTTTATTAAATTTCAGCGGGTAGTCAGATAAATTGTTATACAGAACACGTTTGACCTACATAGGCTTATCTAGGATTCAACACACTACACTACACAGGGAAGATTTTAAAGTTTCATGCACAACATTAGACACACGGCCCGCTGAATTTGCTTTTGGATATGCTGACTATTTGTGTTGAGAAAATATTATACACTCTATCTTTTTCCGTTTTATTTCCAAATACATTCAAACGGAACATAGATTTTCTATTGTTGTATTTTGTTAGATAAATTTTCATTTTTTTCTTGACTCTTTTGTTTTTGTTCCGTTGATAGAGATTGACAAAATATTCTAGTTAGACACTTCTGACATTAAATTACTTAGCTAGCAAACTACCCAATTTATTATTAAAATAAGTTTCAACATTGCCACATCTACTTACTGAAATTACAAAATAGGCTGAGCTGGTTTTTGTGGTAACGGGCCGTTAACCAATAACAACCCCATAGATCTCATGTTTATAGGTAACATCCGTTGATGAGTCAGATCTAATAAAAGTTTGACGTTGTCGGAATTAATTCGTTACGTGGCCGCGCTTATCAGATTAACCCTGTAATTGGACTCGCCGCTACATCTTTCTATATGACCCGCTTTTAGTCATGCATGCTAAGGTAAAATTTTGCGCATTTTCAGTTTTGATGTTGTAAGACCTAGTATTTTTAAAGTGTTGTTAAAAAAATGGTAATGTTAAGAAAGTGAAAAAAAAATCACTGGAAGACTCTAATAAACTTATAAAATTAAAAGCTTATAATTTTGTAAGATACTTATAATTGATATAATTAATTTACCAGCCAACAGATAAAATTCCAATATAAGTAGCCATAAAATCGTTCATGAGAGGAAATAAATAATTAAAAAATAACTGGAACGTTCAATGAAAGGACCGATCATATTAAATAGATTTTCGCTCGATAGCGACTCCTGATAATTACCGGCAACAGGGTCCTTTTAAGTCTGCTCCATTAAAGCCTTCTCGAGGGCCCGATACCTGTTTTATTACAACCGGGATCGGGATTAGTCTAAGTGAAGCATAAACTTTTGGATCATTTATTAAACAACCATTAATAATAAATTAATAATCGCTAATGACTATGAGGAAAACTTCACACTCAACGAAAGCGAGCAATGGTTACAATTTATGGACGGGTTGTCGACGGTATGATAGCTGCAAAATTAAAGCAACACTGTTGCAAAATAAAAGGACCTTATTTACAAGTCGATGAACATAAATAGCTACACGGAGGTCGGAGAGCTTGCCTGTAAGGAATCCAATCATGATAAAATTGAATGCATGTAAACAAAAACAACTGACATTATTAAACAGTAAACACTGCTAAAGAAATTCTTCGATAACAAAAAGTTACGGATAAACGTATAGGGGCCGCGTGCACCCCGCTGCTCCATCGAAGGGTTATGTTGAAATTTGTACGCTGTGTAAACATTTGTCAGTGCCAGCCGTATATCCGAGTCCGCTGCAGCTAGATTGGAGATACTGAATCCAATCGAAAACTCCAAACCCTCGTCGCTTCAGCCGTAACATGGTAGGAGGCCATTCTGAATTAAATTCTCCAATTTCACCGAACATAGAAATATGACCCTATTGCTTTGACGCGTAATGGCCATTCCCCCGTACCACGGTATAGGATTGTTTGTACAGTTCGCGATCACCCGCTGAGCTCTCGCAGTGGAATCACAACAAATCATTTACGGCGCCCACCTCCAGTAATGAGAATTGCATCCCATATATCCCTCTCGTGCTCGCGTTATTAATAAGATTAGCTAGATCACTTTTTACTCTCAGACGAGACTGGGAATTTCAATTAAGATGGCGATATTAGAAATGGCGCTAAATAATAAACAAGACGAAAAGTTTCCAGAGAAAAATAATTTGCAAAAGAAAATCCGTAGTCGAGATCCTCTTCAGTCGAGTATTTACTTTTGAAGGTCTGTTGACTTCGTGAAAATTGTTTTTTAGATATTGTTAAAATATGTAATTAAGGATTTTTGAAAATGAAAATCTTCAGAACCGTTAATTGGAATCGCGGCAGTTCTAATTAAATATTTCGAGCCCATTGAATCGTAATCATAACGTCTTAACTTTCTGGAATTATTATTTGAGATTAGCAAGATTTCGGTAATTCCACGATTATTGTTATGGAGATGAGCTAAATCTTAGAAAATGTCGAAAATCGTTACAATAATTATTTGTTGCATTCTTCGCTATAAAGGAACAAATGATCAACATCCTTTGAGATATTATTATATTATAATTTGATATTCTATGCTTCAGTCAATCCGATTGTTCAGTGTTCACTGTTTGATATTATAATATACATTACAAAACATGTGACGTGCTGAAATTTCATCCACCTCGGATTGCGCTACTCGTAAAATGATATTGTTCAATGCTCTAGCGGACAGGATTACGACTATCAAAATTTGAACTGAAATATCAGTTTACAGTATTAGAATATACATTATTTAACCACCTATTCATACATTATGCTTACTGATTATTTTATACATAAAAGTAACAAAGTATGAATATGAAACATAAAAAGTAAAACGCCTCATACGGCATACCTAAACATGAATAACCAATTTACAATTAATCGATAACGAAGTTTCACTTCAGAAATCGATTCAACAAACGGCAACACTATTTAGGGAACAAAAGATGAAAAGCACCCATAAAACTCCACCATTTCCCCTTTGTATGTTAGCAATTAGGCTAATGAAGTGGGCCGAACGCGTGCAAATGAATGAGTCTTTCAAACGTTCTTCGTATTCAACGTTTAACCTTTCATGTGGTTGAAACCACACAGGCTTCGCTTCAATACGTACTCGTACCGTGAGAAATAGGAATTCAATACGCTGACCAATATCGATTTTACTTATTTCTTTTACCTTAATCAGATGTCTATGCATCAGGTATCTCATATCTTTTTGATCTCACAAATTATTTCACATCTTAATTACCGTTAGTGGTCTCTTCGGCCATTATAATAAAATTAATAAAGTTTCAGCTATAAAATATTATTGTGGATTTACTATTATCTCGAGAGAAATGGACGTTGAGAGGTTTATTAAGGGAACTTGTACAGATAAATTTAATTTGTACAGGTAATTAAACAGGTGTAATAGCTACTATTAATTTGAGGTCGAATATAAATTTCAGATCAACGCTATGCATATCATTAGAAATACGACTTGATAACTAACAAGTTTATGTAATTGATTAGGTTATTAGCCTAACAAGGTAAGTATGTGATAGAGTATATTTCTTAAGAAGCTATTAAAAGATATGACTTTTCAACGAGCTTATATCAGCCTCAGAAATCCAATATTTTACTTATCAACCGAGAGATGACATCCTAACGTAAAGAGTTTTCGTATAAATGAAACGAGAAAAAGGCTTTGACGGGGACATTATTATGAACGACGATAACATTTCAAGCAAATGTAATCAGCACGTAAGTGAAGATAAACAAAGCAATTTATCGGTAAATATGTCAGAGATTGCAGATTTATTTAGCGTGAAAAGAAAGCGGTCGGGGAAAACAAAAAAGTTTTGTAAACATGCTAGATGCCTTCGGCTATTTATCAAAACGTTCGATAAACAAGAGGAAATTGAAAGCAAGTCAGCGGGAGCCAGGGAAATGATTTATTACTATAAACACACTGATCATTTTCCATTTGGTATATTGGATTGCAACAGGGGAATTACGACACTGTAAAATTCGGAACGCACGATTGCTAAATTGGATTCTTAGCGGCGTTTTACTGCCATCGATTAATAGATTGTATTACTTTTATTGCCGAGCTTACATAAGATATTTGAAGCAAGAACACCGATCATACATATTACATTGGCGGATTAAATGCGCAACAAGTAAAGGCATTTAAGTGCTCCAGTTATTATAATTTAACATCTGTTCGTACCGTAGTAAAACCGACCGCTCGTACGCAAAAGCACAACCACGGAAATCGTTATGGTATGAAAATTCTAGTCGACTTTAGGAAAGTGTCTCATAAAATTTTAGGCCCTCCTCCATATTTAGAATATATGATACGACCCAGATGGTCACGGCGGCCGATTTTAGTATCTAAGTCGGAATAAAACCACCATAAGTAGACCCATAATGTTTATTATCTCTGTATCGGATTCGTAAAACTTCTCGTGCGCGCGAAAGGTATGGCGGATCAGCTAATAATGGTAGGTTGGGGTTACTCTCGATAGCCCGTATAAAGGGCAGTCCGAGTAACATTTCATAGTTATGATCGCACGGAAAGGGAAGTATATTTTTAGGTGTACGGCATCTGGTTGAACGAAACCGTTATGCATTTCATAGAATCAGCTTAATTAACATGTCCCTTGAACGGTTTCATAACTTCCAGAACTTCTGACAGTGCATCATAACACTAAGTTTGATATTTTTGAAGACGTGGCGGATTTGGGACGTGGCAGTATCATAAATATGTGTTGCAGGAAGTTGTCATAAAGATAATAAGTTTATTATAAATATAATCTCCGAAATCTTAATAGGAGTCCAAGCACATTAATTTAAAAGATATTGTTATGTTATGACAGAAGCGGTATAAAATATTAATTCGAATTAATAACTCGAAAATATGCTGACAGGTCTGAAAAATATAGCATATTGCATCGGCCAACAAAAAACATGAATTCTTTTTTAAGTCATCGGATTTTCATCCAATCAACCCACGAGGTAAAAATATAACAATTTTGACATAAAATAAGGAGTTTCGTAAGTTGTAGTTTAATTTTAGCCGTGTAACATAAGGGGCAACGGAAGTAGAAAACTGTAACATACTGCTGTGACGAAAACTTTTATACCCTAATAAAAGTATTTTATTTATTGCGACTTGTTTCGAAGTAATACAGGATCTTGTAACCTTGCCAGGGGACTGGGTTAACGATGTGCTCTTTCCCGAACTAGATTTTATAAATTTATCACGAACAGGTCAACGTTAAAACTTTTGTTACGTTCATTAAATTTGTTGCTGACTGGAGACACATTTTACTACTATCTCCAAAAGTGGAAATACTATAATACATCAAATTAGCATCTACTTGAAAAGAAGATATTTCAAGTAGAATGCGGAGCGTTTACGTAGCTCGAACCCAGTCAAGTATAGTGGTGCAAGACTGGTGCCCTGTAGGACCCCAAAACTTACCTCCATGAACTCCGCAGTAGTCTCCCACGCAGTCAGCGTGCTGAACCTGGGCGCCGGAGCAGGCGTCACCCACGCACGACCGCCGCCGCGTCTGTCGACAGTCAGACCCGCAGACCGACCACTCCGTCCATGCTCCCCATCTTCCGGGAGACGCTGGAACAAATTTTGATGATAATTTTGCTTCTATGTTAGGTTTAAGATGATCTGGTATTGTAGTTTATATGGGTAAAAATATTTAACATATTATTATGAATGTAGTTAAATTTTAAGAAGTACATGTTTTTGTTGCGATTGCTAAAGTTCCTATATATCCCTACAAAATGTGAAAAAAAAATTATAAGTATTTATTTTTGTACCATACCCAACTTTATAACAAAAAAGTCATTATGAAATAACTGCACTACTCTAAAATAACTATTTACCATAATATTCAAAACACAATTAGAGTTGTTTAGAATCAAAACACATTGGAAACATTAGCGTGCTATCAAATACGTATCGTTTTCAACGCTTTTAACATCACATTTCCAATTACGTTATTAATATTTTCGATACAGGTCCATTACAATTTTATTACAAAGGCTGATCACGCAATGGGACCATTTGCAAATTCGATACGCGGTGTAAAGCTAAATTTATTAGCGAAGTTAGGGAATTCGAGTTTTTCACTTTAATTCACATTGAAACCATTAACCACATGCGCCATATTGTTATCAAATTGGTAATTAATTTAGATTTGAAATAAGATTACCGGATTAATCAATTGGAAATCCGCAAATGAATAATGTTGATTTATGAATTTGAACATTTTAATATATATAAATGGTATTCAAAATACAATATGTTTTAATGTAATAACAACTTACAAGGTAATAGAACGATAAAAGTCATAAAAGAAAGACATAAAGACAATGAACGATGAGAGAAAATGAGCGAGAAACGACATTTATTCTGAGCGAAGTAGACCCATGCAAACATTGAAAGTATATTCGTATAATTTATTTCATACACGTTTTAAACTTCATAAATTGAAATGAAGCAAGACGCTCGGAGCTAAATGGGAGAACAAAATAAATCAGGACGTTTTTTCGTTTTAGAATTAATAGACTGGATGAGAGCTCGCTGTGTGGCTCATGTATAGCTTTATGTTTTGTGGATTATTTTTTCCAACGTTCACGTCAACTATTGGTGGTACGTTATTATATTGGTAATACGTTAGCGTAAATCGTAATGCTCTCGTTTTTATCAATAAAATACGAATCGCTCTATTAAATTGTGAATTGGACATCGTTTCTAGATTTAATATTATATTATTTGTTAAAATCTAATTTTGATGTCCTATTATACTTTTCGGTTATGTGATTAAGAATTACAAGACTTTTTACAAGCATTTTTAAAGGAACAAACGCTAGGACCCAATTCATCCTCGATTATTATAAAAGTTATATTTTCATTGTTACTTGTACCACACGTGTATGTGTGTGGGTCGCCATCTTTTATTAATTAATGCGCAGGCGCATAAATCAATCCCGCTTCATTAGACGCGACAACACAGACGAACAGACAAAAGGACAAAAAGACTCGCATGCCCAAAAAGTTCACCTAAATACCGCATGAGCGTAGTGTCACTTTAATGAAGTTAAAGCACTTCTCAACGGGCGTTGTTCGAATTTTAAACAGTCTCTTGCACTCTACAGAAGTGTGACGTCATAGGATATCCAATCTTTGACTTTTCTCTCTACTCTTTCATTAATTTGTCTTATTTACTTTGTCTGTCTCATTCCCTTAAATGGCAATTATTGTGTTCGTTGCGTATTTCGTTTTACCAATTAGTCATTCCAAAAATACCTACACTCATAATGTCATAAGTGATAATAGAAACAATATCTCAAATGCTCACATAAACAATTTATAACTAAAATGGACAATGTAAATGGCTACTATAACACACTGTAAGTCATTAGCTTTCTATTTTTTGTATGGTTCATTACAATTTTTCACTGTCAGTAGTCGTTTAGTAAATACTAAAATTGATGTACAGTATACGTTTCTCTTTATATAATTTGTAATCTACACTAACGGGTTGACGTTATTTATTTCACCTTTTGTAGATTTGGATTCAATTTTAGCCTTGTTTTTAAGTAGGTATAGGTACTATATTTGGTATTGTACTAGCTTTGTTAAGATTGACCACATTCATATAAATTATTTGAAATTAATGAATTAATGTAAAATTATTATTTAACGTAACTGATACTATTAGTACATAGTGATGTATATTAGCTTAAAGATATTTATTAATATTTATTTGTATTAACGACTTTGACAAAATATAATATTATATTAAAATTTAGAACCACTTAAAACCGTTCATGAAAGGCCAAGTAATTAATTATTATTCGCATAGTTCGGCATAAAATGCGGTAGTAGCAAACCTGTTATTATGAGCAGTAGCAGTTGACATGTGCCCAAGTGCTTTCAGTTCGAAACAAACACTTGATTAAGTTTTATTGTCTACCCGGTTGGTCCAAATTAAACACATTGTCTCGTTGTTTGGATAACGCTATTGTTTTTCGTTATTAAAAACTTTTAATAACAACATAAACAATAGAATGCAATTTTTGTGTTCCACTAAGAATTTGAACTACCATTTTTCCAAATTTTTACAGTGAAATAATTGTTATTTGCATTTGTACTCGACATTAATTGTTACATAGTGCGAAGTGCCAACCTATATTTATAAGAATTTTATTACTTTGTTTTTTATCAGAGAGGCAGCATGCTCAATTTTTATTTTCTTTTCATACAACCTTAAACAATTTGATTTATTGGACGTCTTTGATTTTTTTTTGTCTTTAATTCAGGACAACCATGTAATTAAGAATATGCTGCCATATTTGTTTTTCGAAAGTTAAATTTATTATTTGTTAATTGTTTGCTCTTCAAACTTTAAGACCGTGTGTATCAGAATTCTCAAGATAGTCGGCTACTCCTTTGTAATTTTGTCATCGCCATAAAACATTGCCTTGAATTCAAATAGACTATGTCTTCCTTTAAGTAAAATTCTTTTTAACACTCTTAATAATTTTATTATCTAATCAGTTATTATTTTAGATAAATACTGATTGCTTCAGTTGTTTAATTTGCACACCTGGGTTTAGTTTGAATGACCTTTTCTTGTTTTATGGAAACTGGTTTCAATGGTAATTGTCTTAAATCTGGTTGCAATCAATAAATTATTTTGTCTAAAAAGTTCATTAACATTTTATTTGATAATATGGTGTAAGGACGAAAAATGACGCTACTTAACTTTGATCTCATCATCGTTATTGTTAACTACGTACTTTGGGCATTTGTCTCATAATTTAAAATAAAATAATTAAGAACAAAGTTTAATCTTTACGTAAATTTTTGAATTGAATAGATTTCCAAGTTACCAGATCAATTTTATATATTTTCTATATAAAGTTACCACAAGGACACATTTTACTGCGATAAAAGAATCCCGCCGAAGTAGCGGGCAGCATCTAGTCCCATCCAACTTCAAAGTCTCATCTTAAAATAGGTCCACCCTAGTACGAAACCTGATACGTCTTAGCTCTTAATTGTTAGAGGCGGGCGAGCGGGGGCGGGGAGGCGGGAGTTCCGCTCTACATTCTGTACTCATTATAACACTTATTGTCTTTAATTTGATTTTCATAGCTTCTACGGTTACTATGTTAAGTGTGTATGAGGGTAATTGTAGGAAAGAGTTTGAAATGGGCACGATATTGAGAAGAAAAATAAATTTTACTCAGTAGGTGCAAACATTGAAAAATTACTAAAATAGAGCTCGTATTGCACATAAATACGTTACATTATCAAAATTTTACAAACGTCTAAATGACAGCATACAGTTTATTATAATATGTATTCAAAAGTTTATATTTTTTCAACATACAAAGACAACCTTAAAATCATATTTTATAACACCACCCAATAAAGGAAATCTTATTAAAATATTTTATCCAAAATATTTTGAGATTTACCCCATCGCGGCTTATTTGCTTTAAGATAAGAAAATATTTGTACCAGCTGTTTTACTTTTAAAAATGTTTTAATTTATACCTGTTAACGGGAGGTCTACCGATACGATCAAAGTATTTACAGATTCGTATCGTGTTTCCAAATATTTTTTGTAAAAAATTCAAATCTGAATAATCTGGTGTAGTAATTAAATTCTCGTATTCATAAATTCCAATTTTACATCCAGCTGGGTACCTTTTAAAATTCAAAAAATTTCAAGAATTGATTTTAAATAAGTTATTAGGATGCTTTTTATGAAATTAAATATATTCGACAAAGTTTTATCAATTTGTTTCTTTATTTATAAACTTTAATCAATGTGAGTTTGTGTTAGTATTTTAGCTGTTTTCTAGGCAGTTGAATTGGCCTGTTACTACGAAGAAAACACAGAATAAGAAAAAAAACATAAGAATAAAAAAATTTAGAATAGCATCTAATTCCCATAAAATTAAAATCTTTTTATATACCTGGGCATCGAATTACTAATTAGACAAATATTAACTAGACTGCTATTCGTTTACTGAATATAATATAAACTTTTTACTATAATCAGGTACGTTTAGTGGTAAAACTACCTGATTTACTATAATCAGGTAGTTTTATCACATACAGCCTATTTAAAAGCCTTTAATTTGCTTTGATTATTTAAAAGACATCTTACACTTACCTATCAGCAGCTGTTGTGTGTTATCATACACTTGGAGATCCATATTGTATCCATCTTTATAAGCAGCATTAAACAAAACAATATCACATTGAGAATAATCAAAAGAAAACCTTACATCATAATATAAACCACCGTTAAATCTCTTAAAATTAATATTATCTATAATCTACTGCATCAGAGTTAATTTATTTGTAATATAAACTTTATGTTAAACTGTTTTTAATGTTTAAAGACGAAAACGAATCAATAAAATGCTTAAAATAATTTCATCAAATAAACTTTTATATGTTGACTCAATCTCTATCATAATATTTCATTTATCATCTTTACATTCATCATTTCATTATATTTGACGTAACTTTTAGTTTTGTAACATAAAAACTCAAATGAAATCATGTTTTTCATTTGCATAATTTGATCAATCGTTATTCGTAAGAAAGTGTTTATTTATAATTTTGACTCTTCAGAAGCTCAAATGTTTATCTCATCAAATCCATGTCATATCAGACATCTTCATAAAATCGAAACGGATGAAGAAATAGCGCATCATGTTAAGTGGCACGCGCTAGAATTTTTAAGACTTGCAACATCTTCAAGCATTTGAACAATTTTTGGGGATTTTGCACAATTATATGATATAATATATTTTGTGCCTTGAAAATTTTAACGATACTTTTTTTTAAACAAATTCGTTTTATTAGTAGAGTCAATTTTAGCAGGGGCTTTTTATATACTAGATCTTAGAGGCCTAGATCATTGCTGTCTATTTGTCACTAGTTGATTATAAAAAATTAAAAACATCCCTAAAAAGTCCAAACATTTTGATCGTCCCAAAATTAAGATCGGCTTTCGGAATTAGGTCACTAATTTGCACTTACCGTTCTGACACAGCAGGCAATCCGACGTCTTGTGCACGCTCTGACCCTGACAGGGGGCCCCTCCGTTCAGTGGGTGAGGCTCCGTGCAGGTGCGGGTTCGACGTTGCCCCGCGACACGGCCGTTGCACCGACACTGAGTCCATGGTCCCCAAGCACTCCAGCCTCCGTTTACTGTAGAAAGGAAAAATGTTATTGTTCTAAAAAGAGGTTTTTTACTAATAGTTGGTGTCCCTGCTTGATGACTGCTGAGAAAATACCTCCCAGGCGTCTCTGCTGTATTTGGCTAGTCTTTATTCATCGTTATTTTATTGGGAAAAGTAAGTCGCAAGGATATTGCTTGCTTTTTGAGAAACCACGATTGTTAAGCAAATTTTAAGTTTATAATTACTCGCTAATGATGAACTTAAGAGCAGAAGGCTTGTCTCATGATGATAAAATTACTATCGTATACAGTATAATATCATATATACGAATATGGCAGTTTATATAAGTTGAGTTTATCGTATTACATTATGCTGATAGTGCCGTTTTTAAAGATATAATTGGTATTGGCATTTTGCCGACGATATTGTAAACCAATTTCGCTCAATTAGATTCACCTATTTACTAATCCAATGATTATTTTGATTACCAAGTATCAAAAAGCTTTACAGATAAACTGAGTAACTTTAAAACTTGGTACGATAGAGTATAAAGGACTAAACACACATTTAACTCCTCTAGTAAAACAAGAGACTAATGTTAACATAAAGGAGATTCTCCTTTTACATAGAGGAAAGCAAACTGAATAGCCAAGAGAAATTTAATCATAGTCACTTTTCTGCCGTGTTTTAAGAGCGGTCTGCACTCTGGATTTTTCAACTGCCAATTTGGCTGCAATCATTTTCGTGTATCTCGTGGCTATACTCAACCAATTATTGCGAGTAAAAATACTGTGTATTTTGCTCTCTTTTATGCGTGTGATTAACCAGAAGTTTTGGTATTTTTTGAATACCAGTTATAGCTCTACCATGAGCTTAAAGCTATAGTATTTATTAATACTCGATACGTAAATTTTTTGTTTGGCAAATTTTACAGCGCCTCTGGCGGTCACTTGCGGAACTAAACTCGCCATACTAAAAATTTACGTAGTCGGTATCGAGTATCGACAAAAACTATAGATTTAAACTCATGGTAGAGCTACTGCTCAAAAATTTTCGAAAGATACTTTATGTAATTATTATAAGAATATTTGAAGCCAAAATAGCAAAAAAAAGATACAAAAACCTACAGTTTACTTTGTTTAAAACCAATAATTAAATGACAAAACCTAAATATATCTAGATCTTGTTTAATTAGTCGTTTTATTTCAGAGCTTCGTTACATCTCGATAGCGTATAAAATGTAGAGTCTAATATAATAAAATAGCTCCCACACCGGTTTAGGTGACGGTGGCCGGTTTCATTGAAACCAGGCCAGCTACACAGGAGTAATTTTATAGTGCCCAGGTGTGTGCGCAGTACACAATAGCACTCTCTATTCCTTTACTCTCATAACCCAGTGGGACGGCAGACCGACACGACCGGCGAGAGATCAGGCGCAGGACCGACTTTTTACATGCCCATCTGACGCATGGATCATCTTACTTGTCAGACAATCAGGTGATCAGCCTGCATTGTCCTAATCAAACTTGAAAATAACATGTTTCCAACGCGGGAATCGAACCCGCGACCTCCGAGTCAAGAGCCGCGCTCTATACCACTAGACCACAGAGGCGTTAGAGTCTAATATGATGTACCACAGAAAGACAACTCCACACGCAAGCTTTTAAGTTTTAACGTTCCGTATCCAATGGGCAAAACGAAACCCAGTTAATGCAACTTTGCTGTCCTTATGTCTGTCACCAGGCTGCATATCGTAATATAAACTACGACTTTGACTATTAAATTTTTGATGTGCAAAATCATAGAACAATAATATTATGTGCATTGCTCCTATAACTATCAAATCTTAAAGTAGAATAAACAAAATATTTGAGGGGCATTCGTCTTATAGGCTATATTTTTAAGTTTTTAAGCTATACGGAACCCCTCGTGCACGAGTCTGAGTCACACTTGGTATTTTTAGGGTTCCGTACCCAAAGGGTAAAAACGGGACCCTATTACTAAGAATTCGTTGTCTGTCCGTCTGTCTGTCTGTCTGTCTGTCTGTCTGTCGCCAGGCTGTATCTCAAGAACCGCTATAGCTAGACTTCTGAAATTTTCACAGATTGTGTACCTATATCTGTTGCCGCTATAACAACAAATACTACAAACAAAACAATATTAATATTTAAGGGGGGCAGCCAACTTGACGTTTTCGGCCTTTTTTGCTCGATATCAATAATGGCAACAGCCTACCTGTTGACTTGAAATTTTCGGAAAGGCCTTAAATTTAAGTGTAGTTTAATAATAAATAATAATATTTAAATAAAATAAAAATTTAAGGGGGGCTCCCATGCAAAAAACACAATTTTTGGCCTATTTTTGCTCTATAACGGTACGGAACCCTTCGCGCGCGAGTCCGACTCACACTTTGCCGATTTTTGTACAGTCGCGTGTACAGCCTACCTAGATTATCGGCTCCATTACCGATTTATTACGCTACATTTAATTTTGCGTGTTACAGTTAAACCCAGCCAGATACCATCGGTTACAACCTTTGGTTACAACCAATGTAAATATTTTATGTTGAAATACAATTTAAAGGTTATTACTAGGCACACTATTGTGGACAAAGTAATAATTATGGGCGTAATTTTACAATAGGTATAATATAAAATTGTTAAACACTGTCGCTTTTTTAAATTACGACTTACTATCAGACTTGTTACCTATCCGGATTTAGATACTAAAGCTAGATACGTAAATATTAAAAAGTATAATATAATACTTAGTATATTGCGCAGGAACTGTACATTTTTCCGGGATAAAAAGAATTTTATGTCCGGGACTCAAAGTGTCTCCATTCCAAATTTCAACAAAATCGGCTAACAACACACTATCCCATTTATAATAATAATATAGTATAGATCTTCTCGGTTAGTCAGACACTTAAATACTTTCTACTGAAACTTTATTCTTAACTGTCACCTTCCACTTCCCAAAAAAAACATCCCATACCTTAAAGCCCCTTGATCTTACAAAATCTATTAGTTAATAACAATATTTTACCATGTATTCAGAGTTCATTATTACGTATTAGGAAAAAATATGATAATAGGGCCCTGTATCACAAAAAGCGACCATTAATTTCAATATGGAGGCACATGTGGCGAGAAATCTTATAATTTATAACCATTACGGGTGTTTCAAAGAGTAATTTTGGTGAGTACTCCAAGTCTTTATATTTTATGGTGTAATGACTTTTCGTTATTTCATCTTAAGTCTGACAAGACAATGTTTATTCTAACTGAAAGAAAAATGCATGTTGTAGATACTTTAATTATTATATTATCGATATTTTGTTGTTAGTAGTGTAGTGCATGTTAGCTAAATATTTTTTTATAAACGATGTAAGTACTAAGTATATTGCAAAAAATAGCGTGCTACGGACCCTAGCTGTCTAATTACCAGCTATATCTTATTAATTATTACTACTATTATGCAGATGCAATTCCTAATTAGGGTTCAGTATTTTGTAAATTGAGCCTAAAGACGGATAACCGTTGATAATATAATTTCTTCTTCATACTCTGCCAGAAATTTTAACTCTATCGTTTCCTTATTTTTCTTTTCTAAGCAAACATTGATTAGTTATTTTTACACCGTGAAATAACTCAAGTCGAATGGCCCGTTAAATTAGAATTTATTGTAAATTACTAATTCTGACAGAAGTTATAACTGATTCGTTTCGCTTTCGGCACCGCCGAACTTTTCTAAAAGTTTGTGGAATAATTTATTATTACGGATTAAAATGTGAAATAAGCTGCATATTAACGTCTATATTTTGCTTTCGAAATTTATATTTAAACTTTATATTGGACAGCTAACAGAGCTATGTAGTTTATTGTTTATTTTATTCTCAGTTTTCTGAGCTACAAGAAAAAAGCTACCAAAAAAAAAGCTAAGAAATAAAACTACAAACAAGTATGTTCCTATTGTACACAATAATATTATGTTTATGATTTTTTATATTACCTTATATATATTTGAAATCTTAAAAATATCACTTCGTTATTATCAAACCCAACCGTGCAGTTGATTAGAGTGATTAGACAATTCCTTTGAATTTTACACGTATCTGTTAGGTTTTTATCATGAGAATAATATTTCAGAACTTAGTATTATCTAAGTAATTTATGTTCTGATATATCGTTTAGCCCATTACCAAAAGGGCCAAGTTGGGCCACCCGCAGAACTAATGAAGGCATTCTCTGCCCATAAAAATTGATTGGCCATTTCGGCCTAATAACTATTAAATCTTAGTATAAATAATGCTCAGCTCGGGAGCGCTTTATCTGTATAATAGCTGGGTATAAGTTAATACGTGACTTTAAGATACATTATTTTATGGATAAATTAATTTATTGTGAAATCTACAATTATTTCTGAACTGTCACAAAATGTACTTTCTAAGAGAAATAAGCTGTAAATATTGCAATTTAGTGGCAACCTGTGATACAGGCTACAACAAAAAGTGCTACTTTAGGGTGTGTATTATATTGTTTGGACACGTCTTGTATAATGTGAAAATAGCAGTGCTAAAAGTACTTTTGACTTTTACGTTTCTATAATAAATGCGCTCTATATTATGTTGAAAAAAGTTCAAAAATACAGTTCTTAATAAATTTATACGGGCCTAATCAGTATTAAAATACACTAACCATCCATCATACTAGGTTAAAAATTAACAAGGTAACCTCCCAATTAAATGGATTATGATTAATAGTTTACCGTGCTGAAAGAATATTTAAACACCACTTTGTTTAAAGTTGGCGCACAATACATTGTTATTTGTTTGTTGGTTCGTCACGCGAACAATGATACTTGGCACTAAACGTGCCAAGTTGCGAGCTTTACTGTTTAACTTATTACTACTTGAGCTTGTAAGTAACAAAGTAAAAGACAACACTTAAGTTTTAGCCTTACATTTATTTGTCTTGTGTCTCATGCTTATTTATAATAATTAAAATTTTATTATAAATGCGGACGTATTTGCCTGTCCGTTTCTTCTTCACACTTGAATTGCTGAATCTATTTTGATTATGAAGGTATGTTGAGTTTTTTTTTTGCCTCCGTAGTCCAGTGGTCAGAGCGTCGCTCTTGACTCGGAGGTCGTGGGTTCGATTCCCGCGTTGGAAACATGTTATTTCCAAGTTTGGTTAGGATAATGCAGGCTGATCACCTGATTGTCTGATAAGAAAGATGATCCATGCGTCGGATGGGCATGTAAAAAGTCGGTCCTGTGCCTGATGTCACACCAATCGTGTCGGTCTTCCGTCCCACTGGGTTATGAGAGTAAAGGAATAGAGAGTGCTCTTGTGTACTGCGCACACACCTGGGCACTATAAAATTACTCTTGCGTACCTGGCCTGGTTTCAATGAAACCGGCCACCGTCACCGAAACCGGTGTGGGGAGTATTATTATGTTGAGTTTTGGCAAAGGTCATACCAAAGTTTTTATTGCAGGCAAATTCTTCTATCTTAAAACCAACTAAGTACCTACATAATTATTATTTCGACTACAATTATTATATAAAACTGTACTTTTGTAACTGTTAATTAAAATTTGTGAAATTCTTATTTATGTAGGTACTGATGATGATGAAAAAGCAATTTAATTTAGACAAATTACACGCAACATATTAGGCCAATATAACATGGCGTGTAGTACGCCATCTTGCACAGCTGACCCGCACTGCAGGGGGCTCATTACACACGGAAATTATGCTTAGAATATAAACTAGTCATACGAGAGCCCATTCAACAGCTAAGGACTAAATAGGAAATCAATAACGCTCTAAGAAATACAATAAACTATACAAAACAGAATGTAATGCTAAAGAAGTAAGGTATTAAAACTTGATGAATTGAAACTGAGAAGATTAATAAACATTTAACCGACTATGCAACAAGTATTTATTTTAGAAAGCTATAATAATTTTAAAATTAGAATTCATTTTCCAACATACAAGCGAAATTGATAGCTCATTAAAATTAGAGCAGTAGTTAATGTCGCTACGAGTGCATAATATACATAGGTACTACATAATATAATAGGAGAAATTGATTCATAGGCAGACGTCGGATCTACGTAATTTGGTCGCGTTATGTCAAACCAGCTGACATAATATCAAGACATTGGACTACCATTGCCCGACTAAAAAACGTAGGTCCCACATCTGCATAATATGAATCAATTTCTTCGATAATACAATGCCAAAAACATTACCCTCTTGTTGTTGTCGAGTAAAGAGATCCAATTGGCGTCATTTCACATAATAATTTTAAAATTAGAATTCATTTTCCAACATACAAGCGAAATTGATAGCTCATTAAAATTAGACCAGTAGTTAATGTCGCTACGAGTGCATAATATACATAGGTACTACATAATATAATAGGAGAAATTGATTCATAGGCAGACGTCGGATCTACGTAATTTGGTCGCATTATGTCAAACCCAGCTGACATAATATCAAGACATTGGACTACCATTGCCCGACTAAAAAACGTATGTCCCACATCTGCATAATATGAATCATAGACTTATAATATACTGATAGGTTTAAGATATGAATCAATTTCTTCGATAATACAATGCCAAAAACATTACCCTCTTGTTGTTGTCGAGTAAAGAGATCCAATTGGCGTCATTTCACATAAAGTCACTCTAAAAACAATATCCAGGGATAAAACAATAGAAATACACGAAGAAGCGTTACAAAGGGCGCCCTCTAATAAACGTAATTGGTCGCAACCTGTAGCCGAAATAACTATTCCAATTAGTGCACTCGGAGTCGGAATTCACAGCTCAAACAATCCATTTCCAGGCTCGGTCACTTCTGTTATTTGAGTTTCTCTATCGATTGATGGAACGTTTTAGAGGCGTTTTTAAATAAACGAATTAGAATGTTTTGGTTCGAGATGAAAGGGGTGTGATAATTGTGATGTATCAACTAGAGCGGTAACAGTAAACTCTAATTCCATATTTTCATGATACTTTCAAGCCAACCGATTTAATGATATTAAATTTTATTTTAGTCCAAGTCTTTTAAAAACCACATAGGCGTGTATAGTGTTAAAAAAATTGGAAATATGTACAGACACTATCATTAACGATTTCGTATTGATACCGCAATTTTAATATTAGCAATGATCTATTGTTATTTTTATTACATGCGGTCCGCGAACTGTGGAGGGACATGAAAATGCTAAACAAAAGAAAGAAAATCTTCCTTAACACCGTGTATTAAATTCGAACGTGCTAAGTCGGAGGTGCTGATTGCAATCAGTTTGTCAGGCGCCATATTTCCACAATGGCGTGGGCGACGCGGCATCTCTAATGACTCTCCCATGCGCCGGCGCACTGCAATAATTGCGGACGATCGGCCGTGCCCTTTGATCTCACTAAAGTATAGTTATTACAGACGGAGAGGGTTGAATCCGCTAAAGAGTACCGAGAATTGACGGTTGTCAGATGAATTATACGAGAAACAATAAATGCGTAAGATGCCTAGTTAGATACCCGGTAATATAATACGGCTCGAAATACTAATCAGATAGTAAATGACGCTGCACTCGTATTAAAGCCGTTAAAGTGTAAGCTCAATATCTAAAAATCTAACTGACTGCATTATCAGATTTTATGGCTCGTGAAATTTAATCGCTGTTTTTTTGTTTATTGTCTATGGGAAACGAGAATAATGGAGGAAACTAGAAACGGGTATTAATTAATGGAATATTAAGTAGAAAAGATTCAGAGAGATAAAATAACAATTCCACTAAACTATGTAAAAAAACGGAATGTAGCGCTTTATCCTAAATTAAAATAAACCTGACCCATTTGAAATTGTGCACGCTGAATACATTGTTCGACTCTATTATCCATATTTTAATCATAACGAAGACAAAGTTTTTAAGAAAGCATAAAATATACAAAGTGACCCATATTCAACCGAGACAAAGCATTTTACTAGTACTTATTACTTTTGAACATGCAAAGGAGTACTAATTAAAAGTAAAACGTTACATCAAATATTAACATGAGCAAATTAACTCACCGTAAACAGTCAACGTGGCCGATTCTGAAATCCTTTTCCCAGCTATGTTTTCAGCCACGCAACTATAGTTCGCCATGTCCTGTTAAACAAAAATAAACCTTATAACGTTATGTTAGAAAATAAAATCAAAACTAGAAAATTAGTAAACTGAATTTTACACATAAAATGAAAAAGCAAAGTTTCGTTTGAACGAGTCCGGTTTAATTTATTTACAATGATGTTGTTGCGTGTACAGAATCAGAAAAAGAGAAGAAAATGTAAGACCTAAGCTTACATTCATCGGTACGCGTAAACATGACTGTATTACACTAACACCTTGCACGCAATAGGAGCGATAAAGAAGTAAATTCTATTAATAACCATGAGTTCGTTATCGAAATACAAGAGCTTAAAGTCAATGAAGTTGATAATAAAAGGAATGAAGTGAAAAAAGGAAAATTATTTGTTACACGAGGTAGGAAAAGTAAAATTTAATTATAGCCTGTCTCAATGATAAGGGTAGAAAAGGATAGCTGTTTCGTACGTACGTTAAATGACGTCGTTTTGGCTCTATTTAGGAATGTAAATTTCAGATGAAACCGTAGTTTCACGAAAGCTTAAAAACTAATTTATAAACACAATGGCACTACAAAAAAATCTAAACATGGTCGAACAAAATGTAAAGTTGCATGGATAGTGTGCGCGCATGACCGTAAACATTACATTTAATTAAGAAAATGGTCCTAACACCTCGAGAGATAATGTTACTGAGCGACACTGGTTGCAATTAATCCATGCCTCGCCGCAAAGGCTAATTAGTGAGTGCCGTAGTAAGGAAACTAGAGATGGTGTGAGTTATGTGCAATTTTGTCGTCAGCAGCCCAACTTGATTACTGGCTGGACGATGAGTTTAATTATAATGTACTTCGATTTCATATTCCTCCTCGACGTTATATTGTATCTTGTTATGAATATGAAGTGTCAGTAGGGTGTGCTTTTGTTATTTCCAGTGTTTCTTGTTTATTTAAAGTGTTTCATCGATAGCTTTATTTTTGTTACAAGCGATGTATTATAATTATTATAAACGCAATAAAAAATAATACGTGATGATTTCCGCGTCAAAATATTTTATTTGCTTGCACATGGGTATATTCAGTGTAACTTACAAGTTGCGGTTATGAGTAAGAAATCTAATTTCGTACAAGTGGTGGGACGAAATTACGAGAAAATCCAGAATAAAATCTCGCGAAACCTAACAAACTGGTGAGTGGGAGCTGAGAAAATTAAATTAACTTTAGACTTTTAGTGCAAGAAAAAGGGAGGACACTCGACAGGGACTCGTGTCGCAATTAATAAATGTCCGTCTCACTCGACTAATTAGTCCCAGCTCGGGATAAATAAACAATTTGCGACGAGATGTTGCGATTGTCCGAGTTAGCTGAACATGTAAATGAATTTAAAGTGTCGGCCATCTTATCGGATTGAGTGAAATAACGGATGTTAAATTGTCGGCATTAATAAGACATGCTTTATGACTAAGCCTTACTGATAACACAATGGAGGGAATTTATAGCTAGCTGGCTTCGACAAATTTCTACGATTGTCTGCCTCTCGTAATTATAGACGAAGTAACGGTTCGCGGCAGCGCAATACCATTTGTGGTATTAAAAATTTATGCTTCCACAATACAATATAAGGAATCAATGTGTGCTATTAATATTTTGTTTGGAGACTCAAATAATAATTAAAGTTAAGTAACAATACTGAAGAAGTGAAAAACAGTTGATACATCACTAATTAATGCCTTAATTCTGAGGTTTTTGACTTTATTTATTCAACAGCGTTGTTGATATAGTAACTAAAATTTCACGTTGTATTGGCATCCTTATCTTTGTCAAAGATGAACATAATATTATGTACACGTACAATTTGTCCATTCATATTTAACTAAAGACGTCTAGTTTTGGTCATTATGGGTACAGCTGTTACGTTTCCCAGCAGAAGCGATTAGTATTAGTATGCGATAGGAGTCTGTGAAATTAGTTGAGACTGCACCACGTGACTGCACTACACATGTTCCTATTGCATTCTAGGACGATAAAGGAATCGTGAGGTCTATTTCCTGATTGTATAGAATGCAACTTACAAAATACATTAGGGTATCGAATTATTTCTTTTAGATTTTTTTTCAGTATTTGCTATAATCAAGGCTTTAAATGGCACAAGATATAAGAGGTCTCATACCTTTGTCTAGTTTCTTTAAAAGAACGCTTCATAACTCTTAGGTTTTCAAAATCATATCACACATCACCAGAACTTCTATGTCAGATTACATTCGATTCCACTCAGCTTAATCTACGCTAGTGCTACCATATTTCAGCAACACTTGATATCAACGTAACTCTAAGTGGTAGCACCAACATATCCAACATAATAGCTTAAGATAACAAACTTTCAACATAGCGCATAGGAGTACTGTGTAGCAACTCGCATAATGATTGTACAATTAAAATTTACAAGCAAACTTGAATGGAGGGGAAGCGACGCTAACAACGTGAATCATTGTGAATAATCAAAAACACGTAGCACGGAATTAAGAAATTTAAATCTTATTACCACACGTACACAGTTGTTTTTAACTCGTCGCGGTTAACGTATAATTTGAACATATGCTTTTAATGTGGTACATATAAAAATCATGTTACAATTTGTGGTGTCATTAATTTAAGTCACATTATTATTTATTAACATCTTTTTGTTCATAACTCAATATTTAAGATGCTATAAGTTATTTCAATGAAGTAATAAGAAAGCTCTTGCTTACAAACGTAACTATTTCATATGGTAGTATAAACTAGTAATTATAAAGTTATAGATAGAGATAGAGCTATTTATTTTATTAAATGTAAAATCGTATCAATTGCCAACTTGAAAGATAGGTTACTTTTGCAAAATTGTCTCATTGTATTATTGTTAGTAAAGTTAGAGTCCAGTACTCATATATATATATATATATATCAGAGCATATTGCATACTTAGCTAACGACAATTCAAAAGTAAGAAATTATTACTTTAAAAAGTTTATATTTGTTGGGCTTAGATTCAATAAGTTGTATTGTTTAAGAATAAACCGCGGGAATGCCAAGAAAAGATGTTATATCATCTTATGTTAAGCTTACTCAAGCTTATCAGCTTACTTCAAGAATACTGCGAGAAAATATAATATTACAAGGAAATTCTTTTACACTTAAGAATATCTAAGAACAAAACGAAGTTAAGTTTGTTAAAGAAAGGTAATTAATCAACATAAGTCTGCAATCGTGCCCTAAGTTTTTAATTGAAAAGTTTCAGTTGGTATAATATGAAAACTTAATAAAGAAAAATGGACTAGTTTTAAAAGCAGATTAGGAATTTAAATGGCTTAAAAATAAGTGTAAAGTTGCTTGCTGATGAAATCTCAATTCAAAAACGATTTTATAATAATGTAAATGCACACAAAAGATTTATTATAATTGATAATGGTATGTTTGATTACTTATCTTTTACAATTCGATAAAGATCTTATAATTTACATGCACACCCAAAATAAGTATTTCTTTATTTATTTAATGACATAAAAAGGTATGAAATAGGGAAGACTTAGAAAAATACGTTTACTACAACATTAATAATTAATTATAATAACATTTAAGGATCAAAAGGCATGTAAATGCTTGAAGGCGGGAAGGAGTCTAGATATGCGTAACCGCAAGTTGTTTTGCAATTCAATATATGATTTGATACCGAGTCAGTCGTATGCAAAACGTTTACTTGACGTAAAGAGGTTTTATACACGACTGTACGCATTCAAATACTATTTTATGTAAAACATTACGTTAAAAGTTAATGAACCTTCAACATCTCCCAAGAAGCCTATTTAATACAATATTCTGTGCTTTGCCAGTTTGGAAAAGCACACGATTTCTAGTCTCGTGAACTAGATCTATTAAATGTAGCCCTCAATGATGTCATGACTCTATTAAATAAAATAAATACTTTATCTTTAACCCAGTCTGCTAGACTGCCTGTTACTCTAGGTTAACAATAGCATTAGGTAATTGTGGTTTATATGCATAGTTAATTACAGATACTGTCAGGAGAGAAACCTAATACAAAAATGTATAATAAGAGCTACTCCTTAAATTAATTGATACTTACTTGCAAAGTAGCTCTGGAAATCAGCAGGTTTCCTTCAGGTGATATCAGCACATTGTGATCCTGTTGAAGTGGTATGCCATGCTTCATCCAAGTAACCCTCGGGGGAGGAGCGGCGGCTGGTGGTGAACATCGTAATGATGCAGCAGAACCCGCCTCCACTGATACTGGTGATGGGGCGAGGACGAACTGCTTCTTCAGATCTGAAAAAGAAAAGGATGCTATTATAGTTCCTAAAACATCTGCAAAAGTCCTTTAAAATATAATTAAATGAAAATTTAATAGCACCAAGAACTAGAAAAAGAAACATAAACAGGAAACAGCATGTTACTTAATAATTCAATAAGCTCTTACAGAAATTGATCATGTGAACATGAGACCGCATGTAGCCTGAAATTTTGAATAGACTTCTGGGCGAAACAAAGAGACAGAAGACGTGAGAGTATATTGTGAAACTAAAGCGTCTTCACAAAATACAGCGGCAATATAAGTTTGAAATTTAAATGCACGAAACATAAGCAATATAGAAAACGGTCGGTAAAGGAAGTAATATTAAAACGTTTATATGGGACATAGTAAATATTAAAATACTCATATGAGGCAATAAAGGATACAAAGACCGTTCCCCTACGCGGAGATACAGAATGTACATCTCTTTGTTCTTTCAATAGCTATATCGGATACACAAAAAACAATTTTCTACCCCAATTATTGTATAATATGCGTCAATAAAAGATGACATTTTATCAGAGATACTAATGAAACCCGCATTAAAATGTGATCCTGAACAAAAATCGCCCGTCAATAACAATTACACGTAACATTAATATACTCGCGAACAATATCATTTCCATTGCGTGTTTTCCTTTTGGACGTCAATTTACAAGCGCAAAGTGGATGAGAAGTCTCAATTGTACCAATAATTTGTGCTTAATACTGTTTTTATATTTATGTAGAGCAATAATAATATAATACATAATTCGAAAAACAAATTTACTCAATATGGAAACGGGTGTATCGTATTCAATAACACATTAGAAGTTGTTTTTGGAAAGAAATTATGAATTTTTATTAATAACAACAAATATAAATTAATACCTCAACTACTAGTTATTCGATTAACGAAAATTGATCCATCAACCAAACATGAGCTTGATTAATTAATTTAGTCGCTTCCGCTTGTGGCTTACTACTCTCATAGGCGATTCCCACGTCAATCCTAATAAAAAATCGTAACAAGATCGATTATATAATACCGTCCACGCTCCGTCCCACAAACAATAATTGCTTTTCATTAAACAATTAACCGTTTTGGCGTGTTTTGGACGATCGGTTCGTGAAGGAAATAGCTATTTCGTTGATCGTTAAAGTCAATTTTGAGAGCCTATATTTTATTCGACAACATTGTTGACGGTTACAACGACAATAAGGAAATTAACAGTGTTGTAGATTTATCTTTTGGGCGTTTGTGTAGATTGTAGTGATAAGCTTAGGGGGACGCTTAACATCGATATTGATGAAATAATTAAAATGTTTTGGGGATACTTTGCTTATCTGATTTTAGTAAGATTTGTTGTTTTATATAAATGTGCATCTAATTAAAAACTAACAATCATACCCAGAAGTATCTTCAAGGTCACGAGTATTAAAATTTCTCTTTGAGACTTCAAAACACTAAAGCTTAGGCCAAACCTATGGGACCAACGCGAAAGCGAAGCGGAGCGTCAAGTTGTCAAATGTTGTCAAATATGTATTTTGTATTCAAAAAACACATTTGACAACATTTGACAACTTGACACTCCCGCTTCGCAGTCGTGTGGTCGCGTAGGTTTGAACGAAGCATTAAAGTAAGGCTTTGCCCAAATTAAAATCGCCCATAACAAAAGTAAAGAAATAAACCCAGGTGCTTCAAAAGTAATTGCATGGCGTTACAATATAAATGAGTTACGTCATGAAGTACCGTGAAAGGTTATTACAGGAAAATGGGGCAAACAGGTGGCTGCAGCTATACTGGCGATGAAATAGGAAATAAATACAATATGAGAAAAGGAGCTAAATGAAGGAACAGTTAGATAAATATTCTGTTTGATTATATTGAGTTGAAATTCATACCGTCGGGACAAAAAGTTTAGAATTGGTATACATGAAAAGCAATAATTATAGCCTACTAATTGTATTTTTGTAACCTAATTAGTTTATATTATGTAGTTAAAAACTTTGTGTCTTGAGTTATTACTATTATAAGTTAAAATATATTTGCGGCTGAACAGTCCTTGTATTTTGCAAGCCTAGGGGACTATTAGTCATATTTGTCTCCGATTTTACATTTGCTTTCGATTAGAACAAAGTGATTCCGTTTTTATCTGCGTCGCGCCCCATAAATATCGTCCGTTTGAAAGGATTGCGAGCAAAACTAATATTCTCTAGTCCGCCCGTGGTGCAAAATGAACGTTTCAACTCTTGAGTGCTTTAAGCGGAGCGAAGCCATAAATCTGGTGAGTATACGCTCCATTACTTGCTTGCGTCCCAATGTTGTACAGTCAACAGAAAATTCATGATAGCGAGCTTTTGAGAGACGAAATATGGGGCTTCGTCGTGCATTGAAATATGAACTCCCTTTCATGCCCTTATAAATATGAACCACAGAACTATTCGTATTGTTGCGCTTTTGTCAAAAGGATTTAAAATTGGAATCCGAAAAAGAATTTTATAATAATTCAAAGCACTTCTGTTATTTTGGACGAAATCTTATACCTAATGATGACAAAATACTCCAATAACTGACTTTGTTTCAGGTAAGTGGCCGTTAAAAATAGAAGAATACTTGGTAAGTAATATTATCAAATTATGAATTCCCGTGATTTGCTTAAAGTCTAAAGCAAATTATAGAAAAATGTAATTATTATTATCATTGTTAGATTATTTCTTAGACAGGTTAAATGAAAAAAAAAATACAGGGAACTGTACTATCGAATGTTTGTTTAGACTTTGCGGTGGTTTGAAAGAGGCTTGCCAAGTGGATTGCTCAGACTAACCGGTGCTCAGCTGTCCAGCTTATTCCTCTAATGCTACCGGATTTGTGCCGCTAAAAATATCCAGGTCTACATTGGATTTTCATTCACAAACCAACTGGACATTTCTTAAATGTAAATATAAAAATATTATTTGATAGTTAAGGTGGTCTTTTTATTTTTGTAGAGTTATTGGCAGTTTAGTTATCTAAGGAATCAATTACTGAAATGTACGTTTATCTTTTTCGTAGATTTTTTTTTGTTTTGTACTGTAAGTTGTGCTCAACTTATAGTACAAAACAAAAAAAAACATTGTTTACTTATATTATGCTAGTGAACAAGAAAATAGAAGAAAGTAAGGTTTGAAGGATCAAATAAATTACCAATATTCAATATTATCATTAACTTTATTAGTAGATGAAAATTATAATCCACCTAAATCTGCTAACATTTACCAAGCAATTAATTTTCTGTGGGCGGACGTATTAAGAAAGTTAATATTCAAGAATCTCGGAGAGTAAATACTAAAATCATTTACGATCAACAATTAAGCAACTTAATAGGGTACCTAATCTTAATAAGTGTGGCAATATTTTGATTAAATCGCCGGACATTTCGTAGTAGAGTGAATATAATTCGAGCACATTTAAGGACATGCAAGACGGTATAAATTGTGAGCTGACTTTATTAAAGCTCACCGTGTCACAAGTCACAACAGATAAATCGTGGTTATAAATTATGGCTATCGTTTGTTTTTGGCAAACGGTTACTGATATGAACATCTGTGATGTTAAATATCGTTTTAGTCTATTGCTATATTTCAACTAAAATTGTAAACTCGTTGCATAAATTTATGTGGGTATTGTTTTACTTACTAATTTAGACCTTGAGAGTCTAGTGAAACCCAATGAATACTATCACTTTGAAGTAAACATTGAGTAAATAAAGCAGAATATAAAAAACAATACTCACACAAATTTTAGCAACCAGTTTACAATTTTAGTTGAAAATCAAGACTTACATTCAAAGAAAGTCATCAAATCATTTTTTATGAAATAAGGGGGCAAACGAGCAAACAGGTCACCTGATGGAAAGCATTTTCCGTCGCCCATGGACACTCGCAGCATCAGAAGAGCTGGAGGTGGTTGCCAGCCTTTTAAGAGGGAATCGGGTAATAGGGGAGGGTAGGGAAGGGAATAGGGGAGGGTAGGGAAAGAATATGAGAGGGTAGGGAAGGGAAAAGGCCGTTGTGAGCCCGTGGTATTTCTCCGGTCAAGCCAGCCCATTCGTGCCGAAGCATGGCTCTCCCACGTGCAAGAAGTTTTAGAGTGAAGGCAAAAGATTTTTTAAAGTTTTTAGGTATGCAATTCACTGGCGTTATTTCTAGTTTGTCAATTTGAATGAAAAATATTTTGGATACATAATTTATCATTTTCGGAGTTCTAAGTGAATTATAAAAAAAGTTGCAGTTGCGTTACAACTTACTTTTTAAGCTTTATCAGAACTATATAATATCTCTACCATTTTCATCATACATATAAGCGACAATACTTACTACATAGTTACAATAATTATAGGATATAAAATATCAAATTCGAAATTACATTTAATTATATTGTCATCCATGAAACTACATTTGTTCCGTATCCGTATACATCTTAATTATCGTGACTGTACGCATTTTAAATTAATATTTTACACACAGAAGTAATTCACGTTAAATTACATCAGACAAAATCCACATGAATAAAATAGAACCATTACTGGGAGTATAAAATATCGCCCTCGCGCTACACATGTTGGACTATTAAAATTTGTGAGTACTTCAGATATCGGTTTAAAAGCCGACGCTAAATCTTCACAGGAGGACTTAGATGTGACACTTTTACGTGCACTCTCTTTCAGTGGCGATGCTAGACTAACGGGAACCCCGCATAAGAGATCAGGATGTCAGGACGAGCCCTGTGATATAGTTTTATAAAAATTTAATACATACTTTGTCAAGTTTCTTTAGTATTTGTAGGAAAAAAATTTCGTCTAAACTATGAAACTTATTTACGCAGATTAAAACCGAATCAAACAGTCATAGAGTTTCCTAAAAGAAAATACATTTAAACATGAAAACTGTAATATAAAAACATAAATTATAACATTTAACACGACCTAAGAGTTAGGTAGCAAGTGAGGTTGTAAATAGCCCTAGCAAATGACTAACACGTTCCTAGCTATAATGCCCGGGGCCCATACGTTAGCTACGCCTCTGTCGCATCATTAATAGAGAGGTACTTGTGAGGGAGGAACAATTAAAACTGTCGGAATGGAAATTTAAAGGCGTTTATATTACATACGGTCGGTGCGAGCAATTACATCTTATATTTAGACGTTTATGCGACGGAACGACCATCTTTTAATAGACCTACAAAAGCTAAAATGCTTGCTATCATTAATTGAAATAAACAACAAGTTTATTATGACTAAAATAAATGACTAATGTACACTAAATGTACCCACTGCACTCAAATAGAAGTTTACAACGTTTGTCATATTTTATCACACAGTGTTGTTGTAACTTGTATTAATACTAACAAATCAACTAACAAAGCGTTTATTTATCGGGAACTCAAAACTTCAGAATAAAATTTAGCAGAAAAAAGATTTCACACGATTAATAATACAAACCATTACGGGGACGATCAATATTTTAACGCAAAAAAACATTTAACAAAAGAAAATTTAAATTCCATTAAAAGCTTTAAAACAGAAATGTAAAACTGTTTCCAACTGATGGGCGTAAATGATAAGTGGGTAACACCGGTAGGGAGTTGGTGTAGGACTATAAATTCACCCAACGTTTCATTTCCTGAATAAGATTCGTACCAACTGAGCCGTATAGATACATGAGATACAGTTATGTATGAACCTGGTCACTTTATAATTGAATTACTTAACCATGTTATTAAATTGTTCCTAGTAAGAGTTAGAATTTGAATGAATCTAAAGTTGATGTTATATATTTTGGTCTGCGTTAGTGCTACTAAAGTATTTGATAAAAACTGACGTTACTAGATTGTTTTACATTATAGTACCTAAACGTGCTCCTTCACCACGAACATCCACGTGTAATGTACCTAGCATTTTAGATTTGACTTTGAGCATTACATTACAATACTACCTCCTTGACCGACGAGCATTCACGTGTAATGTAACATTCGACTTTAAGTAGGTATTCCATTATAGCTAGTTGATGTTAGAAGTTGTATCAAGATATTACACACTGTATCATTACAAGGTGTGCATTGTAATGCTCGGATCTCCTCCCTTACTGATTTAATGATCGACTTTGTAAAATTAGTCGTTACATTACTAGCGAATGAAGTGAGGGAGCACCTTTAAATAAAATTTTCGTCGTTTAAAATTATATTATTAGAGGAGATAACAGTGCAGTGGTAACTGGTAAAATAGGTTTCGAGAATGTAACAGGGAAAAGTCCATAACGCTTATAATATTCCAACTATAAGCAAGCTTAGATTTGGAAAGGCACTAGAAGCAGGCAAGCTATAGTTTGTACGTCACCTAAGTAGAATATAATATAACATTAATCTAAGAAATGGCCCTCTCTGACATTTATTTAATATGCACAGAAGATTTACTTCCATTCCAGATTGAATTTAATCGAGTCGTGCCCTAATGGATTCTATAACGTAAGTACCATCATACATCATTGGCTGAACGAATTTGATGGTAACCTTTGGGCAGTTCCATTTGTCTTGTCATAAACCCGAAATCATCGCAATCTAATAGCATAAATCGTAATCATATTATATGTTCCGTTAACGTCCGAGGTCCTTCATGAGAGTACACCGTTGTGTTTTCGCGAACTGCCGCTAGATGTCGCTATCCGTTACCTGACTGCTCCCAGCTTCCGACGACGGTCACGTGGTCTCGCTGAAAATTACTTAGAAAATTTCAAGCCGCCATCTTGCTCATTGTTGCATCGTTTTTCAAATCGAGCAGCCGCTATAGTTTTAAATTTTGAAGTTTAAGCATTTTTTCCTTTTTTATTTTAAACTTTTATTTTATTTTAAAACGCGTGTTTTAAATAACGTCGCTATTCCGTTACATTTAGTTTAAAATGAGTTTTATTAATAATCCGTCTTCGTCGGGTATTCGTAAATCACGCGACCGCAATCGCGACGAAAATTCGGGAAATTCGTCATCATCGTCATCGGAGGACGGAGCTACCCCGAAAAAACGCGCACGCCGTGATAGCAGCGATCTTTTGGACCGAAGGTTTGAAATGTTGGCGCAAAACTTGGTGAGTTACTTGCATGACATTTTACCGGGAAAGATCCAAGCTGTAAATCCAAATAAGCATGCGCAGGTGCTTGATTTAACGATTCCAAGTAATTTAACAAAGGAATCTACTAGAACTAGTTTAAACAAAGGCGTTTCTATTGAGCAAAATTTATGTCCACCGCCATCTTCAAACCAGGAAGGTGACATTGAAAATTTTTTACGTGCTCCGCCATTTTTGAGCCAGCAAGGTGATATTGCAAATTTGAATGTGACAATTAAAGAACCTTCTATAGCTCAATCAGTTCCAGAGCGGGTGAATAAAATAGTATCTATGCAAAGATTTAATACTGTAGATTGGAATGCCGTTCGTTACGCTGACGTTCAAAAGAAGTACCGCGCATTTCCCGCTTTTACGGAATTAAAAGTAAATGAGGAGTTACGAAGATTCGATATAACTAATGACCCGATGAAGTGGTTTAAAATGGAACGCGGTTTCGCAGCCTTATCCAATGCTATTCTAAATCAAAATGAGGTTGTGAATACGGCTCTGCAGTCCTTGCTGAACTGGAGCTCCACGGCTGATGTAGAACTTAACCCGACATCTTTGTATAATAAATTAATTGAATTATTTGGAGAAAATTCAGCTTATAAAAATACTTCTCAAGATATTTTACAAATAATTTGCGGAAAGCGAGCGGAAGTCATACAGATTCGTAGAAAATCAATCCTAAATAATGTAAAATGTAAATATGTACGTGAGGACATTTCAAACATACCGCCGTCAGTGGATTACATGTTCAATCCTCCGGATTTAAATAGTTATTTACAAAAAATAGGCGGTGTAGATAAAATTGGCAAACCTATTACGTCTAGGCACGTGCGATCAGATTCCCCACAACCGTCGACGTCATTTGATAAAAAATTTTGCGGGTACCCTGAAAAAACGAAGTCTTTCGATAATCGTAAGAATGTACCTAAGAGTAAAAATAATTTTCGTGAACATGAACAAAGAACAAAGGGGGGGATCAAAGATAAAAATAAAAAGACACAAGTTCGTCGAAAATGACTCGGTCCAAAAGATTTTTTCGGGGGGCTGCCTGCGTCATTATCGAAATTGCTGGGCTCACCTGAAACCTCCCAAAACTGTTCTAAAAATGATTTACGGAGCGAGGATTCCATTCAATCGATCTCCGCCATTAGTTTTACCAACTCGGGGGATAATGAAAAAGTACGAAACGCCGGTATCGTCGTCGATGACCGCAGAGGTTACAACCATGCTGAAGAACGGCATACTGGAGCCGGCTCCTTCAACTCATTCGTTCATATCTCCCATGTTTTTAATCAAAAAAAGCAACGGCAAAAATCGAGTGATTTTCAATTTAAAAGGTCTGAACCGTTACGTGACTACAAAAAAATTTCATTTGTTCCATCACTACCAGACGCCGAAATTCTTACAATCGGGAGATTGGATGGTGAAGCTAGATATAAGTCAAGCCTACTACCATTTGAGCATAAGGCCAGAGCATCGATGCTACCTACGGCTCAGCTACGGAGGACGCTTATTTCAAATGACTTGTTTACCGTTCGGCCTTGCCTCAGCACCGAGAATGTTCGCAACGATTACAAATTGGACAGCGGAAGTAATGCGCTCTTGGGGATTTCGGGTAGTAGTTTATTTGGACGATTATTTTCTGGTTCATCAGGACAGGTCCACACTGTGCAGCCAGGTCCAAATAGCAATCAATTTCTTAAGCCACTTAGGTTGGTGTGTCAACCGCGAAAAATCAGTAACTACCCCGACGAGAGTTATAGAGTTTTTAGGAATTTTATGGAATACAGAACACAACACGAAGAGTCTTCCGGAGGAAAAGATTTTGAAAATCCGCCAGAGCTTGTTGACTCGCCTTGCAGCCGGCAGTTGGTCCCTCAAACAGGCTCAACGCCTTTTAGGGTATCTCAACTTTGCGACCTTCGTCACCCACCGGGGAAGGTTGCATTGCCGTACGCTGCAACGCCACAGCAGATTATTACGCAAGACTCCTCGTGCTCCAGTTACATATCCACAAGCTGTTCGAGACGAGCTAGAGTGGTGGTCAAAGAACTTGGACCAGAGCACACCGATTCACTCGAAGCGGCTTCGAACTCATTTCGTGATAACAGATGCTTCGGATATCCAGTGGGGAGCAGTAGTAGACGATACCATGATACGCGGATCCTGGGAACAGCATCAATGTCAGTGGCATTGCAATCTCAAAGAAATGTACGCAGTGATCTCGGCAGTTACCGACCAAGCCAGTCGCTTAAGCAACTCACGTGTTCTACTCCAGTGCGACAATCGAACCGTAGTGTCATACATAAAGAACGAAGGCGGCACACGATCGTTACCCCTTCTAGAATTGACCAAGGAACTTCTAGCTCTGGTGGATCGCCTAAACGTTGTACTCTGCCCTCACTATCTTCCAGGCGTGTACAACACGGAGGCCGACCAACTGTCACGCAACCGCAGCGGCTCCGAATGGCACCTAAAACACGAGGCGACACAGAAAATATTCGCCCGCTGGGGAACTCCCGAAATAGATTTGTTTGCGTCCAAAGATGCGCACGTCGTACCAAATTATGTCTCGCTCGACTTATCAGACTTGAGCGCTTGTTATCACGACGCTTTCAGCAGATCTTGGCACTACGAACTGGGGTGGGTGTTCCCGTCACCGTGTCTAATACCACGAGTACTACAACACTTGAATCGAGCCTCGGGACGGTTCATAATAATCGCACCCAAGTGGAAAAAACCTTTTTGGCGGCCGGACCTGAAAAGCCGTGCGTTAGCACCGCCAATGAAAGTCCAAAACTTGTCGAACACATTAATAGACGTAAAAACGAAGCAGCCTCCAGTTCGTGTCGACAGTCTCCAGCTGGAAGCCTGGCTAGTTTCGGGTGGGACTCCATCACAACAGACTGGTCCCATCAAGAAAAAGAACTTCTTCTATCCTGTTGGAGAACGTCCACCTTAAAAACCTACTTACCTATTTGGAAGAAATGGTCTCGCTGGTGTTCTCAAAGGAGCATTAATTGTCGTTCACCTCGACCTGCCGATGTTGCTAGATACTTAGCATACTTGCACTTGACTGAAAATCTTGCCTATCGTTCGATTTTAGTTCATAAATCAGCTATAGCTTCAATTTGTGAAACTGTTTCTAGTATAAGCATTTCGTCTAATAATGTCGTAAAACACGTATTGAAAGCTATATCCATAGCTAAGCCTGTAGCACCTAAGGTTCCAATTTGGGATGCAAGGATAGTAATCGATTTCTTAAAAAAGTCGAAACTTAATTTGGATAACTTATATGAAGTTTCTAAACACACTGCTACGGTTCTCTTACTAGCCTCTGGCCGCAGGGTACATGACCTCACCTTGCTCCATGTAGACAGCAAACATTACATAGATAACGGTAATTCGATTACACTTCATCCCGTGTTCGGATCTAAAACAGATTCCCTAACGCATCGTCAGTCGAGTTGGACCTTATTGACTGCTCCGCATCAAAATATCGACCCAGTTTTTTGGGTCAGGTCTCTTGTTAAAGTAGCTAGTCGTGTTCGAGGTTCAGTGACTAATTTATTTATTACTAGCAGATCTCCTTTTAGACCAGCCAGCGCGACTATTATCGGAGGTTATGTTAAACGTGTGTTGTCTGATGCTAATATACACTCTTCTCCAGGTAGTTTTAGATCAGCTGTTGCTTCATTAAACTGGGTAGAAAATTATCCAATTAATGATATTTTATCCAAAGCTAACTGGAAACATGAGGCTACTTTTAGAAATTTTTATTTAAAGGAAATAGATTCATCTGTAACTGATAATGATAAAAATGTGCCTCAGAAGTCTTTATCACAATTTTTTTGTGCAAGTTGATTACAAGATTTATACTTTTCATTTTCAATAATTATTACATGGACTATGTTTGTAGTTGTCTGTCACTTAGATCCTTAATTAATATAAAATATGAATCACATTGTTGCTTTAATTTCAAGCCACCAGGAGATAACAAACAGGTCTCTCATGAAGGACCTCGGACGTTAACGGAACATATAATATAGTATTTTACCTTCCAATAAAATACATATTATGTTTCCAAACGTCCGAGGTCCTGATAATGGCTTCCTGGTGTCCACCCTCATCATCATGAGCTTAACAATGAGCAAGATGGCGGCTTGAAATTTTCTAAGTAATTTTCAGCGAGACCACGTGACCGTCGTCGGAAGCTGGGAGCAGTCAGGTAACGGATAGCGACATCTAGCGGCAGTTCGCGAAAACACAACGGTGTACTCTCATGAAGGACCTCGGACGTTTGGAAACATAATATGTATTTTATTGGAAGGTAAAATACTATATTATGGGGACAGTAGTGATAAATGGGAAATAGGAAATATAATAAAACTGTAGAAATGGAAATTCTGTACATTTAAGATATTCAAAAAATAATAAGCGGGGGGTGTCACTACATCGCTATAGAAGCCAAAAATGTGGTTAGTTTTTTGTCTGTCTGTCTGTATGTTTGTTCCAGCATCACACGAAAACTACTGATCCGATTTGAATGCAGTTTTCGCAGATATATTTGTCTTTTTCCAACTTAACATCTGGTGTATAAAAATTTTTCCCCCCACCCCTCTAAGGGGACAAAAGAGGGGTCAGATTTTGTATCAAACTTTTTTTTTTTTTTAACACGAAAACTACTGATCCGATTTGCAAACGGTTTTCGCAGATATATATTTTGTCTTCTTCAAACTCAACATCTGGTATATAAATTGTTTCCCCACCCCAAAAGGGGACCAAAGAGAGGGTCAGATTTTGTATCAAACTTTTTTCTTTAATCGACTTACTTCATATTATATACTGTGTTTTCCAACTTAACATTTGGGACAAAAGAGGGGGTAAGATTTTGTATTAACTGATGAAGTATAAATACATACAGCTAGTAGGAAATATTGATGCATCCATACTAATATCAATAACCAGTATAAATGCGAAAGTGTGTATGTTTGTTACCTCTTCAAGCCCAAAACGCTGAACCGATTTTGCTGAAATTTGGTACTAAAATACTTTGATTCCCTGATGAAATGGCATAGAATAGTTTTTATCCCGAAAAATATACGATTCCCGCGCGATTAAAACAAACGAAGAAACAAATGCGGATGTCATCTAGTTAAAAATATGTAACCCCGTTTACATCTTTCAACTATATCCAGTGTATATGGGTCTAATCTGTTATGGTAGCGGTAGGGGATCTTTGGGGATCGCCCAACATTATACACATATTCAAAAGCCTACAAGCCTTTAGATTTACCCCGATAAGTCACTTGTATCCCGCTGCTTTGTCCCCTGGAGGAGGGAGAAAGTGTATTTATGAAGAAAATAATGTAACGTTATTTTGGTGTTATAAAGTTATATTGGCAATTTACATAATATAATAATATGTAAATTATAAACATTATACAGTAGACTATGGACCATTTATTACATTTTTACTAAAGTTATCAGGACATTTATAAAGGAAATTAGTATATAAGTCTATACGCAATAGCTGCACCACATTTCGTCAATTTGCATTCAAATTTACCTACCTAAGTTTTTTAGGGACAACACAGGGACAGACAAAGCAAAATTAAAATTACATAAGAAAACTAGGAACTAGGATAAGATACTATGATATCAATTTCTCATATTTTTAATTACACGATACACTAAAACATTTCTATAAAATTTCGCCCCTATCGAGCACAAAACGATTTATAACAAAAGTTGAGCGAAGTATCATAATACATACTTTATTCAACTTCAAAGTACAGCACAAATACTCAAATACCTGGTACGTATAACAATCTGGAAGTTCTCATTGTCAATTTAATAAACTTTGAAGATAAAGTCCGCAACTTTAATTGAAAATGTTTCCTCGAATTTTGAGCTCGCTATCAAACGGGGAGGGCGCATTTTAAAACACCAAGCATTTTAAATAGTTCTTTATTTATAGCATAATAAATACTATAAATAAATAAGTATTATTTATATAAATATTATAATAATGTCATACAGTCGATACAAAGTGTTTATATTTTTAGGTCTAACAAATTTTTAGAATGTTTAAATACATACAAACGGGTACTCGTTACTCTATTAAACAGGGCCATAATAATAACTTTTCATAGTTCTCAAATGATTATGTACCTAAGAACTACGGTTAATGATAGATCATTAAAAGAAACTAAGTTTATTTGTGAGTTTATCTCGTTTCTGAACGTCAGGAAATTAGGGGGACATAAAAGAGAAACTTTTGTAATAAATTCTAGACTACGAGTCTGTAGAAACGTAGGTACGTACTTTATCATAGATCATAACCATGGCTTTCTCGTTTACAGAAAGAAAGAAAATAAGGGTGAATGCCACATAAATGATAAAGATTTATTTTGATTTACGTCATCGCCTTTTAAGCTTTTCTTTACAGTCATAATATTCGTGTTGTAAAAGTTTTACTACAATAAATTTATATAAAATGCACATCAAAATTTGAAGATATTCGTAAATCATAAGAGATTTGTCCGAAGAGCTTATCTATTGAGAAATATGTTAACACTAATGTCGAATATATTTGAGAATTTATTTTAGTTACAACTACACCTACTAGGAAGAATCAGTTGAAAGAAAAACAGCAAAGTAGGTGAGTCTAAAATAACTAACGGAAATTCTCAAATTATGAGTTTTGATTAAATGTTTCGCCACGGCGTGCTTACACCGGAAATGTTATTTTTAAATATCAAGAGTCAATCGACATATTCATTACCTACTTATTGACGTGCTCTCTTATTTGAGTGTTTCTTTTGAAATTCATTTTCCCAACTCATAAATTATTGTAAAGAATTTTCAGGTTAATATGGTATTTATGTTCATCATTAGGCAGATTTTAATACATTAACATGAAATGTAAAAAATATCAGACACGGTGTGACAGACCAATTTATATTATTTGAATGTTTATGGCAATATGAATATTGAATAGGCACAATATGATTTCCACTTTCGATTGATGTGATTAAAGAAGGTTATTAATGTAAACTTAAAACTTTAAATAGTGGAATTGACGTGATGAGTAAATTTAATTGAGAGTAAATAGTCGGCCAAGTGCGAGTCGGACTCGCGCACGAAGGGTTCCGTACCGGTATAGAGCGAAAGTAGACAAAAAATTGTGTTTTTTGTATGGGAGCCCCCCTTAAATATTTACTTTATTTTAATTTTATTATTAATTATTAAATTACAAATACACTTAAGGATTTTGTGAAAATTTCAAGTGCGTAGCTGTTACCATTATTGATTACGAGCAAAAAAGGCCAAAAAAATCTCGTTTCTTGTATGGGACCCCCCCTTAAAAATAAACTTTATTTTATTTTTAGTATTTGTTGTTATAGCGGCAACAGATATACACAATCTGTGAATTTCAGAAATCTAGCTATAACGGTTCTTGAGATACAGCCTGGAGACATACAGACAGACGGACAGACGGACAGACGGACAGACATCGAAGTCTTAGTAATAGGGTCCCGTTTTTACCCTTTGGGTACGGAACCCTAAAAAGAGTACTTACATGCTAGCTCAACAATGGCAGGCTGACTCCTTATTTCACCCCGACTGCTCCATGCATGACACGTGCAGGAAAACCTGTCTTCACCGAAATATTCTTCCAAATGGTCTCTAGTCACGTTACACTCGGCTTCGACAATTCTTACACCACTTTGCGGATCAACAAATTCGAACTGTGTACTGCCAATCGATCTGATATCGTTACATTTGAAGTACACTTGCAACGCATTAGCAGCACGACATCTCAACATCGCGGGCTTATTGCGAACTACGTAAGCGTGCTGAGGCTCTAAAAGAAACATAGGCAAGTCATCAGTAGAGCTTTGTAGAAGATGATCCCCCGATAAAGACGGAAGTTCATCCGCATCGTCGTCTTTGTGATCATTGTCATCATCTTTGTGACCTTCATGATCGTAATCTTCCTCTAAATAGTCCCTGTGGTGTGGAGGAGGATTGTTCTTTTCTGAATTGTACGGGTCCAGTGCCTCCGCACCAGCTGGATGCGCATATTCTGGCCTCAAAGGTATCGGTGGCGACGGGGTTGTCGAACTATGCTCCAATTCCGTAGAACTTTGCTCATCTGAAACAAAATAAAAATTTAAGTATAAGATACTTAAAGTGCTCGATCGTGTACATTATAAGTTACTCTGATAACCAGACTCTGCAAACGAGATGAAATATATTCCAAACGAGTGAATAAATAACGTTTAATTACAGCAGCTAATATCGTTTGATAGCAGAAAGTTAATGAATACGGTGTCAGTGTAAATAAACGGCGTCTGTCACAATAATACATCCCTTGAGTACCGCAATCGATTTCTCTCAAAAGTCCGCACCTGGTTTAACGCCTCACTCGCGCCTGTTTACACGCAAAATATAGCTGATATTCGAGTCCTGCGCTCCCCACCTCGCGACCCCTGACGTACGAACCTAAAATAAATCTCAATACAGCATCTATAAAGCTCAAATTTCGAGTGGTTTCGAGTTGTTATTACTGATGTGCGATCCTATCGCGGTGTTGACAGTATTACTAGAATTGTTATTATTTGAAAAGTAGAGCTGTACAAAAATAAACCGCAAGTCTCGTGGAGCGAGGATAACTTAATTAGTTTCACTTCCGTTCAGTATATTTCTATTTCCGTTTTCATAGGGACTGAGGCTATTTCCTTCTTAAATCTACGTTTCCCTAATGGAATTTGTTTTGTAGGCATACCAACTTTTATGATCATTGTTAACTTAATTAATGTATCAAATTAATGAATGAATGTATCAAATAAATGAATAATTAATGAATCAAACTAAACGAAACCTCTTTATTTTCACAATAAATAATAGGTTAATGATTTAGAAGCTTTAATAACAGAAAAGGTAGCGACGATTTGCACCATAAGTCAATATGAAAAGAATGTTTTTTAGGGTTCCGTACCCAAGGGGTAAAAACGGGACCCTATTACTAAGACTTCGTTGTCTGTCCGTCTCGCGTCTGTCCGTCTGTCTGTGTGTCTGTCTGTCTCCAGGCTGTAACTCAAGAACTGCTATAGCTAGACTTCTGAAATTTTCACAGATTGTGTATATCCGTTGCCGCTATAACAACAAATACTGAAAATAAAATAAAGTTAATATTTAAGGGGGGCTCCCATACAAGAAACGGGATTTTCTTAGCCTTTTTTGCTCGTAATCAATAATGACAACAGCTGGCCACTTGAAATTTTCGCAAAATCCTTAATTATATTTATACTTTAATAATTAATAATAATATTAAAATAAAATAAAAAATCAAGGGAGGCTCCCATACAAAAAAACACAATTTTAGGTCTATTTTTGCTTTAGAACGGTACGGAACCCTTCGTGCGCGAGTCCGACTCGCACTTGGCCGCTTTTTACTCTTTGCTGTCCACGATGTCTTTCGGAATTAGTCTTTTATACTCGTACATAATATAAGATTATCTAATATTTTTAATGATACACAATTGTCCAACATTTTTCAATAATATTAAATACACAGTTTACTGTATAAGTTTAATTTTAACTCATTTGATTCGTTACATTCCGTTGCATTTATTTTCATGAACTTGAGTTAATTTATTCAGAAAAGCCATGAATGGTCGGAACTCGGAAAGTATTTCATTATACCTACTATTCTGTTCACTATTAGTTTTGGGTGTAACCACTTCTATAGTAATAAAACTGTAGAAATGAAAATTCTGTACATTAACGATATTCAAAAAATAATAAGCAGGGGGTGTTACTACATCGCTATAGAAACCAAAACTGTGGTTGGTTTTTTGTCTGTCTGTCTGTCTGTATGTTTGTTCCAGCATCACACGAAAACTACTGCTCCGATTTGAATGCGGTTTTCGTAGATATATTTGTCTTCTTCCAACTTAACATCTGGTGTATAAAAAAAATCTCCCCACCCCTCTAAGGGGACAAAAGAGGGGTCAGAACTTGTATCAAACTTTTGTATATAACACGAAAACTACTGATCCGATTTGCATACGGTTTTCGCAGATATATTTGTCTGCTTCCAACTTAACATCTGGTGTATAAAATTCCCTCTCCACCACCCCTCTAAGGGGACCAAAAAGGGGGTCAGATTTTGTATCAAACATTTTTCTTGGACTTACTTCATATTATTTACTGTGTTTTCCAACTTAACATTTGGTGTATAAATCCCCCCCCCACCCCTCTTAGGGTCAAAAGAGGGGGTAAGATTTTGTATCAACTGATAAAGTAGAAATACTTTATATGGCAAAACAACGTTGCCGGGACAGCTAGTCATCAATACCTGCATGCATTAAATTGGTTTTATAATAATATTTGATTTGATTTCCAATTTGTTTTCATTTAATAGGTTCGTGTGTTCTAATTAAGTACGGTTTATTGACTTAAATGACTGCTATTGTATTCATCAATATATTGCAGTCAAGCGTTTTAAAATTATCTTAATGAGTTTAAATGATGGTGGATGACATGGTCGTTAAAGCAATATTTGGCTTGTTAATATTTATTGATAATTATAGATTAAATTAAGTATGTCACGCTACATGTCTTTGTCTTGTAAAAAGTATCATTAATTTTTGTGACGAAAGATTAAACTTATCGAAAAATTAAGATAAACATAATACAAGATGTGGTTACGTATTTAGTTATTTATGGTAATAATATCGATGGTAATTTATCAATTGTGTAAGTCGATGTGACGTTTGAAGATATGGGGAGTTTAATGTAAATTCGGTTAGTGTATAATATGACCATTACGTTTATAATTTATAATGTTGAACATGATAAATGAAAAAGAGACCTTAAGATTTTAAGCCATAGGACGCCTCAAAGGACTTTCCATATTTTGGGTTACTATTCCAGATTTAATTAATTTTACATTATCTTGATCTAATTTTCTGAATTTATGGTGCTCCCATACCGCACTTACAAAATGTTTAGTAACGTTAGTAAACATTTGTTAGCAAATATTTAGTCACAAATGTTAAAAAATGTTAAAAATGTTTTCATGCTAGAAAATGTTTAGTAAACGTAAGTTAACAAATTATAGCAAAACAAATTAGAACAAAATAAAACATTTTGTGTTAACTTTTGTTTGTACACCTTTTATAAAGGACGACGGGGTATTGCGGTGAGCCAATACCAGATTTAGATGTTATAAATAATGTTAGTAAACATTTTCTATTAGTGTAGGAGCACTTATAACATGTAACAGTTCCTAACAAAATTTAACAATTGACAACATATTTTGTTAGTACCTAAGTGTTTTTATGTTAGAAAATGCTTACAAACATTTTCTAACGGCGGTGTGGGAGCACCATTATATTTATTTTTATTTAAAACAATTCGGTGCTTTCTAATACGTTCACGTGCTTTCCTAATTTTAAAACTCCACGACATGAAAAATAAACGGAAACAAGAATGGGTGGAAATGAAGGAATTCCGTATCGCCACATCGATGTGAAATATGTTGTGTCTGATGTATGTTCGGATTCTCCGGGTTCTACTAACGAGATCTAAAAACAAACCGAAACTCATCGGATCAGTCCCGTCTGAGTTGAAAGAGACCGCCTTCTGTCATTTAGTTCGGTATTCGGATAATTAAGACTCGCTTCGGTGTGCTTCGATTCTATTTGGGTTCTAAATTCCCATTTGTAGTCGTTATCTATCAAAATCTATGTGAGTCGATATTTACATTACAAAAAGTGCTGATCAACAAAAAGTGTTCTTAAAATCATTACTTGCAACTACATCTAGGATTGAATTTAAGATTGTAATCCGTGATAAAAATAGTTCATAATAATTTTGTAATGAAGTTATATTTCACCATTATTTATTTATTAACCAAGAGTCAGTAGGTATCTTCAAAAAGTGGCATAGCGGCAATATTCATCAAACAATGCCGCACTCCTTGAACAAATTGTTGAAATCATTGCTCTATTAGTAATTCCAGGGATAGTGAACCATTTCATTAATTCGTCTCGCACTTGACCGATGTGAGTGTAGATAGAGGAGAGCGTATTGATGAGAAATACTTAATCAACGTCCACAACGTTCTCGGAGCTCGAATGCACTTGATTCGTTCCTACAATGAGACATTACATTGGCTTCATTAAGAAAATTACATTGTATTTATTGCGATATAGAAGTTATTCCATGTATAGAATGATTGATTGTAGTGATTGTTCATTTGACTACATTATTCTTTCAGAGCTTGGTGCAGCTACAGGTCTCCTTTATCCTTAATAATTCAGTTACTGAGTGAAGCCTGTTGTTACATTCTTTAAAATATAAATGCCAAAATAATTTATTTATTCGAAGCTTTAGCACTCTCAAGGTAAGATTCCCAAAAAAAAATTTTTTTTTAATTTATGAATTGTTAGAGGTAATGTGATTTTGAGAGTTTTTTTTTTATTAAGTATTGGATTATACAATAGTTAATAATCTGCTGTATTTATTTATACCTGTATTTGAAACTTATTTCACAGGTGATGATATTTTGAATAATTTGAATGAATTTAAATTTGTAATTACATTTGAAAATGAATGTGATGCAATAATTATTTACGTAAATAGGGCAATGCTTACCCTTAACTGACCTTTCGGTATTTTAAATTCTAATATAGATGCTTATCTTTAAAATGTCGATTTCATGACTAGACAAAACTTGAATAATAAATCATTTGAATGCAATATTGATGATAAATTTGTTGCCATATTGAACATTAATTGCTACTCGTAAGGAGTGACCTATGATTCGCTTGTTGTAAGGACGATAGGTATTATAAGTTAGAATAGGAGATGAAAGCAATATCATAATATATACAGTAGGAAAAGTGTTATGATGGCCTGAAACATGAAAAAAAAACCACAAAAAAAAGTTTTTAATAAGGACCACAGCATTTGATAACCTTCTTATTTCAATATTATTGTAATGACATACTTTGAGGCCCTTCACTAAATTAACACTTCTGACCTCTCGCCACGTTTTTATCATCTATATTACCAGCAATAACATGTAATGATACTCGAGTATAGAAACATCGTGCTTCTAATGGTTCAGATATCGGGCGTTACACCCGCCTGTTTTTAAGTGTATCGATAAACTTTTGTAATTTGTAGTTACCGAAGCCCTGTGTCTATTACGCCATGTGAATTCAAAGTTCATGTTCCTCATTATAATTTGAACTTTATTGCATTGGTAATAGGATCTATAAGTCCAGTAATTTCATCTCAAATGTGCTTTTTGTATGAACGGTCTCCGGTTACTTTTTGTAATATCGAACAATTTGTATCAAGTTTGTTACAACCTACGATGCACTCAAAGTTATGATACTTTATGGCGTGTCCAGGAATTTTCAATCTATTTACTGAGTCATACAGTTTTGTTAATAATTTAGTTTTAATAAAAACTTAAAATGTAAGTAATTACGTAAATATGAATTTTCCTAGCTTAGAAGTTTCTTTTCAACAAAATTTAATGAGTTGGAACTCTACAAGTTGCGACACTTGAAAATTATTATAAGCCGTAAATCCCCCATGGAAAACGAGTGGCGATATTTTATGCAAACTGTCGTTATATCTTTGCTTTTTCCTTTCAAAGTTTCATTTCTGCTTTCGTCGGATTCCGCAATATTTCTCCAACAATACCCAGTGTTGCTCGAGGAAATAAATTAGACGTGTTCTCGTTTTGATATATCTGTTTAAATGGAGGCATCATAAAACATTCAAGTGGGGGAGCTTTGGCATCCATTCTCGAAGATGCACTCCACACTCAGTTACTCGTAAATGCACTTAGCGCTGAGACATAAAAAGATGCAATGGTTAATGGAACCAGTGATTCGGTTATGGACCCTCGAATCGAAGGCTTTGAAATACGATAACGTCTTAGAAGTGTAAAGTGATGTGATTGTTTTCAGGTGCTCTGAAGGTGACGTAGGAGCTCTTGGGAATTTTTTAAGGCGCTATAATATTGATAATAACGTCCTTTTTGAAGTAATACTATAGGACCCTCAGAAATGTTAAAAATCTGGTAATGAGATATACATATCTTCATAGCCTTATCTAGGTTTGAGAAGAACCAGAAACACGATTAATGTATTTTGCCTCGATACATTTCTCGATCGAAATGATCTCTTAAAATTACGAAATTTGAAGATTATTTTCAAACGAGAATAGATGTATTGTAGGAAATTAGTCTAATTAATAGACACCTTTGCAACCCATAATCGTATTATTGTTTAAATAAACAAAATTACGTTTTTTCGCATGTTTTCCGAGCGAGCCGATAGCTTCTGGCCGCAGCGTATTCACGACTTTACAGTCATACAAATTAAGTATAAAACTGCCCTTGCGATAAAATTACTATCAATATAGCGCCTTAATATCTCATATTCATGATTAATTTGTTCTCGTGATGTAATAGACATTGCATAAGGTGCTAACTAAAATTCCAATGGGAAAGAAATCGGTGATAAACTTAGAGATTAACGTAAACCTTAATTCACTTCATGCGCCATAAAATCTGCTTACAAGGTGCAAACTGTGAGACTTATTTAAAAATCGGAACGATCTCACCGAAATGCAAAAAATATACAAAAGCCGACCACACCCACTAAACTGAATAGCCACCTTGAAGAATTGTAACACGATACATACAAAGAATCGTCGAGTGCCAGTCAAGAGGTTCCCAAACAAGATAATCCCTTTGTTAGTCGGGTTATAATGGCATCTCTTGGGAGTCTAGCTCTATTATTTTCTGTTTCGTTCACAGCAGCTGTACCGCGCGTTGAAGTTTCGTATTTCACTGTTGATGCGTATTCTATTTCCGATATCTTTGAGTTCTCGTTTGATATTACTTTTACGTTTCGAGTGCACTTTGAATCATGTACTAAAAGAATATTATAGTTTAATACCTCGATCGTAGGAATCACAGACACAATAGATAATAATAATTCTTATGCGGCACCCGGGTGCCGCTTGGGAATTGATGGAGTAAAATCCAAATTCTTATTAAATTATATAACGTATTTATTGAACACTTATTATGTTAGAGACTTATAGTGATTGAATAGATCAAAATTAAAAAATAAAACGATGTATTCAATAGGAAAATAAAAATAGAAATACGATAACCTTAATGTGAAAAGACGTTATCTTCTTATTGATTTATATCCGAATCCACAAAAACCATAACCCATTCGCTTGAAAACTTCAGATAAAACGCATCCATCCGTTCACACTTTTTATCCGCTACAAGTTGTGAAGCGTCTGAGACAGTTATCTTTTTTGTCGAGAGCCCTTACGTTGGTCCGCTTATATATTCATGATCTACAAACTTGAATAGCACCATTAAATTGAAGTGTGCCTTTTTAAATTGTTTATGCATTCAGCAAGTTTGGCATTCCATATTCATTTTCACTTTTCATCAGCTGATATTGTTATAGTAGATGGAAAATATAAACATACTTATAGCATGCATAAAGAGACAAAATATACGAATAGTAGGAATGAAAATTTTTGTTAGAGATGTGGCTTGTTTTGAAGATACAGAAATCAAATAATAGGTCATCTGTTTGATAAAAATAGAGCCAGAACCATCTCGTCAGATTATTGTTTATAGACGGCAGTGACCGCTCGACGTTAAGTAAAGCTATTTCGAGCGTTGATAATGGGCCAAGCTTTCTTCTAGACCACTCGCATACTCCACTAATTGATAGCTAAGGATTTCGGGATTTGGTTTAATCCGAGATAGAAATCTTAAGAACCGAGACAGAAATATCGCCGATTATACCGTGAATTGTAGTCAAGGTGAAGCATAAGTCGCCAGAAACGTCGTCGTATAATTTATAAAGCTTAGAGACAATCAAAACAAAAATATATCACGTTAACTCGAGTTAACTTAGTTTTATTCGACGATTTAATTTATCTTTTGAAGATGCTCGAAGATGAAACTACAAGATATTAACTATGTAACTTGTTGATTGATGCATTAATATGCAAGGATGCCAATGTACTTTTCAATGAACGTAGATAACTTTAAGGAAATATCATGTGATTTATTAGATTAAGTTATTGAAGTACGCGTATAGAAAGAAATATTTACCATGTTTGTCGGCGACACTGGCGACCACCCATAGCAGGAGGAGCACGCTCCCGCGCGCCATCGCTTCACATGCGCGCGCGCATCACCTAAAACAATACACTGTTTGAATACGTGAAAGTCAACTAATATTTGAACTGGAATATTTACATTTGACCCATCTTTAAGTGAAGCACAAAGAGGACAATTGTTTCCCTCAAACCCTGTGATCGAACGATTTTTGAATGTACATGGCTTAAAAGCATCATCGGTATCATCATCATCAGCATCGTCAACTTTATCATTATGAATAACTAGTCCGTCAATATCAACGTCCTAATAAGAAATTTATGTTTCTTTCCCAGTAAATAATGGTTACACACACTACCATGACACAGTTTAACTGAAACCACAAATATAAAAAAAATCTAGTTTCTATTTTAATAAAAAGCTCGAAAAATATTTTCGCCTCTAATAACTTAATATCCGTTATAAACCCGGCCATTATCTGTCGGCTCACAAGAAGGGCATTTTGTATGGCACCAAGCCGTAACTAATTGGTCCCTTTAGGTGCTTAGAGAAAAATAAACGAGAGTCGGGCTTGGACAGAAATCTGGTAAAACCGCATTTACACCGATTGTAATATAATAGACTTGGGTTTGGGCTGTTTGACGTTTATTTTTAAAAGTGAAGCCATGTACCATGTCGAGCTTGGTGTATGTATTCTGTGTTGGTATAGAATTAACAAAATCCGAGTCATATTTATTATCTTTCCCTTGAGCAATCTAACGATCCTTCGGCATTAAGTGGGTACTGGGTAGTAATTTCGTGGCATAAATTCTTATCAGAAGGATGGAGGGTCTTAAAAAATCTCCATCCGGTGTTGAAGGGAACCCGATACCCAGCCTACATGTATGGCACACGCCCACATCGAATTTAATAAACATACATGATGTATGTACTTTGTATAGAAACTTCCTGCATACTTTATGACAACGATGAGTAGTGGGAAGTATTTGGTTGATTGTCTCGGGGAAAATAATGATTGGCCGTACAAATTCCAAACAATATAACATGTGAAAGTTTTCTTAAATAATTTAAAGTAAACTTTTTCCTATAACAAGTTGCGAGAGACGAAAAATACCTAAATAGATGATAAACTGATAAGGCTTACTTAGGAAAGTTAGGTCACAGAATATATAATAGTACTCCGTAGTTAGGTATAGAAATCCTGGTTCTAGCAAATGTAGGTTGCATGTAATTCATCGTTAGGGGCTTGAACATCAGTAATAAGGCTTACTTAGGAAAGTTAGGTATAGAAATCCTGGTTCTAGCAAATGTAGGTTGTATGTAATTCATCGTTGGGGGCTTGAACATCAGTAATAATGATGGAGCAGCCACAGATACCATCACTCATACGTGATGCTTTGCCATAGCCGCTGGCGTCTCATATTTCAGCGTTCGCCCGAGTTTCTCGTATTTCCCGTTTTAACTACTTAATATTTTTAGTACCGCGCATTCCGTAGATATCATCTCAATCATCGTCTTAAATATGATCATAAATAAGCTGGGACGGGTTTGATAAAGGGCCGTATGCGTGTGCATTAGCCAGTAATCTCTTCACTATGTTATCTAAGCGCTTATCTCTCGAGTGATTACGGGAGCTTTTTGTAACAGCTACTGTTTGCTCCTTATCAGATGTTAACGGACCGCCCGCGCTTACACGTCTAATAAAACGCAATCGGTGGTAAAGAATTTCGTAATTTTTTAATATTTAAAACTATGACATTCTCAATTTTAGTTTCACCCATCTATAATTCAATTTAAGAAATATTAAACAATAGAATACAAAATTAATCTAAAGATTGTGTAACATTTATGGTAGTGCTTAAGTCGATAATCTATACTTCTAGAGAAATTATTATGCTTAGATTTTAGAAAATAAAAAGTAAGTATCCATAAAGTATCTATTTTTTTGTTACTTATCTTATTTTTTCAATAACAGTCTAAAACTTTATCAATTACACAGTTAGTTGTCCGACGATCGCGACAGTGCCTTAGTTTAATTCTAACAGTTATTAGTCTAACAAGCTAGCTATCGAGTTATATTTAACTGGCCGTTGTTTTAGTTTCTAGTGTTTGCGTTTGTGCAATTGCAATGAGTCATAGTTCATTACTTCTAACGGTGGGCTTTTGGTTCTTCGTTTCTTGTTTTTAGGAATATTGTTTCATAATGCTTACGAGTGAAAGAATTATTTATGATGGTTTGTATTTCATAAGGATCCTCTCTTAAAATGTCTTGCAATTAATTACTTATATGTACCAACAGGCATGAAACTAGAGTAAATAAAATACAGACTGAAAGTAGATAAGTAACTTGGAAAGTTTTCCAAAACAAAAATGCGGTTCTAAAGTCTTCACACAATGAGAAGAACTGGCGAAATAGCGTGGCCTGCTGGCCGCTATTAACCAGAACATGACAAAAACTTCATCGAAGCCGCACCACGTTTAACTTTATCTACCATTGGACTACGCTCCAACAATGTCTTACAAACTAGATTAGCCGTTAACCACACATATTAACTTTGTCGTCGCCGCGTCTGCACACAAGCTTACAAAGTAAATTTTAACCCATTGATTTTATTTGCTCATACATTAAGCGGCTTCCTGTAGAATTTCATTATTGGCAAAATCCCGCGCGCTTGAGTTCGTGGTTTTTGGTTGTTCGAGAATTTACCAATTTTAGCTCCGAGATTTTACGTACAATAATGATGGAATGTTATTTGTATTGGAAATGTCTTTGTATAATATAATGGATGCGCTATGTATGTATCAATTTAAATTTAATTTCTGCTAGGTTTGGAATATTTAAACTGTAATTTTTTTTTAAACTAGCTGTCCCGGTGAACTTCTTGTCACTTAAAACCTTCCCTGAATTTCTACGAATATTTTAAGACTAAAATCAGCCCAATCCGTTCAGCCGTTTTCGAGTTTTAGCGCGACTAACACATTTGAAAATCCATTTTTATATATATAAGATAGTTTATTTATTAACTTTTGGACAACTATAACTGACCGTTGCCTTCCTGATTTACTGGAGATATTTTAAGTTTTAGTCTAGCAACTGTTTTCGAAGAGGTAACTGAACATCATATTTGTTTTCTTTTATTTTTCTCAATATTGCTTTTTTTAGCTTGTGGAATGCATACTACCCATAACCTTAGTATTTACCGATTAACCTCTAAATGCTACGCATACATATTTACTAAAGAATCAACTGTGCCATATCATTAAATATACATTATGAATGCAAAATATTGGTAAAGTTATCGTACGCAGTGCGTAAGAAGAATTGTAGATAAAATACTGTTGATCAAATACTGTAAGTATAAATCCAATGGTATAGGAATCGCTTTATACAACATACGAGCAATTACTCAATTATTGTAACTTAACTACTTTATCATTAATAGCTGTCCCGGCAAACGTTGTTTTGCCATTTAAAGTATATTTTCTACATCATCAGTTGATACATGTTTTACCCCCTCTTTTGTCCCCTAAGAGGGTGTGGGGGGGAAGGTCATACACCAGATGTTAAGTTGAAAAACACAGTTAATACCTAATATGAAGTAAGTCCACTAAAGAAAAAAGTTGTATACAAAATCTGACCCCTCTTTGGTCCCCAGAGAGGGTTGAGAGGGGAGGGGGGGGAGGATTTTTATACACCAGATGTTGAGTTGGAAGAAGACAAACATAATATATCTGTGAAAACCGTATGGAAATCGGATCAGTAGTTTTCGTGTTAAAGAAAAAAGTTTGATACAAAATCTGACCCCCTCTTTTGTCCCCTTAGAGGGGTGGGGGAAAAAAATTTTATACACCAAATGTTAAGTTGGAAGAAGATAAATATATCTGCGAAAACCACATTCAAATCGGATCAGTATTTTTCGTGTGATGCTGGAACAAACATACAGACAGACAGAAAGAGTGACAGACAGACAGACAGACATAAAACTAACCACATTTTTGGCTTCTCTAGCGATGTAGTGACAAAGGTGTAATTTCGGGTGTCATTTCATATCTTTTATGTACAGAATTTTCATTTCTACAACAGAATATTGTATTCCTCCCGCACGCGCTTTGGTGACGCCTACTATCGTAATATTTTAATTTCGCCATAATTTCAAAACCAAACGTCCAATTTTAATCATTCAAAGACCAAATATTATCTACATAAACTGTACTTAGTGATAAAATAATTTATTTTGATAAGGATTAATAGCGTGAGTAAAATATATCCGTTTCAATTTAGTCAAAAAAAAATCTGGATTTTTAAATAAATAAATGGTTATTGTGCCTCACTCGACATAGATAGGTATAGTGTGTCGCGGACTTTTTTGTAGATATTTATAAGATCTACAATTACTTAGAACATTTTATGGTTCTATCTTTTATAGTTTAGGCAGCGTACGCAAAATAAGTAACTTTTCTAGCTGATTTTTTACACCTTGCGTCCGAAAAACTCAAATATCTTACGGAACCCTACTTTTTTCCAAAATAAAATGTAGCCTATGTTCAGCAGAAATAATGTAAGATTCCAATAGCAAAAGAATTTTTCAAATCGGTCCAGTAGTTTCGGAGCCTATTCGACTCAAACAAACAAACAAACAAATCTTTCCTCTTTATAATAGTAGTATAGATTAGCTAGGTACACATAGAATTCACGTTTTTGTGATTTCAAATATTTTTTCCGGTCCTAAAGCCTCCAATTACGCAATAAAATGTCGGTTTTCAAATTGTTAGTAATCCGCTCCATCCACTCATATCTTCAATTCATCTCACTGGTATAGACAAACATGAAATGCGGCTCAAAAATTCTAATTGAGCCATCAATTTGAATAAAGTTTCATGTCACGTCCCACGGTTGTGACCTTAGAATTATATAACTAACAAGGTCTGGTCAGTGCTAATAAAAATATTAAATTTAATCAAATAATACTTTATAGATTTTCATGTACTTATTAAAGTTACTCAGTTATAATATTATTATCTCACTTTTCTTTGATTTTCAGCAAAAGCCACAGGTTATATTAGTAACTGTAGTCGAGGACGTAAAAGTTTTATTACCCTGACTAATTTGGTATTCCAATGACAGCAAAGAGTTACCTGAGGGGTTGGTGCGAGTTTTATTCGATCATACGCATCGAGCACGTTAACGCGAATTTGTATGGGATCAAAGCAGCACCATATACTGGCTAACGTGGATACCGCTTTGATCCCATACAAATTCGCGTTAACGTGCTCGATGCGTATGATCGAATAAAACTCGCACTAACCCCTCTGTTATTATAACTGAAATAAAATAAATACTAAAAGTATGAGAATGTAAAGACAATGTATAGAAAAAATAATAATTATTATTGTTAATAATGACAGTACTTAGGTATATGACTGAATAATATAGAAAGTACATAATATACCAGTACAACTACATAATATACCAGTAAACTATTATCACGATAAGAAATTTCAAGTCATAAGTTCATATAGCGGTATAAAGTATCATTCACGGACATTCAGTTTATTGAAATTGACAGGTAAGTGCGAGGACATTATCAATAAGTGTGCACTTCCTTTTATAGCCAGCTATTGGCGCCAGCGGAGACTAATTACACTTGCGCCTGAGCTTGCACGGAGATAAATATTTATAGCTGCTGTCTAATGAAAGAGTGACGAATACAAGGAAGATTTGAGAGAGAATAGGATAGCTGGTGGTAACAAAATATGTTTTGTATTATACAGCTGATGTAAGTCAACTTCTAAGACAGTGAGTAAGACAATGTTCTTATAATAAAGCTGAAGGTGCTGGTAGAGGATAGGGAGAATTAGCTGTAGTTCTACCCTTAAACAGAAGATGAGGAAGAAGAGGTACATTTGATGATGATGACTTGATTTATATTTCGGTGAAACATCTGCTCAGTGCTCACCGATACCCAAGATAATGTAAAGTACTTGTTACTGTTTTCAGTTTTCATGCATTCAATAATAGAGCTTTCCTCAAGCGCTCAAAGTTCGTCAAAAGCTCTCGTTAGCTTTATGTGCGTGTCAAAGCGCTCATTATACGAATGTTTTGTAAGTGTAAAATAATACTTCCGCGCGACACGGTTATTGTCTCATATTCCCAGGAGCTTCGGGCTTTCGGAAGGCTCTATAGTGAAACATTACTATTAAGGATGAAGAAGTTTAGGAGACTACTAAATATTCATTTATTAGAAACAAAAAAGGATATGCAAAACTAATTAAAATTCTGCAAGAAAGATTAACTTAACCCTTTAACTAAAAGAGGAAAAAGCGGCGTGTCTGTAAGATAATATTATTTGTTTCTAATAATAAAAAATAACAACCACACAATATATTGGTAAATATTAAATTTTTATTTCATAAGAAGCAAAAACTCTATCTGAAATAATTATATTTTGAAAGACAGAATAAAATTAATAAAACAAGTAATCTTTAAAGCCAAAAATAATATTAAAACTAAACCTTTCTGCTTCAGCTACGATACGAGTAGAAATACGTATCCGTGCAAAAACCGACGCGACATAATAATGATCTATCTCGGATTAGACATCGCAATGGTATTGAAAAACTCGCAATTGTAACTTAGCTGTTGATTAATTGCTTCATATTATCGATTAATTTGTCTTTTGAAATAACACCTTTATCTGGTTCGTAAAACTGGTTTATTATTTATTTATTTATTTACACTTTATGCAATTCACAAAGGCGGGCTTAATGCCTAGTGGCATTCTCTACCAACCAACCTTAGGGTGATACTGAGAATGTATAATACAGGCGCATTATTACAAGTGTGCTGCCGATATATTTTAAATAACCGTAAGTAGGGAGGTTCTTACTTCGCTAAATATTGTTAAACTCCTTTTTGGGTATTTTATTTAGTACCCCAAGGGCCTGTTTCACCACATCCAAAGTGCCAGTATATGCTATCCATAACTTATTTGACAGATTCTCCATACTCTATCCGTCTAGTTAAGTGGTGGATGGCTATCCACCACTTAACTAGACGGATATCGGGCACTTATCAGGAAATGGTGACACAACCCCTAATCCTTGTAATACATTCCACTGTCCATTTATCACCTTGATATTTCCATTTTATTGCAACATAACAGTTTTGCTCCTTGTTCAATTCAGTCGTCCTATGATATCAAACTGCATCATGGATTAATAATAATCGACGTTATAATAATTATTATGCATGTGTCAAACAAACGCATAATATAACGTCGGTACTATTTTGATGTTTGATAAGAGGAACGAAGCTACATTAAAATAGTTAAAATTGAATATTATAACTTCCCTTATTCGTAGAATTTTATTCTGCCAAAATATTCAAGGATTATTTGACTCTGGTTTTCTCTGGTATACTTCAGTCTCATACAATTGATTTTCGTTTATCTCCCACGGTATACTTTTTTCTTTTGTGGAAAATTTACATTTAAATGCAAAACAATTTACGACGCCGGAGGTAGAGTTACTAAGCTTATATAATTTACTATCGTATTATGTTTCTCCAATATGTGGAAGTCTATAAAATATACAAGCGCCACACCCACAACTATATTGAATCATATAAATATTAAAGTACCGTTACATACATTATTATATTGATTATCTTAATCAATATAATAATGTGACGGTACTTTAATATGAATTATATATAGAAAATTATATTAAAAAAATGTTAATAGTTTTATTTGCGAAGCTTTGTGTGTTTTTCGTCCTTTCAACATTTTCCGTTTGATTAGGACAGAAGTTAGTACTCTCTGAGCTTTTGAATAATCCGAAAATGTATTTTAATTTTACATTATAATATAGCTATTGATCCATTTATACAAATTAATAATATTGAAAAACATACAATTTATAATAATAATTAGTATCATACAGAAGGAAACAAGGTCTCCATTTGTTGCTTAATTGAAAGCAAAGATATTCAAACATTGTACAATGTTTGAATATATAAAGATATTCAAACTTTGTACAATGTAAAGTAGTAAAGAACCTTAATTCATTCCTCGTTCATGTGGAATGTGACCTTGTATATCTATACACTATACACTATACAGCCTTCTAAATAATATTACGTATGAACGTAGCGTTGATTGATGAAGTGTTTTTGTTTATCTTTTGAAAGGAATCAGACCGTGCTTTAGATGTACTGGCATACATTCTATCAGAAGGTTTTATATACGTACTAGTTGACGCGGCAAACGTTGTTTTGCCATAAGTATAAAGTATTTCTACTTCATCAGTTGATACAAAATCTTACCCCCTCTTTTGTCCCCTAAGAGGGGTGGGGGGAAAAATTTTATACACCAGATGTTAAGTTGGAAAACACAGTTAATAATATGACGTAACTCCATTAAATAAAAAAGTTTAATACAAAATCTTACCCCTTTGGTACTCTTTGGTACCCTTAGAGGGGTGGGGGGTGGGGGGGGGTTTATGGTGGATATTGAGTTGGAAGAAGACAAATATATCCGCGAAAACCGGAAGCAAATCGGATCAGTAGTTTTCGTGTTAAAGAAAAAAGTTTAACACAAAATCTGACCCCCCTTTCGTCCCCTTAGAGGGGTGCGGGGGAAAATTTTTATACACCAGATGTTAAGTTGGAAAAAGACAAATATATCTGCGAAAACCGCATTCAAATCGGATCAGTAGTTTTCGTGTGATAGTGGAACAAACATACAGACAGACAGACAGACAGACAGACAAAAAACTAACCACATTTTCGGCTTCTATGGCGATCTAGTAACACCCCCCGCTTATTATTTTTTGAATATCTTTAATGTACAGAATACACATTTCTACAGTTTTATTATATGTACTAGCTGTCCCGGCAAACGTTGTTTTGCCATTTAAAGTATATTTTATCATCAGTTGATAAGTGTTTTACCCCCTCTTTTGTCCCCTAAGAGGGTGTGGGGGGGGGGAAGGTCATACACCAGATGTTAAGTTGAAAAACACAGTTAATACCTAAGGAAGTAAGTCCACTAAAGAAAAAAGTTGTATACAAAATCTGACCCCTCTTTGGTCCCCAGAGAGGAGGGGGGGGGGGGGGGAGGATTTTTATACACCAGATGTTGAGTTGGAAGAAGACAAATATAATATATCTGTGAAAACTGTATGCAAATCTGTGAAAACCGTATGCAAATCGGATCAGTGGTTTTCGTGTTAAAGAAAAAAGTTTGATACAAAATCTGCCCCCCCCCCCCTTTTGTCCCCTTAGAGGGGTGGGGGGAAAAATTTTATACACCAGATGTTAAGTTGGAAGAAGATAAATATATCTGCGAAAACCACATTCAAATCGGATCAGTATTTTTCGTGTGATGCTGGAACAAACATACAGACAGACAGAAAGAGTGACAGACAGACAGACAGACAAAAAACTAACCACATTTTTGGCTTCTATAGCGATGTAGTGACAAAGGTGTAATTTCGGGTGTCATTTCTTAACTTTTATGTACAGAATTTTCATTTCTACAACAGAATATTGTCTTCCTCCCGCACGCGCTTTGGTGCCCACTATCGTAATATTTTAATTTCGCCATAATTTCAAAACCAAACGTCCAATTTTAATCATTCAAAGACCAAATATTATCTACATAAACTGTACTTAGTGATAAAATAATTTATTTTGATAAGGATTAATAGCGTGAGTAAAATATATCCGTTTAAATGTAGTCCAAAAAAAATTCAGGATTTTTAAATAAATAAATGGTTATTGTGCCTCACTCGACATAGATATGTATAGTGTGTCGCGGACTTTTTTGTAGATATTTATAAGATCTACAATTACTTAGAACATTTTATGGTTCTATCTTTTATAGTGTAGGCAGCGTACGCAAAATAAGTAACTTTTCTAGCTGATTTTTTACACCTTGCGTCCGAAAAACTCAAATATCTTACGGAACCCTATTTTTTTCCAAAATAAAATGTAGCCTATGTTCAGCAGAAGTAATGTAAGATTCCAATAGCAAAAGAATTTTTCAAATCGGTCCAGTAGTTTCGGAGTCTATTCGACTCAAACAAACAAACAAACAAACAAACAAACAAACAAACAAACAAACAAAAAATCAAATCTTTCCTCTTTATAATAGTAGTGTAGATATATATGAGAATAAATTGAAATGTCTAATAATAATATTGAAATAAACATTATTACTGACAACCTTGTAAGTGTTCAGATTTGTACTTATATTTGCCATTTAAAAATTTAAAACTACAAAACAAGTATAATACATACTATAAAGTATAAACGGTTCAAAGTAAACTCCAGCTTATAGCACGCACCCAAAATGGCTTTCTCAAAGAATTTCTTTCGTAACATCTTATTATAGTCTTATCGGCGCATCTTCACGTGACAAAGCTTTATAATGTAAGGCCGCATTACCCTATTTTACGTCGTTTACGGCATTATAGGCCTTATATACTCCAAGGATGGTTAAAAAGATATTTAAAAGATGGTATCGTTTGATCATCATTACGTTATGATACCTGGCTGCAGTCTTACATGCATCTAATTTAGTGTTGATGCACGCAGGGTGCAGGTTTGATTCCGCAAAAGGAAAATGAGAGTAGATTTTTCCAACACAAAACATTGAAGATAATTAGCATACCAAATCAACCCATGGCTTAAAGGTGATAAACCCATCTATATACGGGCAAGCCGATCGTTCCGGTCAAACCGAGAACACCAGTCTGGTTTACCTTACTGGCCGGTTTCGTTCATTCCCGTGTATGTGCACGAGCGTAGTCTGGTCGGCCTGTGTTCAGTCCAAGGTCCAACTGGAAAGATCGATCTCTCCGAATATTTAGTAATGTTTCCTTGTTGTATAATATTATGTTTCCCTTATTGTATCTGAATGTTATTTCGCTTCCATTCTAGTCTCCAGAAGCAGAAATTCCCTAATACCGCAACGCTCGGTATTAACGGTATGTAAATTGGCACACAAGAGCAGTAATTTATCAAGTTTAGTTACACTAAAGACATAAATATTACTTTAATGTTGATGGATGTGCTCGAGATAGTTATCTACAAGTAGATCAAAACTTTATTAACTTTACTGTATCACCGCATTAGATTTCTAATTGATGACTTTCTCTAAGTACTTAGAGACCTTAGAGTATGTGTTATTTATTGGTAATCGACCATACCTGAGCTTTTTTAATAGATTTCAAATTTATTATGCCGAATTTGGTAAAATTCGTCACAGTGACAGTACTATGTTGTAACACAATATAATATCTAATAAAAACCGGCCAAGTGCGTGTCGGGCCACGCGCAATGTAGGGTTCCGTAGCACCGCTAGTTTTTGAAAATTTTTGTATGGTCAATAATTGTACATTTATAACATGTTTTACACTACTAACAACATCATCTCAAAGGAATTTGAACGAAAAGTTCCTTTATACTTCGCCGAATACATTTTTTTTAGTTGATCGACTATTACTCAATAACTTATGAAGTCAACTTAGTCGTGATAGTTTTCCTTTTAAATTCAGCATTTTTCCTACTCCCTTGAATTTTTTCACATTTCCAGAAGCAACCGTTTAGCTGGTAGAAGGGGGGGGGAGACACTGAACTCTAACGATTTTTTCCACTTTAAAACTTAATATTTCACAAATGGATCCCTAAACCGGAAAATGATCTATTATACTCATAATATTTTTAAAAAACCTATCCAACGACACCCCACACGATTGGGTGGGCGCGAAAAAAAAAATTCAACCCCGCTTGATGTGTAGGGAAGGTACCATAAAAAAAATATTTTTTAAATATTTTATGTACCAATTTGTAGACATTATTAATATGTATATTCATGCCAAATTACAGCTTTGTAGGTCTTATAGTCTCTGAGCAAAACCGCGGACAGACAGACAGACGGACAGACGGACAGACGGACGGACAGACCGAAACTATAAGGGTTCCTTGTTGACTACGGAACCCTAAAAATGTAGATAGGTAGCCTAAGTTTATAGAAAGTATGTATTTGATAAAAGTAAAGTGGCTCAACGCAAAGCTCGCAATCAAAAAGCTGTTTTTATGTAAAGTATGTAATAACATACACTTAAGATAATATTACAAAATAACTATCATCATATGACACATAATTATAATAATAAAAACTTTATAGTCTTTTTATCACGAATCGTCATAAATTTAGTTTATCATTATAACATTTTAAGTGCCTTTCCCAGTGATGATACGTATCGTCATACAAGTAGGTAACTACTAATATTATGTGAAAGTTTGTTGGGTCATCATTCACATTTCTATGGACACGTTTTTATATTTTGTTACTAAGTAGCATTTGTGGCTTTAATGTCAGAAGTCGTATGTAGTGGATTTAAGACATTGTAATATTTTAATGCTTCTTCATTTTGCTGTTTTTATTACCAATGTAGAATTTAAATGCTTTTACGTTTACGTAGTTTATCTTTTAATTATAAAATATGACCTATTTATAATTCTGTCAAAATTAGAATCCAGAAAAAAAAAATGAAGGTTGAGATAATTATTGATGAAAATAATATTATGTATAGTATACAGCGTGTAACAAAAGTGGGTCCCCTATATAGAGTTCGCTGTGAAAGTAGCAGCGCTGAGAGAGAAACTTTTTTTCACCTTTGTATGGAAAAATTAATGACGCGCGGGCGCTTGCCCATACAAATCACAAAAAAATTTGCTCTTTCAGGGGCACATTTACACCCTAAAGTACTATCACTTACTTTTGTTACACCTTGTATAGGTACTTTTAGGTACTTTTAATACTTCAATAAATAAATAGCAGGGGTTTTGTTGAAAAAGTAAACTTTTAAAATCGAATTGAATATGAAGTGGCAACACTCGATAACTATCAACAATGGGCAGACATAACAAGCTGAAGCGCCTTGGTTTATGCTAATTTGTCTCACGAAGTCGTCGAATGAAATAAGAATATTGAAACAACACCTCCTTGTGCCACTGATTGAAGATAATGTAATTATTGCGTGCCCGTTAAACTTGAATTTGTAAAAGAAGCTTCTTTGAGGAACATAAAACGTGCGAAACGCAAGAAGAAAAAAGAGTTTGAAGAAGAATTCGACACGGGGCCGTCGCTAAATTGTATGTGGTAACATAAAATTAAGTATTAGTACTATGATAATAATATTTTAGAGTAAATTTTAATGTTTGAATTAAAAGCTCTGAACGTAAAATAATAAATACTATAACGAATAAAAAACAACAATGAATGGAATTTGTAGAATTTAAGATAATAACATACAAAACATAGGTAACCAAAGTATTGTCATAACCATAAAAGCACAGCCAAGACAAAAAAGCTTTTAAGTTACACTAGTTTTATGTTATGGAATGAAACTAAAAACTTGATCAACAGCTCTATGTTTGTAAACAAATAATAAAAGCTCTATAAAACCTAATAAAACTCTGATACCTTTCACCCAGCCGAATACTTAACATAGAAATGTAAACACTCTCTTAATAAACAAACCAGTGTAAGTCAGTCATTAAAATTTCATTAGCAAAATCCAACTAATAAACCAAACCAACGAACCTCAGCAAGCACTAGAATAAACTTCTCTCATAAAATCCGTAACGTGGTGCCACTATGAATTAGTCATTCACAAACGCTCGTTTAACTGTATGCTAAATAGTTTCATTCACATCACCCAACAAATCAAGTTTCACTATGCAAATGACACCGAACGAACAGTTTCCACTAAAATCGCGGCGAGAAACGGACGAGCTCTGAGCGTCGACGCGGCCAACGCTAGCCGACGACGCGGTACGACTGCCGCGGACCCAAACAGAGGGGAATTGGGAATCGCGGGGTAAGGATACCGGAGAGAGGGGAGTCTCTCCAACCGAGTAGATAACTTTTGATCTTTTTGGTACCACAGAAGATTTTAATGACACACATCTGGTGATTCGAAAAAATGCACTTCGTCCTAAGTGTTAATGCATGTCAAGGGCTTGGAAATGATGTGTTAGAAAAAGTGGAGCGAAGGTTGTGGGTGACATTTTTATAAATAACCCAACTAGAAACGTAGACAAACTGCCGGATTGATTAGCTGCGGAGATACAGGACGAGGAGAATATTGGAGGTGATTTAAAAACGATTCCGGAGGGAATACGAGAAATATTCGAACGTTTTTCGTATTATTTTCACATCAGACATCACTTTCGTGGCAGATATTGCGCAAGGTTTTTTGTCCCGCACATGTCAGGGGACTACAAAAGACCGGAGCAGGTACAAAAGGCCCATCCCCTCTCGAGTTACAGCTACAGATTAATGGCGGGAACGTAGAGTTAAGATCCCAAAAACTTTCAACTGCATTGTGAGCCGCGTGCAACAATGACTACAATAGATAGGATCGACTTCTGTTATTAACGTATCGTTTATCGGTTCCCTACTTTTTTCTAATTTGGATAATACGAGAGTATTCAAGGATGTTCGCACTACAGATATTTAGAGGCGTACCGTTAACAGCCTAACAAATAATTCATTGTACTTTCCGAGTATTCTCGTAAAATTGAATGCATAGTTCTGACAATGTAATGCTCTTTAAAAAATTAATATTAACAATTTCATATCTCAAGTTTCGATTTTTTTGCACGGAAGTATTCGGAATGGAATCCACAAAAGATGCTGGCTAAAGATATAAAGATGGGAATATAATTATGAGGTTGATTAATATAATTATGGCTTATAAACCAGTTATTGGATTTTCCGTTAAAGCTTCCTAACATAATTAAGACAGTTATCAAGCCTTACACAAAATATTAATTTTGTAACTAGGGTAAATGATTTTACTATACCGTAAGCTTCTAACACAATAAATAATAATTTTGAATCTCTATTTCGTGTATTACACTCCATGATTTATTACAGGCCCCTGGGGTCTTATAAATTTTATTTGAAGTATAAGCTATAAATACCATATGGATACTATACTGATTCAGCAGAAGTAACACTTGAGCAAAGTTTCCGTTTCTGCGAAATTTCGGACCTCTATCCAAAACTTCGTAAGAGGTCCGGTCGTTTCAATCCGGAAATTTGGTAAAATGAACATGATTTCTAATTTGACTTTGTAAATGATGTAATTTCTGTTTAAATTCTATGTAATGTAAAAAACGGTACCTTTTATGTAAAAATGCACGGTATTTATTATCGTTGTTGTAAAACATAATATTTGGTCTAATTTCAGATTTCTTACGCTATAGTTATTATTACTGGTGTCCAATAAGTTATTTGTTTAGAAACCAAAAAATTACTTCGTCTAATTTCTGTCCTGTACGCTCAAATATTTCATCCCAAAGGATTAATTGTGTCTTAAAAGGATATTCCAAAGCCATTAGTTGTGAAACTAAAGTGAATGGAGATAAAACGTTCAGTGGTGATAGTGGTGGTATCACGGCAACTGTAATGAGTAATGGTCGGGGGTTCATTACTCAACGACTCCCCGGAGTTTAGGCGTCATCTGTCATCGCCTTCGCGTCGTCTATTACAGCTCTATTTAGACCAGGAGACGAGACGCCACATGAATATTGTACTTCCGAATGAGTTGTTCCCGAAAATAGAGTGTTCAAAAGTTTTCCCCTTTTGATGGTATAAAATGGCAGATTGAGTCAGTAATTTTGTTTTAAGTAGTAGTTTAATAATCATCATATTATTTGAGATAAAAGTTATGGAAATATTCTGTAGAAAATTCTCTCTTAAAAATATTCGTGTGTTTACGATTGTGTTCCCGTGGATAGACGCGAATATAACTCATAAGTCACAATAGTTTTATGAAGTCAACAAGTCAATAAAATTATTGAAGCGTTATTCTCACTACAATATTATGTATACTTTCACCCATCTCTAGTCTAGTGGCGCCGTACTTATCAATCGACGGCTGAGTGTGAAATCCTAAAATTTAGATAACGGTTCACATACGGCTCTAGAACAAGTTCTCAGAATGTCGCGAAATGTACGACCGTCTGTAGCTCTTTGTGTTGGCTCATGCTACTTCAATAGTATCTTTTAATAGCTAGGTTCGTTTAATGACCAAGAATTTATTATGAACTAGATGACGCCCGCAACTCCGTTGCGTTAAAATTCGTTTATCGCGCCGGAACCGTACATTTTTCCGGGATAAAAAGTATCCTTTGTCCTTTCCCGGGACTCAAAGTATCTCCATACCAAATTTCAGGAAAATTGGTTCAGAGGTTTGGCCGTGAAATGGTAACAGACAGACAGACACACTTTTGCACTTATAATATTAGTATGGAAGTATGGATTGAAGATGAAAATTATTTTTTATTTTTCCTTACCTCAGAGACTAATTGTACTTGGAATTTAACTTTTCACATGTTAAAAGTTTTCCTACTTATTTTACAGTAAAGAAAACCAAAAGATTAATAATATGGAATTCACACAAATCTTCACTAACTATCTCCAAATCAACCCTTTGACTTTTTGTCGTCTCCGTGTGGTATTTTTTGTTTGTCCTGCTGTATGTTTTATGATTGTTGCACGCCATATGCGTACACCCGTTGAGATTGCAATCGCCCAAGGAATTTATCACCTCCATTCAAGTCGTTAATTGCGTTACTGATGATAAAAGGAGATGCAACTTGGTAATCCATAAATAATTTAATGCTCAAAAGTTTTACTTTTGTAGATACTATGTGTTTAATGTAGAATATTTAAATATATTTTGTATACTGTTTTACTTTTCTTAAAGTTTATCATTTAAATTTGACAACAGTATTTGGATTCCTATTCATATTTGGTAGAATAGACTAGGAATTCAATTTGTTCAAAGAGATGTTAACCGATACTTGACCGAAACTAATAGAATCGACATGTCCCATTCCCAACGTTCAGATCCCTCTTAATTTCGTGCATCACTACACTTTCTTTTGTAATGGCGAACGCCTGAAGCGTCCGATCTCTCGATGATAAAAATATCTGTATATCGATTACACATCGATGTCACGATTTAATCAATTAAAATTCTCGTATCTCGTAATGGAATTATTATCTTGTTAAGCGTGACAGGTTCTCATACTACCGGTTTATTTATTGATGTGTGTTTTGCTTGTGTGATTTTTTCTTTTATATCCAAATGGGATTGCTACGAATATGGGGAAAGTCCATTCATATTCATTAGCACGTGTATAATCAATTCTATCCGAAAAATAATATACCTACATCGAATACAAATTTCAAAAATTCACTAGCTAATCATGGTTTGTTAAACCAGTACTATTATGCATTTAAATTTTAAACTACAGGTAGGTATTGATACTTTCATTAAATTTCAACAGGTTATTTCTTAGGAACACCTAAATTTCAAATTGTATCAATAAAATTAATACGGCCGAATCGTAAAACTTTTGCTTCTGATTACCACGATAATTACAATACCCAAAACTCCGAAGCGATAATCATTAGACTTTAATGAATTTTATAATTTCATCTTCATTATAATACATAAGCAATTTGGGCGAGAAATCGAGGACCGCCATTTTAGATAACTTGAAATTTCCCCGCCGTTTTTACCCACAAAATATTCGGGGATAATTAAAAGGCTCCCCGTAGATTGCTTCCCTGGCTTTCTTCATTCCCGGCATGCTAATTAATCCATACAAATTGTAGGCTCAAACCGCCCTTCTGATTGCTTCTGACCGCTGCAATACAAATACTTAGAAAAATATATACGTTGAAGCAAGGGCTAAGGCGGTTGTTTTGATTAAAAAGATAGGGTCGTCCCTTTTATAACGCCTATGTATTATGCTGTCCATCTCAGCTCTGTTTATAGCCAACAATGGAGCACAGAAAATAGTTCAAACTATTCTAAAGAAAATTCCTACCACTATTTTCTTGTTTAATTCTTACTCAAATATCGAATGACTTCGTTGAGCCCTCTTTGTTATCATGTTCATTCCAAAAATATAACATTTATCAATTCCAAAGTTTTAATTGATATGACGCGAGGGTTAGTTAAATTTTTTATTCCTCTTTTCAAAGAAACACCATTACTTGGTTTATTTATTTCTATTTTTCCAATTTAATCGCGGAATAAATTCATTTTAGCTCGTAAATGTCAGATTCATCACCGCCGTATTGATATGCAAGCGGCGTACCTTTACTCATTCGTCTCCAGTCGATGCAGTTTATGTTATAGGTCTAGGAAACAGTCAGACCCTCTTTATAGCTGCTTCTTTAGACGTTGAATAAATACATAATAATATTTCTATGTATGTATTTGTTATAGTCATTTATATGCTTCGGCACGAATGGGCCGGCTCGACCGGAGAAATACCACGGGCTCACAGAAAACCGGCGTGAAACAGCGCTTGCGCTGCGTTTCGCTGAGTGAGTGAGTTTACCGGAGGCCCAATCCCCTACAATTTTCCCTTCCCTGCTCTCCCTTATTTCCTTCCCTACCCTCCCTTATTCCCTTCCCTACCCTCCCCTACCCTATTCGCTCTAAAAGGCCGGCAACGTACCTGCAGCTCTTCTGATGCTGCGAGTGTCCTTGGGTGACGGAAGTTGCTTTCCATCAGGTGACCCGTTTACTCGTTTGCCCCCTTTTTTCATACAAAAAAACTGGGAATTTTAAGGATTTTATCTCAAGACTGGAAATGTCAAAATACACTGCGTGTTTAGGTTACTAATTACTTTTGATCTTTTCGTAATAGGTATATATTATTGTTACTCTCAGATATGAACTAGCATGGAACTTCTATTAGTTTTGTAACTCTTTGGCTTCTATCAAGAATATCTACACGCGTTCATTGGTTCGTCTTTATGGCCATTTGTGAAAGATATGTTGTAAACGACTTCTATGGTTTGCATTATTTAAAATTTCTTGTACTACAACAAAGTAAAACTATTATTACTACTTTATACAGCGGAAATAAAACTGCCAAGAAATCACCGAAAGCTTTAACTTTTGCAATTAAATGAAAAAAAATCAACACATACGGTGTTCTATTTATTATGAGATAACTTAATATCAGTTAAAGAACCATCAATGTTACAGGTGACCAAAGCAACAATAGAGTACATGATAATTCATGTACTCTATTGTTGCTTAATAGCTGTAAAGAAAATCTGCCGAATCAAGAAACTATGCAAATACTACTTCCCTCTATTCACTTGTTCGGGCATCCGGCTGACGTGGAAGCTATAAATAATGAATTCCCTTTGTCCCTTCCGACACATAACAAGTGTTACAATATATCATCAATTATTCAGCGGACTCTACATTTTCCCAAGGATTTCCAATCTTCGGCTTGGAACTAACGACAGTATTGTAAGTAGACAACCATTATAACCACAAAATGTAAAATTATTTCTATTCTAGATGACACCTGCAACTCCGTCGTGCCAACATTCGTTTATCGCGCGGGAACCGTAAATTTTTCCGGGATGAAAATTGTACAAATATCTCCATATCAAATTTCAGAAAAATCGGTTCAGCGGTTTGGGCGTGAAGAGGTAATTAAGAGGTAACAGATAGACAGACAGACACTCTAACAATTTTAATATTATTATGGATCCTTATCCATCCATTTGTCCTTACAAATTCTTCAAATCTAAATACCGAAATTTCGAAGCAAAAATTTTCCTGCGTTACCTAAGCGAGGTGTAAATATTATTCAGGTAAAAACCCTTCAGTAAACAAATATCCTAGTCAAGGAAGCCCATGATTCACTGCACCGGGTTGTTGTATTTGTCAGAATCACAAGTAGATAACGGTCAGAAGTCGTGACTGAAGGTGTTGCAATGATTTAACGTAGCGAGTTACGTGGACGATCATTTTCGAGGGAAAATAAGGCTCATTTGACAAATAACTTAACTTTCCCTTCTGTACGAAACAAAGTCAAGCAAAACTTCGATGCTTATCAAAAGCTTGACTAGATGCAACAATGACGTACAATTTTGTTTTGGATAGAGTTTTGTTCAGGATTGTGAAGCTTTTTCGATTAAACTCTTCTGGTCCATAAAAATCCTACCAGAAAACCTGACGTTTGTCATCAATGATAGGCTATCTTTTTGTTTTGTGGGACATTAGTATTATATTATTTTTATAGATTGCTTACTCTTTGTTGTATTTATACAAACCATCATGAATTGTTGAATCTACTTTATCTTAATTGCAGTGTGGCATATCGCGTAATAAAATCTAGTCTATGCTCCATTTGAGGACATAACTATCACGGATCTGGTCTAGGCCATTATTATAGTCCAATAAACGTTGGACTAGAATTATTCCGTAAAACAACCGATAAATTACAATGAAATTATTGGTGGACTCCTTTCTGGATACTCGAATTCTACAGTAATAAACGTTATTTATCGACACGGAGACTAAAATATTCATGGATAGCCTTAATAACATTGCGAGTTTAAAATTACAGCGGCCCTTCCCCCGGGCTGGACCACGATTTTAGTTTAAAGAGATAATTATTTAAATGTTACCTTACCTCACTGAATACTTAATTGATGTTTATTTGATTTGACTTAATGGACTGGTGAATGTCGCGAGTGATTTAGTATGATTATGCTTAATTTAAACTGAAGCGGAAACAAGAAATATATCATATACTTATTTAAAAAATTGTTTTGAAGAACTAAAGCTACTATTACTGTATATCGATTGGAATAATTAAGAATAATGTTACTATGGCAAGTATCCAGAACAGCACAAAGTATTCTAGTACTTACATTTACATAACTTTTATTACATTTTCCATAACTTTTGCTTATTAACTTATTTTATTTATCTTTTTCCAAATATCTAATATTCTACGTGACTCTCGGTTGTTGTTAAATCTGTTAGGGCCGAGGGATTTTTTGTACTTCCCTTTGTGAAACAGTAATCTTTTATAACGGTTACACTTTTTCGTTGGCACTCGTGTTTGTAACGATTGGAGTTACTTTCGCTTTAGCAGCAAAAAACATAATTTGGTTCCTCCAAGCTCAAGTGCTCACGATAGGAGAATAAGTTATCTTGGCACCTTTTTGTCACTTACTTTTTGTTGGGTTAAAAAGATCTCGAGAATTATTTATCATCGTTTAGTGTGTCTCTTCGATAGTGTGAAATTGAAGAACCTCTTTAACAGGGGAGTGACAATCTTTTTATCTAGCAAGAGTGTGTTATGTAGTGCCAAATGCATTAGCAGTTTTCTTTAGAGTTTGAGTGAAAGCTAAAAAATTTACAAAAATATTTGGTTGACCTTATAAGACTATAAGATCGTTTATTTTTATACTCGTTTTATTTACACTCGACAAATAAGGTAGTCATAGTATTGCGATTTGCGAGAAAATCTTTGAACTTCACGACATAACACGACTCTGCATTAAAGTAGATAATAATACTCTTTCTGGTGAACATTAAGATATGCAGAAACCTTTGTTTATAGTGTGAAATACTAGATACTTTCTATTGTCCATGCTAATAATATTATAAATGCGAAGTGAGAATGTGTGTCTGTTTATCTTTTACCTCTTCACGCTTAAACCGCTGAACCAATTTTGCTGAAATATGGAATGGAGATACCTTGAGTCCCGCGAAAGGACATAGGATAGTTTTAATCCCGAAAAAATGTACGGTTCCAGCGCGATAAACAAATTTTGGCGCAACTGAGTTGCGGGCATCCTCTAGCGTTAAAATATTTTACCATTTCTTTGTTTGTCGCAGGCCTGGAGGGACTTCTTTAACTTAGAATTTTTTCTGCTCTATCGTGCTATTTAGACGTTAAATAAAACTAGTATCTGGTTTCTATTTCACTGTATTTTAGGAGACAAAACTAAATATTACATTACTTGCACAAAACATTGACTCATCTAGTAATTTCAACGTACCAAACGAAATTACCTAACCATTACCCACAACATTTTAGCAATTTGTATGTTGACAATGATAAAATATTGCTTGAAGAAATTGACCCTCTATCTCGTGATTTCAACATAAACTTTCGCGGTGCATGTCCCGCGGCTCCGTGTGCTACCGGTGCGGTCGGCACGAACGCCATTTGTCTAGTGCCCGCGGCCGCCACGCCCACAGCTTCCACACCATAAACGTATGCAATTTATACGTGACACACGATTATCTGTACGTACAAAAATCGTAATGAAGTTAATACAGGTAAAGGTACAAGTGAATGTGGTAGTTTCATAAAAATAATTCGATGATACAACAGAAACCTTGTAAGAAAAGGCAACAAGTGAACTTTACATTTAATAAATATAAAATACTTACTCTTATTCATATTAATATTAAATTCACAAAGTTACTAGTCATAGCTTACTAGAATTATTATTGCTCGCAAGTTAAAACGTTGAAGTATATTAAACATAATTTATAACATTAAAATATTACCTATATTCGTTGATGAATGATGATGATAATGGTGTTATGGTAATAATAATTAATTTGGTTCATATTACAAATGAACTAAAACGCTTAACACTTGTGTTATTTGCAAAAGAGATAACAAAAACACACAAAGTAATCAACAGCTAATTACAAACCATGTATGATGCAAACAGAATTGCAAAACTGCGGCTTAAAGCAAAACTATCCCAGCTGCATGAGAAATATGAGCCACTTTTGCGTAAAAGGTAATTATTTTTTTCATGTAACCAACGGACAACATAAGCTGTGGCCTCCGGGGATCTATTGTAAGAGAAAATATTATTTTTTAACTAAAACATAATTAAATTCACACACGATGCTCCAAGAATATAGTTTTATCTGCTATTATGTTCATGCTTTAGGCTTCGAGACCACTTACGAGTTACGACTTACATTGTTGGGCACAATATTATTAAGTATGTTGAATGCGCCGACGTATCAAGTAATTGAAGTAGCTTCGTATTCTGGTATTATTAATATTTGAAGATTAATGATTTAAAAGCTTTTGGATTTAATAGGTATTGGATTGAAATTTTAATGGATTGAAATCAACCTGTCCTAATGGATGAAAATAAAAAATATATATGTATAGTGTCACTGTACTCTTAAAGATTGAGCAACGTACTGACCATCTTTAATCTAACTGTAAAGTTTCTGGGCCCACGATTCTTGAAGAGCCATTAAGCTGAGGAGTTTACGGTAGCATCTGTTATCAGATGTTGGGACAATATCGCGGTAGTTTCAGGTAGTGATATAAATCTGGAGATTGGTACATAACGGGGTAGGACGTGACCGGCCGGAGCGGCCCTTACCTTTTTCGTATAACTTTTATAATTGGACAAGATATTCGTGTCGCAGATATTATTTTGTTTATTGCGTGTCGATTCTTGGTATAAGGGTAATATTTTTTAAAACTTTTACGAAAATTCTGTAGGCTGTAGATGTTAACATTACTTATTGAAATATTGAAAGCATTGGTCTATTTAAATATCCAGTTCAAATTCACCATGAATTTGTACACTACAAAATATTCTCAATCATTGAATTTATAAGACAAAATAATATTATATTGGTTAGATATTATTAATTTGGCTCACACAACATTATTATGTTTTGAAATATTATTAAACTACAAATACTATTCGGATTATAATCAGTCAAAAGCATACTCTTGTGTGCCATTTATAACCGAAATTCTAACACAAATGCAACGCGTAAAAATACCCACGCATTCATCGTTACTCCTCACAATATTAATTGACGCTTCTCCTGGCAAAATTCCATCATTAGTTAAAGCACCGAAAACGTTACAGAAATCATTTTTTTTTCCACCTCTCCGTTTATACATCATAAGTTTCGCGTTTGTTTTAATAAATCATAATATTTCGAGCAGCGTCCTGGGGGAGAACCGCTGATGTTTTATTTGACGGCAGGACGTCTTTCATTTTGCCAAAGCTAAATATAATAATATTGTTTATGACCTGATATTTTTTGGCTCTCTTTTAATATTTAATCAGTGTCATGATTCTTTTTAAAAAACTTGCGATTTATGTTTTGCATTCCACAAATTGTGTCATTTGTTGAACATTAATTAGTGGCAAGGTGGAGCAGCTCATTAGGAATGATTTTTTGGTTTTAGTTAACGTTAATAATAATTGAAATTGTAAATGTTCATTGTGCATGTATGTGTTCAGGCAATGCAGTTAAATATGAACATAATTATTATCTTTTGTTTTTGTATAAAACTTAAAATGACGTCTATTGTAATATTGTTCTTCTAGTCTTATCAACCAAATTATACACAAAGTAAAAAGAGAGAGCTTTTTTATTGGAATAATTGAAAGATACGAAAACAATAATCATAAATACGCGTTCATGTCGAAATCGTGAATGGACAATTCAAATAAATATAATCGATTCGAATCGATTTCCAACAATGTGTTCGTTTCATCGATATTGCCCTATTCGACGATCGCCATTTTATTTTTCCGTCATTTGTTTTGTTGTTAATTGTTAGAGGTTATATTGAGCGCACTAATTTTACCAAATTCGATTTTATGAGTGCCGGTCAAATTTATTGTAGTTTAAAATCATGTTTTATAAGTTTTGTAGTTTGACTGTTTTATTTCTGTTGATTGTTTCATTTTCCAGGGGTGATTTTTAATAAACTAAGAAAATGTTTCTAATTAGCTTATAAAACATTAGGTACTTTATTAACACAAAATATTAACTTACAAAGTTTCAAAATGTCGAATCCAGACCGACACGTAATTTAAGTTACACGAGTCGAAACTACGAATTCTACGCGCTGTGTCCACAAAAAATATACCAAACTTTTTTCTAATATCCCGAGTTTACGTGGGTCGTGTTGCCTTTTTTATTTTTAAAGACATTGATTGATCGTACCTTATGCCACTAGGACCTCGGTTTATTGTTTTTCTAAACTTTTTTCGATTGAAACTAAACGCAATATCTTATTGGCTTTATTGAGATCGGTTTTATATTTCGGTTCATTTTTTTCGGGTCTATGTTCTTTTGAGGTGAATGAATGAGTTATTCATGTGAAACCTCTATGGTGGTTAAGTGTTGTGAACACTATGAAATACAGTAACCTGTCGCCAACAATTTTTTTTTTATTAAATAAGGGGGCAAACGAGCAAACGGGTCACCTGATGGTAAGCAACTACCGTCGCCCATGGACACTCGCAACATCCGAAGAGCTGCAGGTGCGTTGCCGGCCTTTTAAGAAGGAATACGCTCTTTTCTTGAAGGTTTGCAGGTCATATAGGTCCGGAAATACTGCTGGTGACAGTTCGTTCCAGAGTTTTACAGTGCGCGGCAGAAAGTTACGCGAAAATCGCACTGTGGAAGACTGCCACTCAATATACTAACAATATAATATTATCTAACTATTAACCTGTAAAATATAATTTCTATTATTATTACGTCAGCATAATATTATATCCCCGTATCCCGTCACCTATTTTGCAAATTATAATTTTTTCCGATTTAGATTTTTTACCTTTAGTTTATAATATTAATGAGATTTAATTGGTAATTTAGGTTTTTCACAAATATTGCTCTGGGGTTCGAATTGGCGAAAAATAATTTTTATTTGATTTTTATTTTATTGTTATTAGAATTTCTAGCTTCGATAAACCGGGTACTAATAACATAAGAAATACAAGATATCTATGAGCACACCTGCAGAGTGCAGATACGAGTTAAGCTCAAAGTAATTAATTTTGTTTTTAATCTCATTCCATGCAGCCTGCCGACTTGACCGAGGCAGACCACGAAAGCTGTAAATACTTTTTGTAGGCGCAGGTAAAAAGTTTTATGGTATAGATGAGCTTCGGCAACTTGAAGGCGAAAAGAAACCGGGTTCCGTATTTTGTAAAATAGTCTAGAAACTAGAAAGAATGACACTATAAAATACATTAATTTGTGTAGCGATTTGTTAAAAAGTTATAATTATAGTTAGTTATAATAATAATAATAACAAAATAAATGCTTGTAGCTGAAGCAGCTGCAACATACTACGACAATAAATTCTGCATATTTTTTAAGTAAAATGTTTAATTTGCCGATATACGGAACCCTAAATCCACCCCATATAGATTCCAATTTTATGAAGGTTTAAAAGCCAAATAATATATTAAAAGGTTTACGGCCTGCAGGCCTGATTAAATTTAATTATACGGTGATATCCATTTGTAGCTAATTAGTTTTGTAATCTATTATAATTTTATGGCAATTTTAATACTACTAATTGCTAAACTTGCTTAAAATCTCGGCCATATACATAATGTTATTCTATTTGATGTAGTGATATTACTAAGAACTATCTACTTCTGTTAAAAATATAATTTACATATTTTAATCACAAGTCGCTAATAGCAGTAAACGCCTCGTAATAATTAGTAATTATTACTGATACATCAATAACAACTTTTATTAGAAACTTATCTACTGAATGAAATTAATATCCTTTAGATTTTTCTTTATGGTTATGTGTTACATTTTTGCTTCACCTTATCTTTATCCCAAAATTGTAATGTATCACATTTTGGCCTCAGAATATCGTTATCCCAAAAAATCTGAGTTTCATTAGGGAACAGTCTGGACGGGTGACCAAACTTGGTGCTGAATTCGAATATTATACTTTCAAATCGTGAAATTCTCTGAGGGGCACTTTTTGTGACTCACGACCTTAAAAGTCACTACGAAACTCCAACCGTTGAGGCGACGAGCAAGGATAAAGAAAAGTATAATAAAAATCGAAATATAGTTAAAGCTAAATTCTAAACTTGATTTACCAAGGCTAAGCTTTTAAGTTTTAAGTTTTTAATACTTTACAATACCTATTTCATGTATTTTACCACCGATCTAATTTTAGCCCAGCTTTTTGCTTTCAGCCAAAAAAAATATATTGGGTCTGGTTTCATCCAGTTTGCAGCCTAAAGTGATGTTATCCAGTTATTCTTGTTCTGAATAAATAAAAGGTTTCGCACTTGTATAAAGTTTCTCAGCTTTATGTTATATCTATAAACGTTTACTTTTTATAATATTATGAACTTGGATGTACCTATATTGTATAAGGCCGTCCCTTTAGAGGGTGATAAAAATACTTTTAGCGACTATCGGATCCTGTCTGGTGGATTATCTTCAAGTAATTATTTAGCTATTAAAAGCAGATCGATTTACACTCTGTAGAAATGAATAACATTTCCGATTCATATCTTCGCTAAATAGACAGGAAATTACCACAGCCTTGTGAATTAATTTAGTTGTAAGTTTCTAATAAGTAATAAATATAGTTATTGCAAACTGATGTTGTCCAAATAATTAGGAATAGGTAAAAAGCTCATAGCATTCTTGTTATACAGTATTGTTACTTGTTACAGTTTACATAATTTCACCATCATTTACGAGAAACTTTTTGGTTAAATAACCTAATCAATACTATTATTATGAGGTTGAAATGAAATAAATATTACTCATGAATGTAATAAAAGTTCCTAATCACTATCTAATTCGGAAAGTTGTAATGGTAATGTTATATTTCTCGCAAATAACAAAGTAACGCAGCCCACACATCCATTTAATCAAAACTTTCGTAGTTCTATCTGTGATAGCCATAAACTAGAGCCTCTTATAATTTTCTTATCAGCACATCTGTTTGAGTGCCGACATAACTTTTTATCCCCTACATCTAACAAATATCATTGTTTCCTTTTTTACTTGCCCCGTCTCGCTCGGACTTTTTACGATAATTACAGCCTTCGATCTTTTATTCGTTTGAATATTTTATCAATCATCACCCGTTCGAGATTCTTTTAGTTTTAATTTAGTTTCTCTCTTTCTTTATACCGTTGTTAGAAAGAGATGGGCTCAACATTTGGGCTAGCTCGCATTCCCGTTGTTCGTTTCTTTTTATGGTTTCAAGTATTTTTAGATCTTTTGGTATCCTTTTTCAGATTAAACTGTTTTAAATAAATGTGTTCTAATGATAGTTCATTAGAGATAGTTAGAATGGATAACGGTGAAGTACTTATAAAATATACGCCTGTTGAAAGACATAAATTATCATTATTAACATTTTTATTTAGATTGATGACCACGAATCTCCTGCGTGGACCTGCTTTGGGTTTCTGGACAGTTCATTTTATCATCAGCTAATATCCATACTAATATAAATGCAAATTTGTGTCTGCTTATATCTGACCCTTCACACTTAAGCTGTTAAACTATTTAAAGAAATCTAAAGATACTTTTTCTGCCTGCGTGATAAACAAATTCTAAAAATTTGTTGATTTTAATACGAATATAACAACTATTAGTACACGAGTGTATTTTTTTTCTTCCCTAATATTATTAGAATATAATATTATAATATTTCCTACAAACACTACAAAGGCTGCGATCTTCGCAATTGCGACAAATATTTTCCTTTTCAATCCGTTCCTTTTAGATCGGAACACGATGTTTATGCTAATTCACCCTTCTGGTTTCAATAGCTGACCTCTGGCCCTGCGAATATGGCGCGGTAGTACATTACCTGATACCATTCATGATGTACTATGGTTTGTGTGAAATTTCTCATCACCTGACCGTTTCGTGAAGTTATTTGTAATGGTATATATTTAGGTAAGAGGGGTTAGGCTATATTCGCTACGAATATATATTTATAAAGTACATAAAATATCAGCTTTGGTCGATGAATAATTTTTTTCCCGGGCTATCATGTGCTTGTTGGATGTTATTATGCCTTGATGACTGTGCCTACTTCTCTGTAATTATTTAGGTTAGGTAAGAGTTAAGACAGTACAGACCTACAAGTACTTAAAAATTACACTAGCGTAATTTTTATCTGGTCAAATTTCAAATACAAATTATTTATTTTTGGGTTCATGGTCTTGGTAAATAGGCGATAACTAATAAATGCCTGTTCTTCAAATCACATTACAGGATAGCGGTAGAATAAATTCGGCTTTCGTAAAAAATCCTCATTGGAAAGCTGGTTGCACAGTTATTTTCTGTTTCTTCAACATACTGCACTTTTCTTTCTTTATTTATACTTAGGCTTGTGTCGAAACCGACAATGAAAGCCTGATAAGTTACATCAAAAAAACAAAAACATGCGTAACAATTTGCAACAAGATACTAATCAGATCTACACCTTACAAAATATAAATACAAATTTACTAGCCACCAGCAAACAGGATTTTCGATTGAGCAAGAATGGCGCTCACACAACCGAGTTGTGTTAGCACCACCCCCGCATCAGCCTCAAACCTGCGCCTCTCTGACTCCACCCGGGCACACTCCACCAAAGCATGGTAAATATCTACACAAGCAAACTCCACTGCAGTAGATTTCTAGGTCACCTGAAACATCATTATTCCAGTCAGTGCCGAGTTCCATGTTCGCAGGCGCTTTTCGACTTCCTTTCGGCACTGTAATACGGTTTCCTCTGTCCTTTCGGCACGACCGCTCGCGAAGATCTCTCACACAGATAAAATACTCTGTACTTTTTACTAGCTTGTCATGGTGTACACGACAAATTGTGCGTAGTTGTGTACTTTACATTTACTCCACATACTAACTAAACACCCAAAATTTGAAATTCATCAAGGATAAAGAAACTTCTGAGTACGAAGTAAACAATCTTTATCCAATTCGAACTTTTAAACGTATAAAAAGTTTCCCTATAAATATTCGAACATTCCCCGCAGACAAAATCCAATTCCGATACGTGGTTAATGAGATCCCGAGGTGGGAAAAGGTGGGAAAATTTCCCGGGGGAAAAGTTTATCATGGACCCTAATCAAATATGCTAAGTGAGTTTATAAATGTTGTAACCGACACTTTATGTGATTACCTGTTGAGTGTACACAGTACACAACAACATCCTTCATTGTGGTACAGTTGGTTAGAATTAGTCTACAAGATAAGTTAGAAACTAGAATGTAATAGTTATAATCTATATATATAAAATTATTGGATCTTCAATTGTGTCAGTAACGCTATAACCGATTTGGCTAATTTTAGTCCTTGACGTCCAGGAAAAGTTTTAAAGTGACACGAAGTTCACCGGGACAGCTAGTGCATTCTAAAAAGATTGTAGAATTAAACATATGGACGTAACATGGTAAAATGCTAATAAAAGTAATAAAACCAGTTTAAAAAATATAAACATAAACTATTGGACTAATACAATATTTTTTATACTGACTGATATTTTCTCTACAAAACATACTTAATATAACTGAAATTAGCACTAATACTAGGCAAAAGCAAAACTGAAAGAGAAGGAAAATAAACGATCTTAAAAAGTTTAGTCATAAAAAAATTTACGCCGTATAAAGCCATTATAAAACTATAGCAGAACATCAAAGATAGCATCGTAGAATATATAATTAACGACTAACGTGTCCTTGTTATTTGACTGGACTTAATTACCGTAAATTAGTTTTCTGTTGGTCATAAAAAGTTTTTTATAAGTATTAAACTTTATTCTTAAATAGAGGCTTAGCTTTTTGAAGTTAACTGTACTTACTTTCTATGTATAATATTAACACGGAAACAATCAATCATCGTAAACGACATCTTATTTACTGTAACGCGGTTACGAGTAGTAAAATAAAACAAAAAAGTTTGTAACAGGTATTCCAAACTACAGCACTTAATATGTTAGAAGTCGTTACGAATCACGATACATTACATCGTAACATTAATTTGGTGTGTAATGTATTTTAAGAATCATTATTTTACATACTTATATAACGATAAAAAAAATGAATTATTATTCTGTACTAAATTAAGGACGAAATCAAGTAAAGTGACTCCATTACACTAAAACAAAGATAAACAAAACTCAACTAGAATTTCTCGATGATAAAAAGAAAGAAAGAGAAGATAAAACATTTGAAGAACCGACACAATCTGTAACCATCCGACATGATGCATCGTCGAGGTCAGAGGTGGCTGATAAACAAGAAAAACAACCTGTCAGCACTAAATAGGTTGATGGTAAAAAACGCGGGTAAACATTTGTTTATAATATTGAAAGAGTAATTGAACTTAGTGTAGAGTCACGATCCAAATATTGAAGTTAATTAAAATTTCAGTTATAAAAGTAGTTCATATTTTATTTGTGAAAAAATAAAAGTGATAGTAATAAGCTGAAAAATGGAGTAAATAAAAAGTAGTATAAATAAAAAGTAGTCTCCTTGTGCAATCGGGTAAAATCCACATCCTAGTGTAGAGTAACTGATAACAGAATGATGCAAGATGTCTAAGAAACGGTTACAAGGTTAAAGCGGTTACTAAGTTAATTAGATCTCGATCAGTGAACTCGAGGTGAGTTCTGTATAGAATTACAGGTATATTTCGTGCTATCATGTTCTCTCTGTATCTGTTACCCTATGTTACGTTCGTTCGAATTAGTAGTTTTGCAAATCATTGCATAAAACCACTGATATTACGGGCATCTTGGGGTACAATCTTGGAAGGTAATCAATAAAAATCGGCCAAGTGCGAGTTGGACTCACCCATAAAGGGCTCCACAGCAGCTGCAATGAGGTTTATTTTTATGAAATTAAAAAGGTTTTTACTTATTTTTATATTTAAGTTGATTTAATGAAAGTTAAATTAAGGTTTACCATTTATGACGTATAAAAAAACTACTTGCTGGATCTCATTCAAGCCAATTTTCGTTGGTAGTTTTTATAGTAATATACATCATATATTTTGTAGACTTATCGTACCCCTTAGAATAGACATCTTTTAGACACAAATTTTACCAATTTGGAAGAGTCTCTTTCGCAAACTATTTAGGTTAGAAAAATATGATAATATAAGAGACCTCAATATGATTTTTGAAGATCTATCCTATTTGAACCTACGCGTATCGGGTATCTATATACCCCACACGCATAGGTTCAAATAGGTTCAAAGGTATGGCGATACTTTGAGTCCTGGGAGTGGGAAAGGACATAGGATACTTTTGATCTCGGAAAAACGTTCCTGCGTTATAAATTAATTTTGGTGCAACAGAGTTGCAGAAGTCACCTAGTTGAGTATTTTCGTAAAACCTTATTATATTCGAAACAAGTCGAAACGTTCAGAAACACGGAGCGGCATAATTGGACCCACAGCTGATGTTGTACATTCGATAGTGTCAGTTTTGAAGTTTCCTCTGATAAAGCACGTTCGAAGGGTGCGAAACGACTTCCTTTCGCGAATTTAATTAAAATGTGATGAGAATTTATCGATAAACCCGAAAAGTACTTTGTTGTTTGTGTAAAATTTTACATCACCTGTACACAAGCTACATAGTACATACCCTTTCGATATAGTATTTTAAACAATAAGAACTTATTTATTATTCGATTACACATTCAATTTTAAAGATTACACATAAAATATAATACGATGTGATTATATTTAAGAAGAAATGGCGTATTTTAGATTACATATGTTCATTTAGTTAAAAACGTATACCGTACGGACTTTTGAAATACATTGTGTCTCGTTTGACCAATATTCAGGTAACAGTATCTTGCACGCTTGAACAACTACCACAAAATATCAAATTAGATTTGGACCCTGACATGCCCTGACGTATGTCCTAACATCTTTGTAACGTAATAACTAATAAGTGTCGATAGCTCGACGGCTGTGAGAGAAATAATATGTTATGAGTTATGATCGTATTCCGAATATAGGATTAAAAATATCATTCATAAAACATGTGTAGGTACACATTCTAAGGGTATATACAATTATACATACATATATAAAAGATGTTTCTATTATTAAAATAAGTTTTATTTATCAAGGTATCCAATTTACATCGAAAGGGAGGAGGATTTGATCGTATAAAACTCTAAATTATGTCAAAAGAAGTCGGCTAAGTTCCAGAATGTATAAATCAAGCGAGATAAGCAAAACATTACATTCAGCGCGCAACCTTATCAAAAAGGCTTTCTTATTTTTTGCATCGCAGCGCGCAGTAAGCACTAAACAGGTACCATCGGTCACCAAATTCCAAATGAAGACACCATTATTTTAATGAATGAATTTGACAGACCACACCATAATAAAGTATTAATATTCAATAAATGACACAATGAAATTACCTCGAGCACACTTACAAGACAAAACAGTCATGATAGCGCATTATAAAACCATATCACCACGCGTTTCCGTTGATGGTGTTAGAATGATAAACTAAGGATATGACAACACCAAAGCTATTGTTTCAAGGTAACAATGCAGACAGACAGAAAAAATGTGGCGACGAAAGGAATAAATCTAAATTGCATTTAAGGAAGTGGTCTGATATTTTTTTATTATCTTACCTTGGGTCAAACGCTTACAATTAAGTAAGCGTAATAACTAATAATCAGTCTACCAAAGAATGTATTTACTCCTTTATCTTCAACACTTATATCTTTCACTAATATAAGTTGTCTACTACTCTCGATAATTACTACATACCTATTAATTATTTTGAGCCAGACATGATAAATTGGAACAATATTTAGTTACTAACCGAAATTAATCCTGAGACAACAAAGCTGGCATAGATAAAAAACGCCGCTGGGGTGCTAACTTAATGTTTGTTCGGGACAAAGTTTTATGCCGAGGACGTCCGTCGTCGTCCGGAATCTAGGCGCCACGTGCATTAGAATCCGATATCGAAACCAAATTGTACCCTAATGGAACATAAAAATATTTTACGTCGCATAAATTATCATCCAAAAGAACCGATGAACACATCCATAGACTTTATAACAAATACGCAGCGTATAATTTACAAGAAATTTATTATACACTAAATCACCGCTACAAATTTTTGTGCTCGAAAACTATAATTTAATTCCATAAACGTGGAATCAATTACTGTGGTAGATAAGTGTATTGTAAATTGAAATAAAACGTTTTCGAATCACCCTCTTGACAATAATTTTGCCCACGCCCGTCCAGAGTAGAACGCAACGGGAACGATTCGAAGGACACGAAGGAATAATGATATAGGTCCCTAAGGACGTACACAATGAGTCTGGGATAATAATAGTTGTAGATTTGAAAGTAATTTAAATATGAATGACGCCCTCCCGCGCGGTCCTCATAATAACAAATATGAAGTCCCATTTATATGTCCCCCCGATGATTTTGACTCCAGTAACGAATCGTGTTCGGATTGTTGACGGTAATTATGGTATATTTGAAATACGTTATATTATGTTCGAGTATGGGAGTGAATGTTTTGTCGAACATTACTTTGTCGAATTACCCTATCACACGTTCGGTTATTTACAGAATGTGGTGTAATATTTTGGATGTATAAAACGGGTAATAGTATCACGACGTTTAACTGTTACTACTTTTTTTATTGTTATTTATGGTGATAAGTTTTACCATTTAACTTCTCCTAGGAATTTCATTTTTATTCATAACAAAACAAAATATGCATCGTAGATAACACGTCTACAGAACATATTCCTTACAGCAATGCGAAATTCTGCAAAGCTATCGCATTCAAATTCCAGATAACTGTCTGCATTTAGTTCCTCAAAGCTCATAAATAATCCACGCCGTCTGCATAGCACTTTCACGAGGAAGATACAAGGATATTTGGCAAACAATCACACACGACAGCTTTTATCGATCCGCATTTTTGCTCCCTCAGCGATACATTTGACGGTTTTCCATATGCAAATTAGTGTGTCCCCTCTGTAGTATTTGTTTTGGACGTCTGACCGTCTGTATGGCGACACCTAGATTTATGTGATGGATTTTAATTTGTACGCTTCAATTTTTGCTGTCCAATTTATCGGAGTAATTGTTTTTGTAAATGTTGCGCGCTGTGACTTTTTCAGCGTATCGACATTGTTCGTACTTTTGTTAGTTCAGCATAATGAAATTTGTTCCTTGTGTGAATTGCATGAATCGACTTTGATTTTGTTTTTGGCTTTCTCGTATACTTACGTTGCCCAACTTACTTTAAGTATAACAAAATGTCAAATGAACTGTCAAATCCCTAGTTAAATGGACGCCATATTTGACGATAACCTTAACCTTAACTTTAACAACGCCTCTGATGCAACCCACCCTTAGAAACAACAGGTTAACTGAAGATTTAGGTAAAATAGTATTTCTCAAAAATATAATAAATATAATATCATACTTAGCATTTTAAATCCGTTACGTAGTTTCAGGAATTCTACATAATAGGTATTCTGTCTGCGATTCTAATATTCCGCATACAATAACTCAATACGAAACGCATTTGTTCACAAAGGAATCACACGAAATCAAAACTAGCACCGAATTGACATTCTCATAGTCACGTCGGCAATCCGGAGTGACTTGACACCGGCGTGACAGTGTCGAAGCGGAATGATTTTCCATTTCGTTCGAGAGGCAAACGGATACAGCATTTGTAACGAATAAACGATTGCTTGTATTACCCGACTGCTGCAGGTTATGTTTTTTGAAAGTTATTGTGTGAAATATGTACATATTTATAATTGTTTGGCAAGCTCTGCAGCCTGATAGGCATAATAGATTTTAGCTTGAGATATGTCGTCAGATTGGAGCTTATTGTGAAAGTGAATATCAAAATAAAGAAAAAAATATAAAATTACATACTTAGTTAGAATCAGGCATTACTTTGCGGAAATCCATAGCTTAAAATTTAATATAAAAGCTATATTTACAATTTAAAAAAAAATTACACAATTAAAAAAAAATCACACTAACCGAAAAGAAAATAAATTATTTAAGGGCCCGGGTTACCCTCGAAATTTTCATACATTCTTAATACCAAAATCATTTTCTCATACTAAAATATTTAACATGTTTGAGTTATTTTTCAGCTTAAGATAGTAATTACCGAGGGTCCTGAACAAATTTTTTTTACAAAATATTTAAATACTAAAAAAAAAAATTTTGTGTTTAAATATTTTTTAGTAAATTTATTACTAAATATTTAAACACCAAAAAATAGACAAAAACACTAAAAAATATATAAATAAATAGTAAATTTACTACAAAATATTTAAATTATAAAAAATATTTTTTAAAGTTTAAATATTTTGTAGTAAATTTACTATTTATTTATATATTTTTTAGTGTTTTTGTCTATTTTTTGGTGTTTAAATATTTAGTAATAAATTTACTAAAAAATATTTAAACACAAAAATTTTTTTTTAGTATTTAAATATTTTGTAAAAAAAATTTGTTCAGGACCCTCGGTAATTACTATCTTAAGCTGAAAAATAACTCAAACATGTTAAATATTTTCGCATGAGAAAATGATTTTGGTATTAAGAATGTATGAAAATTTCGAGGGTAACCCGGGCCCTTAAGTCATTGGATAAGAGTATTATGTTACAATTTCAATAAAATAAAAAATTATTAAAACTTCTAAAGGGCAAATAAAAAAGACAACAAATGCTAAAATTTTTTTTATTTATTTTCAACAAATAATAAAATGTAGATACAGAGATAATTTTGAGTGAATATAAAACAATTTACAGCGTGTTTATAATGTCGCAGACACTGACACAAAGTGAGCCGAGGCGACGCGACGTGACATAAAATAATTTCAATGCAAATAAATTGACGCGCCCCGGGCGTGCACCGAAAAATATCATTTTGCACTTGAAATTGTCACGTCCGTGTTCCCGTCACTCGGTGTATAACAAGCGTGTTTGTGTCTTGCGTGCAGCGTGACACAGGGCTTTGGGAGTTGGGTTTGGGAGTTAATAAACGTAAACGATACGTTAAATTAATTGGTTTTTAAAGAATACGTTCATTGAGTGTTGAAATTGTAAAGATTCATCTGTTATCGTATCGTAATAAATAATCGTAAACCAGAACCAGAATTATTATCTAATATTTAATTAGATAATAATTCTGGTTTACGATTCCTTAACTCCGATGCTTCTACACGCTCCGCAATCGATTCCAAATCTCAAGAACTTTTAATTAATATTAATCTAATTAACATACGTGAGGTTAATAAAGGCATCTTTGATGATACCATATGAGGCGCCGGGCCTAAGGCGCTTCATTAAAAATTTTCAAGTCTATGATTGAGCAATCCTCGTCTTGCGTAAGGTCTTCTCCATCAGTTCCGATACCATCGCTAACTGGAAGAGTTTAGATACTAATGAGCTCGTTATAAAGTTGCAAAGCGTAGTTAGTTGGTTCGAATAAAATGTGGGAGCGATTTCGTTTTGATCAATCTTCGTAAGTCATTCGATGTCTATAGCTGGTCATTCACCTTTGCTTTGCGAATTAATATCCTAAACTATTATAATTATGTTTTTATTGTACACATCATTTGTATGCTAATTTATTATAGTGATTAGGGAAGTGGTGTATTAGTTATTCCTATAGTTAAAATGGGCTATTATAGTCTGCAATAAATGTATTTTATTTTATTTTTTATTTTATTTTTATAAAAAACACAAAAACATAAATACCACTTGTACTGTCTAAAATAATGAATTTAAAACTCAATTTATTTCAAATCAATTCATAAGTTAAATATTACATTACATATTAAAAAATGTAGAGTGGACACCGTTCTATTTATACCTAATCCGATGGAACATTGCATTGTAAGTCGGAGCACTATCAGACAGGTTCGCTCGTCCATTTAGTGCTGATTGTGAATATTTAAAGGAAATAAAACGCTAGGCCTGACCTGCTGACACAGTTCGCAAATTGATTCCAAATCCAATTTGATCTAGAGCCAATTCTATCCGACCACAGATATTTTATCGATATCAAATGTTGAGCCTGACTTGCGTCATATCTTCCTTGCTGGTTTTTGCTGCAGTGGTCTATATTGTATTTGACAGCATGGATAATCTACTAAATCTTTTTGTTTTAAAGTTTTAAAGTGTTACATATAAATTATCTGTTTTATTCCTGGTTTATCTTTCATCAAGAATTATTATTCTTGGCATATAATTTTACTAGTGTGATGGTCAGATACCGGTCTACGTTTATTTTCTTCATCTTGTTTCCAATTATTCGTCTCATTTCAAATTTTACCATTCATCTCAATCATCATCAATCAGGGAATCTGACGAAAATAGAAGCAGCTCCTCGCTCTTATTTTAATCGATATTGCAAATGGAAGTGCGCAATTGATGAATAGTGAACAAAGAACTTACGTGAAAGGCGTAAAGGGCGTAAGTATTTAACTTGTACCATTGTTCGATAGTTCTCACGATTCTGCTGGAGCTCTCTCCTAATTAATTGAAGGCGACTTTTCATTCGGAGTCGTGGGTGGTGCGAACAATTACTGGGGCGTTTGAAATCACCATGTCATACGATATGAGCCCTGTCCCACAAAGGGTAAGGGCGTGAGTCACAGGAATCATTTTAAAAGGCTTCCTTATGAAGGGTCGGTAAAAAGAACGCATGTGTTATACGAAATTAAAGTTTTTAATTTATTTCGTGCGGAGGTTTCCCTTGTTTATTTGCACGACTGTAGACATAAAAGCTTCGTCTTTTTGTCGCTTAGCAAATTATTATTTTTATTTTGATTAAAAATAACGGTATATTTTTCTTGATGATACTTATTTTTCATTTCTTTAATCTTTCACATGGTAGTAGTCGTTTGACATTAAATCACATTATGATAATAAATATACATTGTAACTATTATTGTCGGCATAGTGCATCAAATAAGAAAATTTAAATGAACGCACACGAATGTCTCTAAAACTTTATCATGCACGTGAAAATCCTCTTTTATTTATTATTTTATGCACGCGAATTGCGGAATTCAGCTCTAATTAATATTTAATTTATGAAGCTGTATAGAAGTTTTCGGTTGAATAACTCTCATATTTCACGCCACACATTAGATTTCGGCTCCAGTTTTTGATTCATTAATTGAACGTGGAAATTCTCGAGGATTCTAGAGGATCCGTTTGCATAAAGTAAGCATAAATATTGCGCGGTTTATCGCCTGAGCCGTGCGCATTGTGGCGAGCGGAGAGTTTTTATCAGTCGTAAAAATAGGTCAGCCTGCTGTGGAAGTGAACTTTTTTGCTTTTCCATTTTTGTTTAGTAGTTCATTTTTGTTTTTACAACCGCATGATGCATTTGGGTATTACTTCACTCGTATTATATTTTGACTCTACATCAGATTATTTCATCAGAAGCTCTAAAATTTTGATCTTATATTTTATAGCACAAAAAACTTAACCAAAATAATCGGCCAAGTGCGAGTCGGACTCTCGCACGAAGGGTTCCGTACCGGTATAGAGCGAAAGTAGACAAAAAATTGTGTTTTTTGTATGGGATTAAATATTTACATTATTTTAATTTTATTATTAATAATTTATTAAAGTACAAATACAATTAAGTGTTTTGTGAAAATTTCAAGTGCGTAGCTGTTACCATTATTTATTACGAGCAAAATAGGCGAAAAAATCACGTTTCTTGTGTGGGAAAAAATAAACTTAAAAATAAACTTTATTTTATTTTTAGCATTAATTGTTGTTATAGCGGCAACAGAATATATACACAATCTGTGAAAATTTCAGAAGTCTAGCTATAGCGGTTCTTGAGATACAGCCTTTTTTTTTGCGGTTCTTGAGATACAGCCTGGAGACATACAGACGGACAGACATCGAAGTCTTAGTAATAGGGTCCCGTTTTCACCCTTTGGGTACGGAACCTTAAAAACATCTAATGTTCTAGTTCAAGATCTCAGGGGCCGTACCATGAAACAGTTTTGAGGCTCAAACAATCGTACGAGAATGCCACGTCCTACTTTAACAAACAAGAAATGACGTTGTTAGAGCAGGACGCGGAATTTTCATTCGATTGTTTGAGTCTCATAACGATTTCGTAGTAGGCCTACTGAATAGGAAATCTGTCGTCAAGATACATTGTCATTTGGTCTTTAAATGTCTTTAATGCCTCTTATCAAAAAATTGGTTCACACATAACAATACTATTTAAATACAATTTAAATAGTTCCCGCTTTCTTCAGTAGCATGGTCACCGTCTTCAGGAGTCAGGACTATTCGTATTTCACGGTCTGCATTTAATAGCCCAGCGGTGCCCGATAATTTTATTATTGGTGGATTTTTCCTCCTCCACCGATGATCTTCAATAAAAAATAATAGTGAAAGGCGCATCGGGTGGTCTGTGAATTTTTTAATTGACTGTATATAATGGCATTATTTATAGCTTCTGCTTTCGTAATTATTATTTATTGGAAACTGTCATGAACTTTCTTACCATCCATAACTTTTAATTATTTTATAATATAATACCTACTGCAACTTAATTATTAATAATGTATCCGTGGCCTATTAGATATGTGATTGGCTAATCGGAGGTCATGGCTTCGATTACTGCGTCGGAATATAATATAATATTTTTTAGTTTTTATAAGACAACGTTGCGTAGGCTGATTGTTTAGTGCGTTGCTTTTTGCGTTGGGTTTATAAGATAAGTTTCAGCTAGCTTCGCTTCAATGAAACACAAGTTTTTACTGCATTAAGTTATAAAGCATTTATCTCGCAGTATTTGATAGTATAGGATACATTACGTTTAGAGTTTAGATTCAAAGTGTAAAAACTAAGTTAGCCCCAGCTGTTTGCTGGTCAAACTTTTATAATAGACCACTAAAGCCGAGTGAAGGCAGACGTCGACATGAAAGTTAGCCGGCAAGTTTTAAGCCCCGCCGTTTTATGTACCGGATATGTCCGTAATCTAGATCGGAAACAACACAACAAATATTTTCTAAAAAAATCCAATTCCGTATAATTTTTTATACCATCTGAGAAACCAATTCAATGGTAAATGCCAGGACGTAATTTTATGAGCGATGACCAACGTAACATACACATACGTACAAATCGCACGGTAAAACTCTGGAAATATACTCTATGTGAAATTTTCCTGACAAAATGATGCTCGCAAAATACCTAATCGTTTTAGTTGAATTATGATAAGCTCGTAGGAAAATTAGTCGCCAAGTTAACGCACCGTGAAATTTAATTGGCCATAATGATATTGGAAATGCTACCAATTTAAAAAGATGACTTTATTAAACATAAAACGTAACAGGATTCTAACGTTAGTGGCGCTAATACTAAGGTCCTGGGGTCAGGGCTGTGGGTGAGTACAATAAAATAAAACGGTTGAACGAGTAGATCTGTACAATGGGGTTCAAATCGATTAGTAGCGCGATAATAGTGTTAACATTGTGGCCACCATTACCAGTAATGTGGGACAGCCTCCACGATTTTTAGAGAGCAATTTTGTTGATGGTATAGATGAAGTATTTCCTCATACTTAGTTTATATTCTTATAAAAAATCGAAGTGTTTCCTTCTAAGTTATAACTTATACTTGTATTTAAATGTATATTAAAGTAGTATTTTTTTCAGCTAGGTGGTCATAGCATTGTAGTTGAGGTATTTAATAATACCCTATCAAATACCACCTGAATATATTTATTAGCACAAAATAAGAACGTGAAGCTACTAATAACTGCTAAGGATATAATATTTGGTAGTTAGCTCCTAAAGAAACTCCTTTTTATAGAAAAATGTTATTTTCTCAGTATGTATAGAAACTATTTATCCTGGAAATATTAATTTTAAAAACGCCGATAAAATTATTCTTAATTAGTAATATGAAAGTAAGTAACTATTTTGAAATAGTGTCATTGATTGTTCTGAAGGTTATTAGTGGAAATTTGTATTCAAGATGATCGAAACACACTCTTCTTGCACTATTTTTTTATCTATAGGTAACAATAATTGTAGCAAAATACACGACCATATTTTAATATGTCCTTCAATATTAAAACTGTTGGTGTCACCACTAACCCTATAGTAGATCATTTGCATCGATCAAGCCCCTAACGCTAAGCCTTATAGATAACATTTGGATTACTAGACTGTTTTACTTTATTTACCACTTCTGATGTAAATTATATCTTAATCATAATAATACAACGTGAAATTTTAGTGGTTGTTTTCCCGCAGCAGAACGATTTACCTATAGTAGTACTATCGAACCATGCATGTTATTTTTAGAAAATAAAAAATATTTTGTATGACGTATTAAGGTGACGCCTTGATAATTTGGCTGTAGCGATGTCCATTTTTCTCAGCAATGGCTAAAGCTAAGAAATTAAAGTTCACTGTCAGTATTCATCATGTCTTTGTCTTTGAATTACCCATAGCATAACACGATTGGTCAACTTTTATAACACAGAATAATCAATCAAAAAGACCTCTGTAAAAAAAGGGATTCCTATTTTGCCAACAGAGGAGAGTGATATAAGCTTCCAAAATTTGTACATAAATCGGTTCTAGTATACACTTTAATTTGTCCATAGCTTATATGAAATGTATTTATGGTTTTTAAATTACGCGACAAAAACCATTTTGTCGCTACGCCCTTTCAATTTTTTGCTGTTCCATTGCTTGTTTTCTATGAGAGGCCGGGCCAGCCTCGCATAGAAAACAAGCAATCTCAAACACATCCAACACGGTTTTTTACTTTAACATGGCGTCACCTTAAGGAAACTTTATGCCGATAGGCGCGAGTTACTATGGACCCGACCGAATTTTTTATTTTTATTTTTTTCGATCGATTTGAACAAAAAAAACTTTACAAAACTATTGTACTACTGAGATAGAACCATTTTACTGCGGGAAAACAACCATTAAAATTTCACACTGTATTATGATGTGTCCCGGATTATTTTTGTAATTATTGAAGCAAAATAGTTAAAATTGTTTGTTTTGAAATCCAGAACTGGCACGAAACATCGAATACTGTGCCCAAAATGGCACACTAAAAATCACAAGATTTACGTCGAATTTTGAGCACAAGTTAATAGAGAACGCGGTGTAAATGAAATAACAACACAAAGCCACAACAACAATACAGAAAAATAAATCATTCATAAGTCAACACTTGGATTCAAAAACTACGGCCGATGAATCGCTAACATTAAATTTGCCCCTTACAAAGGATAAGGCTTGGCCCAAGAACAATTAATATTTTTTGCAAAATATTTAATACTTAAATAACGTCTGGAATCAAAAAGTTAGCAACCACTAAAAAGTTTTACGTGTAAGTTTTTCCACGATTGTTTACACTTTACAAGTTATCATTAGAATAGATAGATAGATATTACATACTTCAAATAGTGAACAAAGTATTATTTTAGTTGTCAGTAATATTTTATCCAGAGAGGCAATTATAACTTGAGGAGAAGAAGAAGGTTTTCTTTGCATAATTTATTATTACAATAAGTTATGTCGTAACTAATGAACAATTTAATTTTATCATAAGCTTAAATCAAAAATATTTTTAACATCAGTTCATTATTAAGCTCATCTAAGTCAATGGATAATGGATATAATATTCTATCCGCTACAGCATGCGTCTAGTGTTAATAGCTATTTTATAATATTGGTGTTAGTATTTTAAAATATTTTGGATTAATATCTAAAATAAATAATCTGATAATGATTACTAAGCGCATGTTGCAGCGGAAAGCGGATGCAATATAGCTTATGTCTTGAACCAAACATTACAAGTCGTCAACAAAGCTCTCAGCGAATTTGTTAAAAATAATAACCGCACAATAGTTTGTAATGTTCATTGGGACGCAGTTTGTCTTCTTTGAATTGTATTGTTTTAGCGAATTAAAATGATTCAATTCAAAACAACGAAACGCTGCAGTTCATTAAGAACTGTACTGCTCTCAAATATGGTTGAATCTTGCTTGGGACTCTTATTTCAATTAGGTTTTGGTGTAAAATTAAATTTACCTCCACACCTTGTCTGACTACGAATGCTTTTTTAGGGTTATATAATATAATATACCCAATGCGTAAAACTGAATCCTTTTACTGTGACTTTTTTAGGCATATAATATTATGTTTAGTTGTAGTACTTAACTCAATTAAACATAATATTAAACCTCAAAAATAAAATGTTGACAAAAACTCTACAACTTTTCTGTTCAACTCTTTTTTTATGAAAATTAACTAAGAAAACTTCTGTAAAGATGCTGTTGTATGATGTATCTAAGGACCACAGAAGTCTTGGATTTCAAATTTCGAACATGATCGGACCAGTGAATGTACTAGGATTGTAGCAAAATGTAGGAGCGTGCGTTGTTTATCTATTGTGGCAAAGATAAAATTAAGTGCTGTTCGTTCCTGCTCAAGTCTGCGCTTACAGACAGTCCTATCAACTATCAATATACAAGCATAAGCGGCGCTAAATAAATCGATGTGTTATTGCAAGTTGATTGATGAAATAAAACGGTTAACAAAATGATGTCTCTGTTGTTTTCGACTTGAAAGTTAAACCATGTAATTTAGGATAAAGTCTAGTTACAGGATAGAGGAAAAATGGGGACGATAATAATTGGTATCCGACTTGACATGACATTTCGGAAATAAGATACAAATATTTTTGTACGAGCCAAAGAACACCACTACCACCACTTCCAGACACCTTTGGTCAATGGAAGAATTTCTCTACGTTCTGTGCCAGAACTGTACAAACGACTAAGTAATTAAAGATTACATTTCGAAGCAAACTTTAAAGTACAACATAATCGCGATACACGCTTCAAATATTTGAAAATCTTAAACACCGAAGTACTTTCGCGAACAAATAAGGAGAATTAGCGACAAGACATTAATACTCCGTAAACACACGCAGACAAGAAATCACTTAAACTTTCATGTGTTTAAAATATTTACTCGCGTAACACAAACTTGTCGAAGTAACATTTGTAGCACGAAAATTACCAAAACATGAGTAAACGTGCAAGGAGATAATGTGTGACTTGAAATTACTGACAAGAAACAAAGTCTACGTCAGATACGGCGATGTTATTCTATGTAATAATCTTCATACAGATTATAGTAGAGTAGGTATAGAGCCGTAAAAGTAAAACAACTAATATCATTACTATACAAAGTTGTGAAATATTTAAAAGCAGCCTAGAAAAATGAAACCTACGGGCATATTCTACAAGTGGCTTATTATCTTATTATGCCTGCAAAATCCACGAAGGAGATTGTAAATTGTTAACGTAGTAATCATGACTTAGACGCTCAAAGCAGCTCACAGAAGGTATGTTTATTTGTAATTCAAGCAACCGAAGCAATAAAAGTACGCAAATTATTATTCCTTATATTTGCATACTGTGCAGTATGGCACGATATCAAATGGAACATTCCAATAGCATAATCTACATTGCGTTTTTGTTTCCCCGCTTTCTGCGCCCGCTGCATCCGGCTCCGCAGTGTACAGCGAATAATTACTGGGGTAGAAAATCAATATTATGTGCGGAAAGCTGGATAGCATTGCATTAGGCTTTATCAGGAGCCTTATCGGACGCCGGTATACGCTTCAGTGAGCGCATTCGCTAATCGCTGCATCGTCTCTCCCTATAGATTGCTTGGTGGATAATACCATGAGGGTCTCGTATCCGGATGAAGGGACAGACAGATTAGGTACAATTTGCCAGCGTTGGCAAAATAAGATACTTTGATTGAGAGATTATAATATCGACGAGAAAAGAGACCTTATTTTTATCCATGTAAGAAGTATTTTTGACCGATAATGGAGAAATTGATTGCGTCAAGAATTTCATGCCATTTTTGATGAGTTGATGAAATGACAAGTCTAAAAGGATCAAAGATATGAAAGTACAAAATGTAATTTATTCCTATGGAATTCATTGGTCTGGAATCTGGATGCAGGTGAATTCCGAATCTACAATGAATTATCATTGAATTATATTAAATTTATTATTAGATAATCAGTATCCATACTTAATACTTCCGTACTTAGTATTATAAATGCAAAAATGTGGTACTGTATTTCTTTTGTATTTTCACAAACCACAATATTCTACCTTCACTTTCTTCAGTAATTGAATCGATTTAGAAAGGATACACTTCAAATCTTGGGAAAGGACACACGATAGTTTTTATCGTGACTAAAATTATATTATTTATCAACACTTCTAAAATCTATGTAAGTACATTTGATTATTATTACGATCACAAAAACATCAATAGGCATTAACGTCAGTAAAGAACTATTTCAAAAACAGTGACCGATGACAAAGATGTAATACATACGAATTCTCATCTCATGCAATATGCTTATAGAGTCAACCTTTAGCAGTAAGGTCGTATGTATTATGCATATGCCCTAACTGGAATCAATCGGGTTCCATAATGCTTTCGGGATACAAACGACCGTAACGAGAGAAAGCTTCGCCCTTTGAGAGTGCTACAAATGGAAACATATTATGCGAGACCCTTACGACTTTATTGATATGTTTAACTGACGAACTTTAGGCTGTACAAACTTGGGAGTATATTTTAATGGAATTCCATAACAGTTCGATTTTCTTGTACGTATAGTTAAAATGGGGGAGACGAGGCACTAGCAATCTGGCCTGTGAGTAGTCTGCAATATGGAAAATGCTTGCAACATCTTTTATTGATTGGAACTCCTATAAAGGGACAGGCTTTATATAAAACTTTAGTAATATACTATACATTTAGCATATCTAAAATTTTGCAACCTTTTATGAGTTCATAGCAATTTTCCGAAAATCTACATCACTTTTAACTGAGTGACATAATGCACTATTAGCTTGACTACAAACATTTGTATTTTATTGCCAATCGTACCTTGTATAGAAAACGGGAGAATCCATTAAAGTTTTTGATACAAGTCAATAATTAATGCTGTTTCCCGTATTTTCGCCTAAAATATAGAGTTTGTTTGTTGCCTGAGAATTGCAAGGTTTGTTCGATTAATATAATTAAAATTTGGTTTGCATTATTTCTATATTAAAATAGCTTGTAGCTAACATTTTCTCTGCTTTTTAAACTTACAATATTCACACCTATTAAAATAGTTTAACATGGTTAAACTCACCTACAATATAAAATGCATTTTTCTAGACTTGCGATGAAGACCAAAGGATTGCTCGAACAAAAACAGCGCTAATTAATCTGCAAGTATTAAAAAGGTCTGTAAAAGTTCCCATCCAACTTCTGAATGTTTGCAAATAGTTACCAAACCGGGAAAAAATACGAACGAACATTGTTTACCCGGAGCAACGTTGCATATTAAAAATTTTCAGTCCGTTCCGTTCGAAGAATTCTTGATATACATTCGTTAAAAGTTGCTCCACATAAACTAAGTTATTATCAAACCCGATATGGTAAAAATATTGATGAGTGACCATAATGGACGAATATAATGGTTCACGATGTTAATGAAAACATAATATACGAAAGTATATCTCTGTTTTTCGGTCTGTCTTTAACCTATTTACGCTGTAGCCACTAAACCTAGTTGCGGGCATCATAGGTCTTAACACATATATAAAATTCTCGTGTCACAATGTTAGGCCGCGTACTCCTCCGAAACGGCGTTACTGATTTTAACCAAATTTTATATGCATATTCAGTGGGTCTGAGAATCAGCTACTGGGTACTTTTAATATTGATAAGTGCATTTGTTGAATAAATAATAGTAAATTATTACAACTCGAGACTGACGGCGACCATTGTTTGTGCGACGGGATCGCGATGGACGTTGCCACGTCATGGTGACATACTTATTAATTAGTCACTTCAATAAAATAATAAGCGAAATACTTTATATTATATTATGGCAAAACAACTTTGCCAGGACAGCTAGTATCTATATGTAAATATAATATAGTTCACGTGATACATTTACAAAATAATATTATGGTGACATCATTAATTGTAAATATTCAAAATTTAACCCCTCCCATACTTCTGTTCTATATTTTAGGCAACATAAACAAGAAGAAATAAGAATTCATACACAGTTCTATTTAATAAGTAAACAAAATTTGGTTACGATCAAAGCGGGGCAGCTGCTTCCTTACATCTTAGCTGACGAACATAAAACGAGATCCCTACACGAGTAAGGGATACGGGCGACATGTTTATTAATGTCCCATATCGGGGACACTTTTCATCACTTTCAAGAACTGAACTTGAATTTTCAGAAATTAATTATTTTGCTTCCTTGGTAGTTCCAAGTCTTTCGCGTAGGTCGTAGAGTGTACATGAAAATAATAAAAAAAAACATTATTCCTTTTTAGCACGTTCGCGCTTTTATAAGCTTGGGCTTTATGTATGTAACGGAATCTTTGAGCAAAATTTTTACCTATCACCAGCAGTCTAATCAATTCGAAACTTTGCATACGTATTAAGAGCCAATAATAATGCAATAATAAGTTAAAAGTGTTTGAAAAAAATGGTTCTTATAAACTTTTATTATTATCAATCACAAGGTGTTCCATAATATATTTTATTGCGTTTAAAGACTTTGCAGAATAAATACACTCTTGAATATTAGCTATGTGCTAAGGTGCTTCAGTATGAAACAGCCGATATTTTTCAACCAGGAGAGTTGCTGGCACAAAAAGTATTCAGTGGCTCTACCATGAGTTTCAAGCTATACCGCCTATAGTATTTATTGATACTCGATACCGACTACGTAAATATTTCGATTTTAGTTCCGCAAGTGACCGCTAAGAGGCGCTGTAAAATTTGCCATACTAAACGTAGTCGGTATCGAGAATCGATAAAAACTTTAGCTTTAAACTCAGGAGTGTTCTGTAGATTCTCGAAAATGAATAAATATTCCATCGGATGTTTATTTAATGACATATTAATAATTATGACTACACCAACTCGTATCGAGAGCCAAAAATATCTTCATTTAATGTAATAAAGCATTTATTACATTAAATGAAGATATTTTTGGCAATATGAAATTGCTTTAAAGCAACAGCATAATTTTATACGATAAGCAAATAATATTTCGTTGCAAACATAATTAGTTCGTCATCGAGTAATTGGCAATTTTGATTGATGTAGATATTCATGTACACCACGGTATGGATGATTTTCAAGTCGAATCATACTAGTAATAAATAAATCACAAATGTCGAAATGACATAATATTATGTTAATTTCAAGAGAATTAGAGTCGGCTTAAATGTAATCGTACTTTGAAATGTGGTAATTGTAAGGATTAAAATTATAGAGAAATAAATACCACCCGCAACTCCGTTGCATCAAAATTTGTTTATCGCGGGGTAACCATACATTTTTAAATTTTTCCTAGATAAAAAATATCCTATGTCCAGGGACTCGAAAGTATCTCCTTTTTCTCATTCAAGATGTTCAAGTATGTGTGGTACACAGAGAGGTACAGAAGAGGAATTACAGCCGTCTGAATAATTATAAATTTAACTCCCTGAAAAGGACATAGGGTATTTTTATCCCGTAAAAAAGAACGGTTCCCGCGCGATAAACAAATTTGACAAATTTCAGTCATCTAGTTCTCTATAATTTTAATCCTCTACATTTTCGCATTTCTAATATTGATGTGGATTTAAGAAACTAGCTTTATTATATTATATACTAGCTGTCCCGGCAAATGTTGTTTTGCCATATAAAGAATTCCTACTTCATCAGTTGATACAAAATCTTATCCCCTCTTTTGACCCTAACAGGGGTGGGAGGGGGGGGGGCGATTCTATACACCAGATGTTAAGTTGGAAAACACAGTAAGTAATATGAAGTAAGTCCAAGAAAAATGTTTGATATAAAATCTGACCTCCTTTTTGGTCCCCTTAGAGGGGTAGGGGAGGGGGATTTTATAAACCAGATGTTAAGTTGGAAGCAGACAAATATATCTGCGAAAACCGTATGCAAATCGGAAAAGTAGTTTTCGTGTTATATACAAAAGTTTGATACATATTCTGACCCCTCTTTTGTCCCCTTAGAGGGGTGGGGGGAAATTTTTTTATACACCAGATGTTAAGTTGGAAGAAGACAAATTTATCTGCGAAAACCGCATTCAAATCGGATCAGTAGTTTTACGTGTGATGCTGGAACAAACATACAGACAGACAGACAGACAGACAGACAGACAGACAAAAAACTAACCACAGTTTTGGCTTCTATAGCGATGTAGTAACACCCCCTGCTTATTATTTTTTGAATATCTTTAATGTACAGAATTTTCATTGCTACAGTTTTATTATATTATGTATAGATGTAGTAGAATTTGGACACTATTTCTAATTCCGTTACTTCCTCAATCCTCAGTTTGAGCTGTCTCCCGCTAAAGTATCAAATTGATTTCACGCTCACTCCATGGACGTACAATATCTCAAAGTGTCACGCACCGTCCATACCAGGGGTATGGCGAATCGAATCCAGCCTCTATGATTTTACACCCGTCTGCTGGTCTGGTAAAACCAGAAGTCCTAGCAACACCAGAAGTAAGACTAGGACTTGACAGTTGACACACGTGACAAATATGAAGGATAAATACTCGTATCATAAATATGAAAATGCGAATTATTTACGCTAGTATTATAAGTGTGGAAAAGTGTCTGTTTTTTGTCAAAAAAGTTAATATATAACCTTTTCATAGTTGCGGCCATAATCGACCTAGAAATAAGTAGATTTTATTTTAAATAAATGTAAATAAGTATTTTACATATTATATTTAAACAAAATTTATCACATAATAATAAAATTTACTTGACTCAGGCAAGCATCAAACTAAACAAATCAATCAGCCATGATTAACTCATGATTAAACTGTTCGATATTTAAATACAGGTCAATCAACCCACTCAACGATAACTGACATGTCAGTATTAACTTGACGACATTATTTAGAGTTCAAGCAATTGTTAATTTCCTCCAATGGCCTAATGGGCTAAATCCTCTTTGTCAAGTTTTGTAATTGGTTGATTGGGGGAGCTTGGACATTGATGAATATGGTCCATAGGTGATGTTTCGACATGTTCTATTGTGCCTACATCATTACTCATATCACCAGCGAAAGATTTTTCTACTAGGTACGGTAATAATAATAAAAAAATCGGCCAAGTGCGAGTCGGACTCGCGCACGAAGGGTTCCGTTTTTTTTACTAAATAAGGGGGCAAACGAGCAAACGGGTCACCTGATGGTAAGCAACTACCGTCGCCCATGGACACTCGCAACATCAGATGAGCTGCAGGTGCGTTGCCGGCCTTTTAAGAGGGAATACACTCGTTTCTTGAAGGTTTGCAGGTCGTATAGGTCCGGAAATACTGCTGGTGACAGTTCGTTCCAGAGTTTTACAGTGCGCGGCAGAAAGTTACGTGAAAAACGCACTATAGTATTGATACGCACCGTACCATTACTATTGATCGAAAGTAGACAAAAATTTGTTTTTTTTTTGTATGGGAGCCCCGCTTAAATATTTACTTTATTTTAATTTTGTTATTAATTCTAAAAGCACAAATGTAATTAAGAATTTTGTGAAAATTTCAAGTGCCTAGCTGTTACCATTATTGATTACGAGCAAAAAAGGCCAAAAATATCACTTTTCTTGTATGGGAGCCGCCCCCCTTAAATATTAACTTTATTTTATTTTTAGTATTTGTTGTTATAGCGGCACTAGATATACACAATCTGTGAAAATTTCAGAAGTCTAGCTATAGCGGTTCTTGAGATACAAGCTGGAGACATACAGACAGACGGACAGACGGACAGACATCGAAGTCTTAGTAATAGGGTCCCGTTTTTACCCTTTGGGTACGGAACCCTAAAAACATGTGAAACCTAAATTATGTGTGATGGTTATTTCTTGCTAATAAAATTAATTTCAAGTAAGAAGAGACCACAATACACGACACAACGCGAATTAGCTGCGCGACACGAAACTTCACATTCTATAGAAATAACGTTTTAAAAACGCGAACCTGACGTTCGTCAATTCCATGGAACGTAAACGGTAAAATGTCGCGTGACGTGTCGCTTTAGTGCGGCCTCATCTTTATGTCGATTGTTATTTCGTTTTTCAAACTAGCAGTTTTGGATATATCTTCCAAACTTTCATATTTCCCGTGCTTATATTCAATAAATCTCTACTAAAAATTAGCCAGCGCATACAAATCGTATTCAATACTTTATTGGTTATTTTCTACTATTAGTGTGGCTATAACACCACCGTGCAGCGAGTTTATTTGAATGCGTATCATAAAACCTTTTGATAAATTGTCAATGACTTTTATTATATTTTGAACGTATCTTTTGCGGTGTTTTATGTTGGAAAATGTTTTATGGTGTATTGTAATGTCGCTTGCGTTTATTGAGCAAAGTTTATAGCCAAAACAAGTTTTTGCATTCGGTTGTAAATTTATCTGTGTTAAACAAGATTAAATTTCACTAGCTGCTTTGACGACTCAACATAATATTAATATTATTGAGATGAATAAATCGATAGAATGAACAATCGATTTCTTAGGCTTACGCGAATATTTTAAACACTTACGGATATTTTTTCTTTAAAGAAAATTTGTGTAATTTAATTACTCATGTTTATCCGCCATTATACCATACACAAAAGGTCTTTTTTCGTGGATCTTTCCGGAAAGTTAAGCTATTTGTAGCTGTATAAAAATTATGATAAAGAAGTTGGATTCTAGCTAGTGCCTATTTGCAAATACGATAGCTCCAATATACCGATAAAAATTGTCCCGATCCGTCTATCTCGAGCATCGATAAGTTATCGATTTTCGGTAACTGTAATACGTTCCTGAATGTTTGCTCAAATCTAATCCATCCTCCACGCTTCGTATCGATTTTTTGAGGATTGATAAATATTAGTTCTGGTCAATTGTGCCTTTATTTACTTTACACTCCACTCCGTCGACAATGACATTGTAAATGTCCACCGTACTTGAAAATACTTTGGATTTCTTATTAATCATCATCATGTGGCTACGATATTTTAGTCTTATGTAGTTACAGCAATAGGATTGATGATTTAATAGGAAAACGCAATGAACGTAGACTTTAATGTCTGTTTTTATATTATATAGTTATACCTAAAGCGACACATATTTTGAAATCATTATTAGTCTGAAAATTGAGCCTACATCTATTGTCTAAATAAAACAGTGAATTCTGACATAAAAGCGATGATGATGTCGAAAATAATTTCCACGAATAATAATTAATAAAACCATTATATCGATAATACAGTAATACGAAGCAATCACTTGATCCCTGAATGGACCGACCGCTGAAATGCATTTTGAAATTGCACAACGATAAAATCGCAATTTGTTAGGGATATAACGATCCTCTCGCCTCTGCTGATCTTCCATAAATGTCAATTAAAACTTACACAGCAAAATTTCCCTCCACCTCATCTCTACAAAACCGAAATTGTTAACGAGTAGATAAATTAAGCACTAAAGTTAGTCTTACATAGATGTTATCCCAATTTCAACTTGTCTAATTGTTAAGAATGTTAAACATTTCAAATCTGCTGGTGCGGTTTTTGTGATGCTGGATGATACATCGATCGTTTACAGGGTGAACTCGAGAGAAGCTTCGTGGAAATGGAGCAATGTAGCTAGAATATAACAAGCTATCGCAATTTCTGTAGTAGTTGAAGGAAGGTTCTAATTGAAAGTTACTCGCTGGAATGGCAGCGGTCCCTTAATAAGTTCAGCCACAGGCCGAATTATGCTTTGTTCCCTGTCAGATTATAGTGGCTCCCTCGGCTCTCAGTAACAAACAAGGATTTGCAGGTCAGAATTTCTAGTCTATGGCCGGTATCATGGGGATAATAAGTATATTGGTCGGCATCGGCTTCGCGCTAAATCACTTACCTAAGTAGATTGATCCAATGTGTTTTAGTTTATTGGTAAGTAATGTTATACTTTAAATGAGAGAGTATTGTACAGGTATTAGTATAAGTGTTTCAGCAATAATAATTAGCAGCGTAGTTATTGTGTGAATCAAAATTATAAAAACAATTATTACCTAAATACTTGTATTTTAGTGATTTTTTATAATTTCGAGGAAGAAGAGACAATTTGGCTGTTTTAGTATTGCAAAACGTACATTTTTAAGTTGTTTGGTTTTCTATTTGTAATAAAAATAAAAACAAGACTAATGTTTAGATATATTTTGGATGTATGACAACGGCATTCTCAATTTCTCCACAAACAGTTTAACACTACTCGACCTACAAATGAACTTTACTTGGCATATAGTTTCAACAAGTTCCAGGGAATATTCTTGTAGAAATGTCAACCACGAAAAGCTGTTTTGTCTTTCATAAATTTTGAAACAAAAGTTACTATAAAGTTAAGTTATTTTTACTTGTTGTTTATTTTAATATTGCAGTTTCGCATCGGCACCTAATATTGTAAACGCGGAAGTAACTCCATCTACAATACGTACAATACATCCCTTTCAAGTAATCTTGAAGGGGAATCATGGCAATAGGTTGATTGGCTTAATAGATTTTGATGAGATTTTGAAAGTAGATGCTGGATGAGTCCAGGGAAATTACCATCCGAATTTTTTAACGTGGAATTATGTATTTTCGCTATAAATAAAAAAAATTGTTAAAGTAATAATACGAGTACTATATCATGAATGCAGCAGAATCGTTTTAATGCAAAATTAATTATGTGCAAATTAACCACTTACCACGTAAGTTCCAATTAAAGTGATCAATCAATGCCCGACGTTGATTCAGCAGGAATGTTTGACGCGGAGTTATTGGTGCCATTAAACTGCTAAATTGTCAGCTGTCATTGGGAGTTGGCAACTGGAAACGGAAACTTGGCGTTCAAACTTCCAGTTGGTCGTTAGTACAACTTTATGATTGATGCCGAGGAAATTTCGGTGAATTTGAGGAGGGTTTTTATTCCAGACCTGAGATTTGAAATTCCAGCAGAAATTCTGATGTAAAACTCGTTGAAGTTTAAGAGCTAAAACATTATCGTGTAAAAACTGATATTAGTTAGTTGAAAATTCTCATTTTACTTTAGAATTTAGGACATCTTTTGCTTGAACGAGAAAATTTCAATATCGGTTGCTCGTTGGTATGGTACCATAGGTTTTGGCATATTATGCTTCACCTGTAATAATTTGCTGTTCGTTGTAATTATGAAGTTTATTAATAACGAGTTAAAATCAATACCTTTGCAATAATTGTAAAGATTATGTTATAATAATAAAGTTGTTCCTGCCATAATATTTAAATTAATCTAAACATTAGCTACACTACAACCCAAAGATAAACTACACCAATTAATGAAACGTAGTTTTATCAATTCCTAATTTTTTTCGTAGTCTTGTATATAAAATTCTCGTGTCAAGGTGTTTATAGCTAAATTCCTTCGAAACGGCTGGACCAATTCAATAAAATTTGTGTGCTTATTGGACAGGTCTGAGGATTGGCCAGCGTTTATTTTTACACCTAAAACATGATGACTCGTTGAATTTTTTATCACTTCCCTCATAATAAACCTTCCTTGACTACCACGAATTTTCGTAACTAAAATTAGCTAAATCGGTTTTTTTTTTAAAGTAGGCAGGTCGCTGTAGCCCTGACATCACTATTGTGTGACGTCACTCATAAGGATCTATTGTGACTCCTTCGCATTAGAGTATCATCCCCACCCCAATACTGCTCATAAATTGAACGATGTGGTTGGGGTCGGTGCCACGAATTTCCTCTGTGGATGAGTATTCGTGGCGACCAAGATGCCTGTTCCTGCTCTGTAGTAGAGCAGGACAGTCGAGGAGAAGGTATACAGGAGGTGTCTCATCCTCCTCCTCACAGAATCTGCAAGTCGTTATGCTACAAATACCCATTCTGTTTAGGTGTTTGTTGAGCTTGCAGTGCCACTGTGCTTCTGGTAAGAATTCTTAATTGGTTAATCTAATTCGGTTACGCTATAATTCTGGAGTTTTAGCTAGACTATCAAATTTTAAAACTAATTAATTCAATCAAACAAGATCTGCCTGTTCATCTAATATTCTACAAAATTGCAGTATAATTTGTCACTAAGCAAAGGTTCATCCTCGTAAGTCAACAAATGTTAGCCAAACACACATTAGCGGCTAATCCTACGCGCGGCCCACGGCGCGGCTAATCTCTCGTCACTGTCAGCTGATCATGTACTTGTCGCGGCGATAACGGAGATTATTTAAATATGGCTAACCCCTTAACCTGTTGCACCAAGATTTATAGCCCCGTGTGAACACGTATCGAAAACTGTTTCCGTGTATGTGGGGAATAGACGAAAAAGGTAAACAGAGAAATACAAAATACAATACTCCCCACACCGGTTTCGGTGACGGTGGCCGGTTTCATTGAAACCAGGCCAGGTGAACGAAGGAGTAATTTTATAGTGACCAAGTGTGTGCGCAGTACACAAGAGCACTCTCTATTCTTTACTCTCATAACCCAGTGGGACGGCAGACCGACACGACCGGCGAGAGATCAGGCGCAGGACCGACTTTTTACATGCCCATCCGACGCATGGATCATCTTACTTGTCAGACAATCAGGTGATCAGCCTGCATTGTCCTAACCAAACTTGGAAATAACATGTTTCCAACGCGGGAATCGAACCCGCGACCTCCGAGTCAAGAGCGACGCTCTAGACCACTGGACCACGAAGGCGTTTAGGCGTTTAGGCGTAGAAATACAAAGATGCACTTACAAAGCACTGTAGTTTTGAAAATACAGGTATGATAATATTGTGATATACTGATATTGATGAAAAGGATCTCCACTCTCCAGTGATTGCTGTAGTTATGTATGAAATTATCTAAATAAATATCGAAATGTCATCTTGAAATAGGTCAGCATTTGGTAAAGACAACGGATTTACTTCTCTTATTAAGATTGGAATAAATAAAAAAGAAGATTTCACTCATAATTGATAAAAAATTCTTGTGAAACTTTTTAATGCTCTAAGTTTTGAAAGCATTGTAAAGTGAAATGGAAGTCTTTAGGCACATCAAAATCAATTTTACAGATCAAAATCAAAAATACACCAACATTCGCCAACCGCAGGATCAATAAACAATCGGGCATTATCATTTTTGTTAGCGTGAATCACTAACCCACTTGCAAATGAGTATTAAACATTTTCCATTACAATAAAGACTGTCCATATCAGTAATAAAAGTACAATGACCGACGACGTGAGCTTATTAGCTATTCAAGACGTATTGGTGACCAGTTTAACTTGACCTGAACATATTTTGCGTAAATTTTTAATGTTGTTCTAGAAATTAACAATTTCGCTTTTAAACCAATTTCTTAAATTTTACTACCTCTACCCAAACTCCACTTTGAGAGAATTTTAGTCTTGCTATAAAGCTTGTCGATTTCAGAGTTTTGAATTATGAAAATCTGGATACTAATTAATTTTAATTCAGATAAAGGGATTAACTAAATTTTATAACACTTATCAGTTTTGCTTATAAACTTTGCTAGAAATGTTATTATACTCTATCGTTTTATGATCCTATTAGCATTTGGTTAGGTTAGGTTCATAACATGTGGTAAGTATTATGTCATTTAACATATTTTATATTATTTATTTATCCAATGTGATAAAATGCTTGCTCCGCTTTTGAGCACCCATCACACCATAAAATATGATTTTAAAAAGTAGCTAGTAAATTATTCTTAACTAGAGTAAAAACCATATCCTGCATACAGGGGCTCATTTAAGAATAGTCAATAAAACAAATAGTCAATTTATAGCTCTTGAACGTTTCTGAGAAAGTAAATAATTCTAAAATACGTGCCTTTATTTTCGTCAACCGAACGTGACCAATGTCGCTTATAGAAATAAATACTCAGAAATAGGTGTGTTGACCAATCGATAGCTGAGCTTTGAAATGACCGTAGGCAGTTAACATCCATACTAATATTATCAATACGAAACCGTGTCTGTCTGTCTGCTATCGTCCAAATGTCTGAATCAATTTTGCTCAAATTCGGTACGGAGATACTTCGAGTCTCGGGAAAGGACTTAGGATACTTTTATCCCGAAAAAAAAGGAGTTGCGAGCGTCATTTAGTTTTTTTTTTAACTTTATCCCTTTCTTTCTACAAGACTCTTTTTGCACATTTAACAAGATGTTAAGTTTTTCTAAAAAAAATTAAGCTAGATGCTTAATTTTTTTTAGAAAAACTTAACCAATAAGTATTTTGTAATTCCAGGCAAGAGTGTAACGGCTGGTCGCGCTACACCAATATCGCGAGACGTGATGATATTGATAATTGTTTTCCTTTTAATAAACAATTTATTGAAAGTAAAACTAAATTTCTTTTTGAGCTTGTTAGATGCTTGGCAATTTTGTTCGAAAAGTTTTTTGGTATTACTTAGGTCACTTTTGTTTTCTTTTACTATATCAATAACTTTTATAAATATCTAATGATACTGCAAATACAATATAATTTCTTTCTTTCACTATCTCTTTCACTTTATGATTAAAATCTAATGATGCATTAAACACGAAACTCTTCATTGGCTTCTCATCATACTCCTTTATTTCCAGTACACCTAAAGTGATATTATTTTCTTAATTTACTGGTGAAACATCAGACAGTGTTACTGTGCGTTTATCGACATGACATTTGACATCACTATCTCCTCTATAGTGTTTTTAGTGTTGTACATGCCATTACTCTCCAGATATCGATGTTGTCTCAATAAATAAAGTTATGAATAACAATTATTTTAACCGGTGCGGCGCCTTATTTTAATGAGCGTTGTGCATTGTTACATGCTGTGACTAATATGCAAAATGTTACTGATGTTTTGTTATTCAATTATTTATTCACTTTGGTTTTTATCAAATACGAGCTTTTGTCCTCGGCTTCGCTCGCGCTAAGAAGTATTATTATATACAAACTTTCATCCCCTATTTGAACCTCTTGGGGTGCGAATTTATAAAAATCCTTTCAGGTAACAGAGGATTCTATAGCAGCGTAAAAACCTTAAATCTAAGTGCTTTTCCTCTAACGTTTGTTTTAGTTTTAGTTCTTTAAATACATGAGAGAGAAATGCATAAAGAGCTACATGTAAAAACTTAGCAGTGATTAAAACGGTGTTTTATTCCTTACCTAGCTTTTTATTTCGGTCTAGACTTAAAACCTTACGGTTGAGTAATGAATATTTAAATTATACCGCAACCGTCCCTGAATACATTAACCCTTATTTTACGGGTACTATTTGACCGGATTAACACAATATAAATTCTAAAACCGTGGCGTTAACATTTATTTCTTGATTAAAATAGGAAGTTACGTTGCAGTGTTTCAGGTTGGTCATAATATTTAATGTCATGTAGATTTTGTAATATAAGAAATTGCAAAAGATATTTAAACAATTAGAAGTAAAATTATGTTTTCTATTTGCACAGATTTATTTACGCTATTTACTAAGATGCTAAAGTACTAAGCGAATAGAAATTTCTGAAGAAAACAGGGAAGACTTACCAAAATGTGTTTTTTTTCTATTGACACGATTATTGACAATAAGATAGATAGACAGATAGATGTAAATGTAAATGGAAAATGAAAGTAATAATTTAATATGCTTTGTACTCAAATTGTGATAATAATGCAAAAAAATATTATATACTTTAACCACAGTGTAATTTATTTACTGCACTGTGGTTTCACAGATCTTTAACTATGCTTGGCGCAAATGAGCCTTAAAGATTTGTAACGACTTGTTTTGAAGCCGTCGACGGTTCCGCTGGATCATAATGATCGGTTATCGCGTCAATATGTTTGACGTGATTAATTCCCGGTCCGTCGTGCGACATAATTTAATTATCTCCGCGCATATAAATCAGCGCAATTATTGTTGTGATTTATCTAAACGCTAAACACTGTTCGCGGGGTAAGTTTAACCGTTAAACGCAATTTATTGCACTCAACAAGTTAGGGTTAAAATTGGTTTAATTTGTATGAGGATTATCCATTCCTTTTTATAGGTCGCATATCCATGCGACCACTATATCCTGTTCAGTTTACCAAATTTTAATAGGCTTCCAAAAAGAGTCGGTTAGGTTTTTTTTTATTATTTCATTTAAATGTGACGATAATAATATATCGTCGACTTCATATTATTATCGAACGTTTATGTCAATTTCATATATTTTTGATCGATGATTGATTTATAAAGAAGCGATAAAGAAACCGTGTTAGCTATTACAACGTGAAATTTTAGTGGTTGTTTTCCCGCAGCAGAACGATTTACCTATAGTAGTACCATCGAACCATGCATGTTATTTTTTGAAAATAAAAAATATTTTGTATGACGTACTATGGAAACTTTATGTTTCTCGTATTTATCGTACTATGGATATATTTTATAGGCGCGAGTTACTATGGACCCAACCGATTTTTTTTTTGATTTGAACAAAAAAAACTTTACAAAATATCTATTGTACTACTAAAACAGAATCATTTTACTGCGGGAAAACAACCATTAAAATTTCTGTATAGCTCAGGAGCGTGCGGTTCCTGTACATCATTCCTACCAGAGTTCTTTCCCCGTTACATTTTGAACATCATTATCCAAATGACTACCTATTGTACCATCAAGGAAATTTATTCCTAGGTTGATAGACCATCAACATATTTTGGTCGGATCATGTCAATTTCTGTCAATTCAATATTAATTGTGATCTGTTGGCTGGGTTTGACGTAACGCTATCAAACTACGTTGGTCCCCCATCTGCCTAGAAATCACAGAGATATTAAATCAGCGTTTGTTTATGATATAATATGCTAGGAATCATAGGCATAGATCAAGATAGATATACGGCACTTTTAGGCATTTTTAGAATTCCGATTAACGTCCGATTCCGATAGCAGACTAAAGAACAGACTTTCGAAAGACGAGAATTGCTCGTCGTTTGGGAGCACGATATGGCACGCGATCGCGAAGTACATACACATGCGGTATCTATCATGATCTATGTCTGTGCTAGGAATCGACTTCTCTGATAGTACATGTAGGTACTGCCCTCTGAAGAAGCCTTTGCCATTTTCTAAATAGCTATCTGTGATGTAACGTTGGAAAATTTTGTTACACGATTCTAACAGATTACTAAATTAATCAGTTTAAACGTAACTGGACTGTAGAGCTCATCATACCAAATTCGTGTGAGAACTTGCCAACGAGGATGTGAGCAATTGTTTTATCTTTAATTGAGTCTTTGTCGTCGAATACCTGGCTTTTATTGCGTCGTTTTCGCGCTTGTAAAATATTAGTATCTGCCTCTTGCTAGCGGCAGTATGTATATTATGTATAATTTATTTATTAAATCCTTTATCGAAAAAGAATAATAACCTCTAAGCCTTACTCAAGTTGCATTCGATAATAATTTAAGAGTAGTTATTGCAGATATTCGATTAACAAGAACCATGTTATTTAAATAGTTATTTTGATATAGACCTTGTAATGTTTATGATGATCGGAATGTAGAAGCTAAAATATTATGTTCTATTATTAAAATATCATGCTTTACCTAAGGCCCTCGTTGGAAAATAAGGTTAATCTCATTCAAGTAATATAAGACAAATCCGTTGGGTGTTGTTTATATTTATAATTCATTACAAGTTAATTTATGTCAGCAATAATCCTAATGGTTTGATAAGTTGTAAGATCAAAACACATTATGTAGGTGCGGGCAGAACTGCGGGGCTAAAATATGGTCACATTTAAGCAATTCTTCTCAATCAATTCAGCAAAATATGAATTGTCAAAACTGTCAAACTGACAAATTGTCAAATCAGTACAAAAATACAGAAATGAATTGCAAGCAGAGTTGCATTTTGCGATTTAAAAAAAAAATATTATTATAATATGTATTCTGATTCATCTCATGATTCCACAAAGCGACCATTTTAGCCCCGCTGTACTATGTACTATATTTTGCACTAAATATATAACTATTTACATGTTGGTATTTTCTATAATTGTGAGTATGAGATTAAATTCTGCAGATTAAAAATAAACACTGTATTCTTATTTTTATCAAACTGCCTCGGAACCAAATCGAAGCTGTATGAAGGTTACAGAATCAAGGTACACAGATACTGAAGCTGTGGTTCTAAGTTCTAACTTCCACAGATGTACGAGTATAAATACATGATGGGACCTCCTGTATTTGTGATTCTGTGGTCGTTACGCAAAACGTCGGGGTTTGTGGAATATAATATTTTATTGAATTCGCCTCCCTGTGGAGTGGAAATGCATATTTATAATTTAGACCAAGTGGCCTTTGAGATTTTCGCCGAATATAAATATTAATAACGGATTTCACTTTAATTTCGCCGTTTTGGATTTCAATTTTCTCGAAATTAATTATTTATGTTTTCTGGATTTAGTTCTCATCGGAAGCTTGGGATTTTTAATATTATTACTAGTCTTAGCTTGCTACTTTGGCCGCGTGAAATATTTGGTATTCCTTGGCTTACAAACTTCCTTTTGAAAAAATCGTGTCATGATTGGCCTACTGAACCATTGACAAATTAGCTATGTCCACATTGTGCACTTTCATCTTCAATTTTCATCATCTTTTGACATTCAACTTTCATATTGGCGCAACTTTCATATTGGGTGTATTATAACTCTAGTTAATATTCGAAACTTACGTCATTGTAACGTGATAAGATTCTCGGAAGATATTCGCTGACCGCGTTCGCGTTCAAAGAAGTGTCATAATATTTAATTTATCATCTTAATGATTAAAACAAGCGCGCTTTGTGACAGCTTTTATCATCGCAGGAAATACATCCTCAAGACGCGCTGAGTGATCTGGGTATTTAGTCAAGATGCGCTCGATAAAGGATATGTTTGTTTTTCAACTTTGTACTGTTCTGTACTAAGGACATAATATAAATAGTTGGTCTTCTACATAGCTTGCTCGCGGAAAGTACATGAGGGGCTGTTAATAAATTGCGTAATATAATTATGTCGATTTTTTACCCACCTCTGGCAAAAAATCGTAAAAATTCTCCACAGACCACAGTCATCTTATTTTACGTCATTTACGGGCTTTGGCCCACCACACATTCCCACCACTGTATCTCCTGTGTCGCCAGGATCGACAGCGGTATCCAACCACGAAAACCCTTTGATATGATCTCAGGGAGCCCGAGGGACATGCTAAAACTGTCTTGGGACCCGCAACGAAATTAATCAGAAGAAGAATAGGAATAGGAAGAATTATTTTACGTCAGACCTAGCAACAAATAGTATTAAAAAAAGAGAATAACAGATTACAAATACTTAAACACAACAGTACTTAGCACAATGTTTCATTTACCAAGCAGCCATTTGTAACCCGAGCTAGAAAAACACATGTGTTATCTCAAGTTGTCACATAAAGGACCTGCATGTAAGCTAACACTAACGCTAGTTTGTTGCATTATGCGTTGAATTTATTTGCAATAAAGACGTGTTTGCACAGGCAAAAGTACAAAATATAAACAGTAGCGTAACTCAAACGTGAAACGATACGTTTCTATAAACGAAATTCGAGTACACGCAACGCAACGCTCCGTGTGGACTGGCTCTTAATTTTTCAAAAACTATAAAGTGTATGTCTACATGGACTCAATCTTACTTTTTTTCTTTAATATAATAATTTTAATTCTAATAATCTTCTTAATTCGCTTCTTATAATTATAAGTAACTTATGTATGTTTGCGCAGTGCGCGTGATTTAGGCGGTCTGGTATGAAGATGGCGTACTGTAAAATATATACTGTGCAATGTGCATAGGCCATTCAAGGGATATTTTAGTACACACTACCGGTAGATGTTATTTTGCATCTAATAGAAAGTGTGTAGCATGTTAAGAACAGTGAAATAACACGCCACAATATTATGCAGCGTTTAGAATCATTCTACCCTGAAGTTTCTATAATCCTTGGCATAAAGGTAAAATATCTAGGAACATAATGTAAACTAGCTTAATTTTACCTCAAAATACGACAAATAGGTACTATAAAATTAGATTAAAAATATAACCTTGTTCATGAAAATATTATGTTGTATTTATGTAAGTTCAAATAATATTTAGGGGGAAATAATATTAAAGGAAAGTGTATTTTCTATCCGTGTTAAATGTTTTATTAGAAAGAAATAAGAAACATCGTTATAAAACCAGTAATTCATACCAGTTCAATTGCAATTTGCAACAGATCGAAACGATGCATCACAAATGACTGGTCGCCATTAATATAATAATGATCTAGCCCCAAAGTAATGATCGAGCAAAAAAAAGCCTTCTAAACAAAAATTGTTAACCAAATTAAATTCTAACTTTAAATAAAACGTAATAATTAGTAAGATCTGTAATGTAGCCTTCAGCTGCAGCATTTCACTCGGAATTCCGGCCCAACCCTTTCTCAAATAACCCAGCTAATAGCTATGTAGGCTTTCCTCCAGCCATGAAAATTTTACAAAAAAAAATTACTATGTACATTACTTTTTGACGCTTGAATCTGGAACTTTAACATTGGCAATATGGTTTATAATACCATTAAAATATGCATATTTTGACGTACTCAAAATTAGTTTTCAGCTGGATATTATGAAGGAATGAAGTAGATAATATATTTGTGAATAATAATATACATGATAAAACATACATTTACCAAAATATTTTAGATTTTAGTAAATTGGCAACCCTATTTTTATAGGGACGGCAGTAAATAATTACAGTTCTAAACATTTTCCTTCCGAATGGCTCTTTTACTATTTGCACTTACAGAACCCATTTAAATGGATTTAAAAGTGGCCGATAAGCTTCCATTGAAGCCGCTAACATGTGCCCGCCTTTATTTACCTGTGACGTGAATGGAGAGCTTTAAGGCTCACAGCACACTTCAACTCGGAAACGTATCCTCACCGTATCGCTCAGTATGTCCTCAAACGCGTCAACTCGGCTACGCCTACGACTTTACACTACGCCAGTTAGTTCTTCTAAGTAGTCTGTACACTACGCTTACGGCTCGCCGAATCGTCACAGTGCAGTGGATGATTTTAGTCTCATGCTAACCTTCGCCACTGACATCGAAATGTATGAAATATCAGCTCAGACAGGTACGAGTCATAGACGTATAAATCAGCCATAGACGTAAGCGCGGAGATGACAGGCTGCAGCTAGCGAGGGGATTAGCTACGGGGGAGGACTACGACTCTGATTACTGTACGTTGAGGTGGTGAGTTTCTTAAAAATAATACCAAACTGTTCGAAGCGAAATAGTTATGCCTTGATTGACAGTTCCCTCGGCCGAGCACTCGTTGCTTTTGGCCAATTTGATTGGGCGAGAGCACTGTCTCGCCATTATCTCGCCACAGCTCTACTCGGTAGGAGTAATCAAGGCATTACGATCCATTTCCGAGGTGAAATGTGTGCTGTGAGCCTTAGCACGCAGTTATTTAATGCCTCAGCGCTCTAAAGAACTCTTATACTTGAAGATAAAATGAGCCCTCTCTTTCACGCTCGTTGATTCCGTAATGAGTGCGAGGGGTGCGAATGGAAATGGAAATCTATTTTCTTTTAACTGATGCTAGCGTAGAATTTAGTTGTGTTATACGTATTTCATTTAAGGTTTAGACTTTAGTCTAGTCTAGGAAATAAAAGTTTACTTTGCATGTTACAGAAAGACAAACAGAAACACTTTCTAATTCCTATAAATTATTTGTAAGCTGGATTTGGAGTAGGTGTTCTTATATTCTATTTAATTCATTATTATTATTGATCTAAAACAAATAAAAATTACTCTATTAAGTAAATATCCCTATTTCTTCAATATACGGCAATATGTTGGTGGCATTACAAATTACAATTGTCTGTACCAAATTCTGTTTACATTAATATGTATTATAGTACTAATACACATTTTCAAAATATATTACAATATAATATAATATATTTTAAGTCATGAACTACAACTCCAAGAATATTTCATGCAAAAGTGCATACAATTTATTTACCACTGTCATCTAAGTACTCCATTGAAAAACTTGTCCTTAATTTTCAGGATTTACAAAGTTTTTCCAAAGTAGTTAGTGACTTAAATGAGTTTATTTGTATCAGAAGTCAGAAACTTCGATAATATCTCCAACTTCGGAAGTTCATGTCTTATCTATCATCGTTACTAAGTTTCTCTGTATTTTATTTACTATGAAATATTATTTATTAACCTTTACTTATACCCAAAACTTAATACACCCTTACTAATAAAAAATGTGAAATTGTGTGTCTGTGAGTTTGTCACAACTTCACGCTTAAACCGCTAAATTGACATAAGTAGATGACGTTTAGTAGTTATATTTTGAGTCCCGGAGAAGTGAATGGGATTGTTTTTATCTCGGAAAATTTACAGTTTAATTCTACGCAACAAAGATGCAGGCACCATGAAATGATTTTGTCTGCAACATTGTTGAATCAACGGATTCTGTTGATTCAATAATTTCGATTACTATTTTGTCAGCCGGTCGGGCTATAGCCTACACATCTAAGGGTGGGTTGCACCAGAGGCGTAATTATAGTTAAGGTTATTGTCAAATATGGTGCCCATTATAGACTTTTACTAATGAATTGTCAAATCCCTAGGATTTCAGTTCATTTGACATTTTGTTATGGTTAAAGATAAAATTATAGCAGGTTATAGTTAAAGTAAGTTGGTGCAACCCACCCTGATTTTAAAAACCCACAGAATATCATAACTCAAACGGGTTGTCGTATTGGAATCAGATAATTTTAATAGGGTCCAATTAAATTGGGTATTCTTACATTTTTGAGTTTTCAGTGATCGCGATAGCACGCACGAAATCCCCATAAAACTCCCAATTACCAGAGATGACTCGATAACGCGATTATAGTTCTCGACTTTACACGTCAAGATTCTCGATACCGGGAAAAATATCCATGGTCAATTCTAAACGGGTTAATATCGGTAAGGTATTTATGGCTTTGACCTGACTCCAATAATTTCATTGTCCTAAAAACCTAGTGAAAAATACGTGTGGTACTCTGGGACCGGATATACGCACGCACACAAACACCGTGCCGAAGTCTGCCGAACTGACACGACGTTAGACGAGTGTAAGGTTTATTTTCGTTACCAAAATTGATTCGGGCGCCGCGCTCAAGGCCCGCGATAAAAGCTATGCAATTGCTCAGAAGTTATAGCTGAACAGAGATAATTATCTTTGACGGCCAACTTTTACAATTTTTTTTATTTTACTCAATTCTCCTTGTGATTCAACTAGAGTTAAAAAGCTACTACATAAGCATTAAATATTTTTTTAAGACTTTAATCAAAAACTAGAGCTGATGATCGATGAGGAAAACTTATGAAATGATTCGACGAAACATATTTATAAGAAACCGCGCTGTAGTTTTTATGAAGGAAACGTTTTTATTGAAGCCACTGACCGCACGCTGATATCTGGCTAATGAAAACGCACACTGAACGTAGAATGAAAAAAAAATGTCACTAACATTTTAAAGGCTGCTCAAAATAACATGTCAAAATTCAAAAGTGGGCCTTGGTTCTCGTTGTAACGTGATGTCGACTAGAGAAACTATACGATGCGTAACGCGTTGCATTATTGAATGAGCAATTCAAACCGAACTTCAGTCACTGCAATAGAAGAAAGCCATTGAAGTGACCTATTTCATACCTATATCAATTTTTAAATGGTTTAAAAATTAAAAGCGTTGTCTTGTCACGTTGCAACTTGGACACAATTTTTAGGGTTCCGTACCCAAAGGGTAAAAACGGGACCCTATTACTAAGACTTCGATGTCTGTCCGTCTGTCCGTCCGTCCGTCTGTCTGTATGTGTCCAGGCTGTATCTCAAGAACCGCTATAGCTAGACTTTTGAAATTTTCACAGATTGTGTATATCTGTTGCCGCTATAACAACAAATACTAAAAATAAAATAAAGTTTATTTTTAAGGGGGGCTCCCATACAAGAAACGTGATTTTTTTGGCCTTTTTTGCTTGTAATCAATAATGGTAACAGCTACGCATTTTGTGAAATTCACAAAATACTAAGTTGTATTTGTACTTTAAATTTTAATAATTAATAATAAAATTAAAATAAAGTAAATATTTAAGGAGGGCTCCCATACAAAAAACACAATTTTTGTCTACTTTCGCTCTATACCGGTACGGAACCTTTCGTGCGCGAGTCCGGCTCGCACTTGGCCGATTTTTTTATAACTCATCTTATCCTACAGCTGTATATAAATATAATCAGTATAATAAGTATAAAAAGTATTTTTTAGTTAGTGGGTAGCTGTATTTATATCAGTGATAAGGAAGGTCAGGTACAAAGAACCTCTGAAAAAAGTCCTTCAAAATAGTTCTGACTTTTATTCACTCATTGTTTCTTCTATTCATTCATTCGTTCACTTCCAGTGTGCGTCTCTCAGCGGACGTTCAATGTAAACATCGAAAAGTTGCGGAATCACGATCGACATCCGATCGACTTGCGTAACGCCGAACCGATTTAGACGGGGAACGCCTGATGGTAAGTGCTCCTGTTTAACTACCAGAGTGGTAACAACCGTCTTGGCGGACACTTAAGCGCTTCCTAAATAAAACTGAGCTCTGCTTGAGCATGTCTTTCCTCTAGGCCTCAAGTAGACTTTCTAAAAGTGTTAGTTTTTAACCTATTCGAAAAAGTTAGTTACACTTAATTTCAAAGTGTCTTAAAATCTTAAACCAAAGACCAGCCAGACACAGTACAGTCAGAAATAAAGACTCCAAAGTCCAAACTAGTTGTAGGGTTGTGTATTTTTTTAAAATTCAGATTTGCAATTAATTGAACTATTATTTTAAATTGTGTGCGATTTGAACGTCGATCATTCCTTTAATACTAAAGCAAAATGCTAGAAACGCATATTTTTAGATATTGAAAAGGTTGCTTCTTTTAATTGCAAGTTAACTCCATGTATCAACAAGACAATTTCCTGACATCAATTTGCTCTCTGCCATAATCCATGTTCGTAACACGATCGTGTATTTAAATGATGTATTTAACTAATAGATATTTGATCTATAGCTAATAGTTATCCGGTACGAGGACATCAACGTTGATATCAAATAGATTATAGATAAATTACATAAGGTTATTACATAATATTACTATGCCTTGAATAGAGAGAGTATAGAAGATAACCTAGTTGCACTCCTTGTTACATTTCTTGCATTTTTAATATTTTGCAAGTTACTAGATTTTGCCGATCTCCTATTGCAATTAGATGGATTGGATGACTTGTTTACCGATACAAACAACATAATATTATGAAAGAAAGAGGTATGAGGTATTAGTGCGAAAAAAAAACAGTTATTTGATAATTCAAAAACCTTTGTTGTCACTAAACCAACAAAAAACTGGGTATTTATTCGGTTCGCAAAGACGTTGTCTATTGAACATAATCCGTGACCTCTAGACCGGTGATAACGGAAGGGTTCGACCTCATCGGGTCATCGGGTGAGGTCGGGATTTCCGCACCCAATTTATTACAAATCATACGATAAAATAACGAAATATTATAGAATCATTTTTGTGTTGTGTTATATTTTTAAATTGTTTTTGTCATAATATTTTTATATAAAACAGTAGATTGTTTTAAAATCGTAACTCTTCAAATAACAAGGTTTAAATAAAAATATATTATTTACATTTTAAATCTTTCAATTCCTAATTGTTAAGGTTTCATTATGAATACAAGCAACGAAGTCCTTACCATCACATGGTATTATATGGTTAAATTTTGAATGAAATATTAAATTATGTAGTCTATCTATTTTTAAACATCTAGGCCATAAGAAACTATTTGGTGCGCAGTAAATCAGTTAGTTACAATTAAACTCCTTTGTAATTGGAATGTCAGTCCGTCGATACGTATCTCGGGAACTAGTTCCTAAGCCGATTATATTCAAGATTACATTATAATATACATTCAGATCGATTACATAAAGATTTTTAATCAATGACTATTGTAATTGAAAAGCTTTCGATGAGAAAGTTTTGAGCTTAACCGCTGGTACTAAGTTCTACATTGACCTAGTAATTAAGTTGGAAAAAAAATGTGCCTGTCCACCACTCGACCATGAATCATGAATCATGATAGAGGCGTTCTGGATTCGATATTATGGTAAATATATTGTATATTCCAAAACTGATTGTTAAGGCCCTCACATAGGATCCGATCAGCTTACCCGTACTTATATGAGAGCCTGAAACTTAAACACTTGGACCATATTATTATAGAGGGTTTTTGGTGAATACGCTGATTTTAAGCTCACTGTGACATACCAATCAGTGACTCACATGAAGCGGCAACTAGTGCCAAACACTTGCAGAGTTGATCGACATTCGGTGTACAAATTACGTGTTATCGCGTGACCCGCTCGTCGGCGTACTTTGTTGATCAATCATAGTATGACGTTACTGGAATAGATATATCTCTAATCTAGAGAATATTATAGGAATATTATACATAGTAAAGTAATAGGATGATGCGAAATGTCAAATTGAATATTTTCCTGGAACTTGGCTACGAGGATGGATTGAATATTTTGAAGTCTAAAGAACTAACTTGAATTTGCGCGCGGCTCTGTCCACGTAGAAACAGTAAACGAAGGCCTTTAATCTGGTTTGGCATAAAGCGCTGCTTTCAAAGCTTCCATCATACGGGCTGCCTGAGAAATTATTTAGTGGGTCACTAGTTTCTTAACAGATAGAAGCATAAGGGTCGTAGTTGACGGCGAATGCTCGGAAACTCAGTCTGTTGATGCTGGTGTCCCTCAGGGCTGTGTGCTATCGCCTACCCTATTCATACTGCATATCAATGACATGTTACAGACCAACGGCATTCATTGCTATGCGGATGATAGTACAGGTGATGCTGTATATACCGGCTCCCCTAATATTTATCGGCAAAATGTCATTGAGAGTCGAAACGAACTTGTGTCTAAAATAGAGAATTCATTGGAGAAAGTCTCTGAATGGGGTAGACGTAACTTAGTCCAATTTAACCCCGCCAAGACACAAGTCTGCGCGTTCACCACTAAAAAGTCACCAATGGTCGTATATCCTCGTTTCGAGGGCACATCTTTAACCATCTCCCCTAGCATTGAGATACTTGGCGTCAACATATCGAGCGAAGTCCAGTTCCGATATCATCTAGAGAGTAAGGCCAAGTTAGCCTCGAAGAAGCTTGGTGTTCTTAACAGAGCGAGACAGTACTTCAGTCCGGACCAACGCCTACAACTCTACAAGGCGCAGGTTCGGCCTCACATGGAATATTGTTCTCATCTCTGGGCAGGGGCGCCAAAATACCAACTGCTCCCTCTGGATCGTATCCAACGAAGAGCCGCTAGAATTGTTGACTGCCATAGTGTTTCAAACAGCAAAAGATCCCTTGGAATTACGCCGAGATGTAGCTTCACTCTGCATCCTCTATCGGTTGTATTACGGGGAGTGCTCTGAGGAATTGGTCGGAATCATACCACCTGTAACTTTTCGCCATCGTCCCACGCGAAAAACATACCATCCTCATCACCTTGATGAGTGGCAGTCTTCCACAGTGCGTTTTTCGCGTAACTTTCTGCCGCGCACTGTAAAACTCTGGAACGAACTGTCACCAGCAGTATTTCCGGACCTATACGACCTGCAAAACTTCAAGAAAAGAGCGTATTCCCTCTTAAAAGGCCGGCAACGCACCTGCAGCTCTTCGGATGTTGCGAGTGTCCATGGGCGACGGTAGTTGCTTATCATCAGGTGACCCGTTTGCTCGTTTGCCCCCTTATTTAATAAAAAAAAGTAACCGTGGTAGTCGTACATTTTCCCATGGTTAAAATTATCCAATGTCAAGGACATACTTATGGTCTACTCTATGTCTATACCAAACATTAATAAAATGCGCCCACTAATTTCCGCGTCTATTCGATGCAAACAAACTTTTTCTCTTTATAATAATTAGTATCTAGATGATGTACATTGTTACAAGAAAACGATTGGAAGTGAGTCGAAACTAGATTTTTACTCAAAAATTAGGTTTTCAAAACTAGCGTACGTATATATCATATATCTATTACACGACGTATCATTTATCTATTACACGACGTATCTATTGCTGAGTGTTTAGCTGTCCGTCCAACGACAATAACAGCAGGAGCCACAGAACACCAGGCGCTGTAGTGCTCGCTACAGAGTTACGCCTGAGTGGTGTCCTTTTTGGCACATGAGGCATTGCACTACCTACCATTCCTAATCCATGTTATCAATCTATTTCAAGTACTTTTATCGTTGTTTCTCAATGTTGTTATTGTGTCTGGGTTTATTCGTTTTGTATTGTTATGTTCTAATTTCTGTACTTATAAATTCCAATTGTTGTAGTGTAATGTCTTTTTTGTCAAATAAACTTTTATTTATTTATTTATTTATTTATTTATTTATATTCTTTTGTCCTTGTATGAGACAAGACGGACAAGGAGAAAACATTGTTTCTATAACTATTCTCAAATTGCTGAATTATGTCCGTAACGGTCATTGACTCCCTGTCAAAAACTTGTTTTCTCTACAAATCGCGATTATCATTCTTAGTGTTACCAAGAGCCTTCCCGATGAATTTGAAACAATATGTGTCTTTATAAGAACAATTCGATTATTTTCTTATGTCAACAGTATACAGTGTGAGCATTTTTCACATAGCTCCTAGACTAAAAAGGTCAATGACCGCTTATGCAACCTTAAATTATTTTAACTATATAACATATTCTGTAAATACAGTGGATCTTTTAATTATTAACGGAGTCATCGCTTATCATCTATCCTAATAACCCTCTAGACCTCCTCTAATTAATTAGATCAAAGTAAATTGTGACGAATTGTAACTGAGACGTCAGCGTAGTTCACGCCCTCATTCGATATACGATCTCAACAGTACCCGATACTATATTTTAAACCTTATTATTATACTTCTGAGGTCGAAAAAGTGCTGGCCAAGTGAATCCCATGCGGGCTTTTTTAATACAAAGTTCAAGTTTTTAATGAGTGGATCTTATTGAAGGTGTTAAAATTGTACTGATGATGACACGATATGCTTTTGTAAGTTTTTAAAACCTGTCTTTTAAATCCTTAGCCAGCTGCTCAGCAAAACACACAATATTGAAAACAATTGTGCACGTGCAATATTGTAATATAATTATTATTCAGCACTTCTGTATAATATTTTCAATCAATGCGGCCAGCACGAATATTAATTAGTGGCATAAAAAAATAATTTCCTATTCCGCCTATGAATTTACTCATAAATACTTAACCATAAAGAACTCGTTTAGTATTCCCATTCAAATCCTTTTTAATGTATTGGTGATAAAGTGTAAATAAACGTGACAACACACTTCATTGTTTTCCGAAATGTTAAATGTTTGGGGAACGAACCGAAACCGTAATGGGGATTAATGTGTTTCCGTGCGCACGCGCCGACTTCAAACGCGCCGCGGCCCGCGACGCATAGAGTATGTAGAGTACAGAAATAATGATAAAAGTTTCTACTATGTCTATTTACCTTACTCTTTAGTTGCAAATTGGCACTATTTATAATATGGACAGCATTAAACAAATTCTGATAACTTGTTAAACAGCACTCTGCTAAATAAAGTCTAATACTGTACACCCTGTTTACAGCAGTATTCAATAAAACAATTCGGTACTTTACTTCATAATAATTATTATGTAGCCGCAAATACGAATATGTAGAAAAACGAATACATACTATGTATACTAAAAGATAGTTCAGTATAATAATATATTTCATTGGCCAAAAAACTGAACAAAAAATATGAAGTATGAAATAATAAAACATTAAACAGAATTTATTTTTTACGGAAACTGTAATTTTTTAAGAAACTTGGTTTTTTGGTACTTTGTAAAAAAAACTAGTTTCTGAATACTGTGTATAATATTATGTAGTTCCTTAAAACATCATGACTTCCATACCTACTTGAATAAGGTTATGTCTCATCTACACACTGCCTACTCTATGCCGGCCACCTACGTGACGTATGAGTTATCGTTTCCGAGGAAACTGTTTGCCGAACACTAGCCTCAACGACAGGATTACATGTTTACTGTGACGGGGATTATGTTACGGATATTAATTAACTTGTAAGTTATAGTTTAGGCGACGCGACCGGTCATTGTCCCAGTCAACTTTGACGTTTTCCAAAAAAGGAGAAAATTTTGTGCTATGTGTATAAAATGTATTAGGTTAAATGAATGATGTAATAAAAGTGTGTGTCTTTGTAAGAGGTCAATTTTTTTCTCAAGTTAATAGAGTACAGTGCGAGCATTTTTCACATAGCTCTTAAGCACTAGAAAGGTCAATAACCGCTGCTGCCACTTTAAATTATTTTGACTATAGTACATAATAATATAAACACGAATAGTCTAAGTAAATATTTACCCCAAAGTTCTACGTTTACTTGTCGTAGTAAAACAGTACTCCCCATTAACCCTAAAATATCAAATCCCATCTACAATTTAATTTAAACTTCAACCTCAATTGGGGTTGGGTCATTAATACATTAAACACACGTTAAGACGTGATTTCTGCAGTCCTCTGCAAACATGGGGCCAGGTAGACCCCACACAGTATTTACGTACTATATTTTAGGTTACGTGAGGGTTAATATTGCTGAATTTACTGGATTTCACCCTAATCGTTATACAAATATGTATTGTTGTGATTAGAAGTTAAGTTACGTTCCTTAAATTTTAGATTCTTTGCGATTATTAGATTGAATAAATCTTTGGGAAACAGGTATTTTTAAAAATCACAAAATGGTTACTTGCAATTTTTTTTTTTTTTGGTGCGCAGGGGAAACCCATCATGGGTCCCCTGGGTTGGGTATGCCCCGGGGGTATGTGAGACTCCTACTCACTAAAACCACCTGCGGTTCGCCTTCAGCCGTATACGGAGGGCTGTCCTGGATCTATCTAACACAGAACTTCCTCCACGACTCTACTTGCAACTCATGTCTAGTAATTCGTACTAATTTTACATTCGTCAGTTTGGCTGTTTTGACGACTCAGTTTCTGAATTGATTTTAGAGGAATCAAAATGACCCCATTTTAGCCTTGCGGGCCGCGGGTCTTACAAGAAAAAAAATGTTTCTTTAACTGCCGCACTGAGGTCTGAGAGACGAATATTATAGTTAATGAAGTTTTGACATAAGCTCCATACATTATATTCTGTCAAACACTTCGTTAAATTGAATGTTTTTGAAACATTAAGGCCCACAACAATTAATGTTTTTGAAACATTAATTTTTTAAGACGACAGATGGGAGAAATAGAACAAAACCTATTCCTACGGAAAGTAATTAACTATAATCTACATACAACAATAGTTTACGCTTTAGAAATATTAAGAACACATTTGTGACTGCTAATAATTGGTTTTACGCCCACAAAACTAACGCCCGGCCACCGAGACCGCACATCTTTAAAGAGGCCGCGTCGTCCATTTTTTGTGCCAAAAATATGACCAGGCCTTTGTTGCTTTGTGGGCGTTAAGCCGCTTCTTGTCTAATTAAATATGGATATGAAATATTAGGGTTACATGAGGTTTCCGTGCCGACGTTTTTTGGTAAAGTAACATTAACAGTTTCAGAGACTATTCGTCAATCTATTAACAATATTAAAGTTGTAATAGATGTCTATTTGTATCTCAGCCTACTTTTTCAAGTTAGTACTGCTGAATGAGATAAAAATTATTGTGTAATAGTTCCCGAGTATTTGTGTTGAATCAGTGATTACTGGAAGTGGGAGATATGAAAAGGTTATTATTTCGCTTTTAAATGTAGGGTATAAGAAAGCTTTTATAGTCTAAGTCAGACGTTCTCAAAGTGTGCTCCGCGGAGCCCTAGAGCTCCGAGAAGGCCTTGTCTATACATATAATAAAACTGTAGAAATGTGAATTCTGTACATTAAAGATATTCAAAATATAATAAGCGGGAGGTGTTACTAGATCGCTATAGAAGCCAAAAATGTGGTTAGTTTTTTGTCTGTCTGTCTGTCTGTCTGTTTGTTCCACTATCACACGAAAACTACTGATCCGATTTGAATGCGGTTTTCGCAGATATATTTTTCTTCTTCCAACTTAACATCTGGTGTATAAAAATTTTCCCCCCACCCCTCTAAGGGGACGAAAGGGGGGTCAGATTTTGTATTAAACTTTTGTCTTTAACACGAAAACTACTGATCCGATTTGCTTCCGGTTTTCGGGGATATATTTGTCTTCTTCCAACTCAACATCTGGTGTATAAAAATCCCCCCCCCCCTCTAAGGGGACCAAAGAGGGGGTAAGATTTTGTATTAAACTTTTTTCCTTAATGGAGTTTCTTCATATTATTAACTGTGTTTTCCAACTTAACATCTGGTGTATAAAATTTATCCCCCCACCCCTCTTAGGGGACAAAAGAGGGGGTAAGATTTTGTATCAACTGATGAAGTAGAAATACTTTATACTTATGGCAAAACAACGTTTGCCGGGTCAACTAGTAGTACAATATGAAAATTGTTTTCAAAAATGTCATCAGATAGCATTTACACATTACTTCTCATACTTAGAGGATACTCCAAGGTCAAGAGAAATGAAAAAAGTACTTGTAATGTCTATTGCTGTGTCCCTTGCCTCAAGCCTATACCGCAGAGCGCGATAGAGACAACTGCAGCAGAAAATGAACGATTCGTTGTCCCCTGATTTCTTCTCCAAAACTTAACCGATTTAAGTACTTTTTTCATTATAAAATTAAAGTTTTATTTTTTTGTATAATCGAGCCAAATTTGTTTTCTGGATATTGTTTGAACACAGCGAAAAATCTGGCCATTTTTTGGGTTTTAAACGTTCAAATCTTTTTTAATAATTAAATTAGGAAAAAAAGAAAACATAGGGACATTCTATTAGTGGCCGTAGATATTCAGGACAAAAATTATAACTTTACCGGCGATATCCAGGGAGGAAACAGGGGACAACGTTTGTATGGAAAAACAGCTGTAGATATATTTTGGTTCCCTTCTGGTTCTGCCACCAAAAAAGTTTGTGAATCGCTGGACTGAGGTAATAAAAAACACATAAGATATTATAATTACATCGATAGGTTGTCGCGCTCGTGAGTCACGCGCATCACTAAATATGGATGAGGAAATTAAAATAATACAAGACGGTATTGTGAGATATGGGTTAGGAATATTTGAATACAGGGTCTGACCTTCCGTCGGACGTATTACCATATTATGCCGTGTTAACGTTCATCATCAACCTTTGACTGTGTATCGAGCACTGAAGCCGTTTGATATGATCTCAGGAATCTAGACCAGCGGTCGGCAACCTTTTGGCAGGCAAGGGGCACAAGATAGCAAAACAAACTAAAGGCGGGCCGCAGGCCTTATACTCGTATTAACCCTAGAAGCCCAACATACCTCACTACTACGCATAATGAGGGCTAGGAGATTTTCTAGACCACAATTTAAAATAAGTTTGAACCTCTCTGATGGATGGCACTAGTAAAAAGTGAGCTGTCAAAATTTGATTTTAAGAGGATTCAGAAAAATAAAGTTTTTATTACAAAATGACACAAACAGCTACGTTTGAGATTTTTCGAACATTTAAAGTTTAACTTTAAATGTTCGAAAAATCTCAAATTTGGGTACTTTTGACCCACGAAAAATATATTTGAAAAAATAATAATGTCTAAGTTAAATAAGGCATGCGGCCCGCCATCGCTATTAGTTTGTTTTGCCACCTTGTGGCCCTTGCCTGCCAAAAGGTTGCCGACCGCTGGCGTAGCCGATCATGGTTTCGGATGTTCCCGCACTTCATTTACTGTTGATTCGCGGGTACCTGCGATCGTGTCGGATCGTGTTTTGGTTAAGTGTTAACGTCATGATACAGGACGTCAGGACAGGAAGTTTAGTAGGAATAAATTTTAAGCTATTGCATAGCTTTTATCGCGGGCATTGAAAGTGGCGTCCCAGTCATTTCAAAATAATCAAGGTTTTTCATATCAATAATCAAGGAGTGTAATTCAATAATAGTAAAATAATAAAAAGCCAGATAGTCGGCGCTTCTTGCCGACTATTCACGGACTAGTCGCCGACTACGAAAGTGGCCGGAATAGTCGGCTTTACCAACTAGTCGGCAGTTCGGCACATCTCTAGTAAATAACAAAGACAATCGAAAAAGCTTTACTCTGATCTACACTCTAAAAAGTTCTACTATAAAGGTATTCCACGTTAAACATGTCTAATGTATATATTGTAAACCTGGAATTGAACCTCCTTCAGAGTAAGTCTTTTTCGATAGTCACGGCTATTTACCATACAGCGTTAGTATCGTGCTTTCAAATATCGATTTGTAAACACAATCGATGTTTGTGATGACGGCGACGATTCTTCATTCGTGTTTTTCGATTCAATGAATTTATTCACCATTCAATTTGTTTAAAATGGTATTTGTTAAAACATGTGTACAATTTACATAGTAATGTTCGAATAGTTCGTTTTCAAATATAAATGTACCTACTCCAAAGTAGACTCCAAACTTGTTTGAAAACGAATGTATATTCTATGAGATATTTAAGGACGCTATTACAAATATCAGCGATTTTCCGGTACCCTATTAAAGAATTAGGAGTCAAACTGCGAGGATATTTTGGTTTCAAATGAAAGATAATATATTCATCTCCACGACTGTACCATAAAAATTATATAGCCGCATACAAAATTTTTACATAAAATACGTTTTAACCATCACAATAATCGTAAAATATGAAAAAATGGGGTCTTATTAGGTACCTTAATATCTAAATACACTGAACTGAGGAAAATAAATATACAAAAAAAATTGTTGCATTAGTCCTCTATTAAGTCCGCTAAAAATTTTATATAAAAATAAACAACTTTTCCAGTTATAAGAAAAATAAGAAAATTTCTCAAATTTTTTCATACATTTTCGCCATATTATCAAAAACGCGGCGAGCGTCGTAACCGCCACTGTACAAGGCGCGCTAATATGAATCTTATTTTAATGTCATTAACGTCGATATTCGTACTGACAGACATCCGACCTGCTAATTAAAAAGTTGGAGCATTCTTAATGCAATAAAATATTTCATACCTACTCTCTACTCATAATATTATTATGAGTATTGACCTACTATGAAATATTTTAAAGATTAGATAATATTATTATCTAGCTCGAAACTCCTCAGATAAAGATTAAAGTTGTGACTGTGTCAGATTCTATTAGACGAGGCGTAAGCACATTTGCTTGCATCGTAAAATAACAATTAAACTATAATTAATATGAAGATCAAAAGGCGGCATTTTCTCATGATTCTAATATTTTTATGATATTTTATACTGGTTACATAAATAAGACTGATACTAAAGTGAAATCCGCCAAGACAGAAACAGCCGTTTATTTATATTTATAGTTATTTATAATTGTTTATCGTCGTTTATAATTATATTGCACTTATAAATTTTGTATTACCAGCCGTTGAAATGTACCTGTTTACTAGCTTTAAATGCCGTGAAGGAATATAATTTGAAAATTATATTCATTGTTTCTTGCCTTTATGGTTATTGATTCTGGCGGCACTATCTGAACATAAAGATGTTGTTTTATGAGATACTAAAGTCCTTAGAGACTCCGCCCGCATAAACAAGGAATTCCGTGGAAGCCGTACATATTGCTGCAGAAAAAAGTGGTCTGTATTTTATCCGTAGTTTACTCTATAACCGTGTCGAATTACATAAACATAGGTCAAGTAGTTCGTGAGATTAAGGGCCACTGATCTCTATACAAATACGCTGGATTGCTGACAGCCTTTGAAATGACAGCTATTTTTTGTGCCTATTTAAAGCGGAATCAGCGCCCCATTATTCGGGTAGAGGGACCGTGCAGAGCGACGACACTGCCACAAGTGGCGAATAGCCGAAACTTTTACGAAAATTTTACTGTCAAGCTCTAGTGAAGCTACGGAAAATTAGAAGATTTCTTAACAAATTCGGAGTATTTTCAAGAATTGAAATGTATTGTTGTATTCCCGGATGTTCTACGTTGTAGTTCTATGCAAGAAATATAAAGGCAAATCGAACGATGTACTATTTTTCTGCCAAAATATTCACATGGCTTTGCTTATTGAAAAACGAAAGAAATGGATAAAAGGCGGTAAAAATATACGTAAGTATTTAAAAAGTTCCATGAGTGTTATGTGTAGACTAGTAAAAACACTAAATTTTGTAGATTATAACCGTAAATTAATTTTTTATAAACACAATATGAACATAACCTATAACCATTGCTTTCTTTCAGTAAACATCCAAACTGGCTTCCATCTTAATTGATATACATACATAGGCACCGCTCATTTAATTGGCATAAAGTTGCATCAAAGGTAAGGATAATTTGGAGAAGTCCTGCCAGGAATTCAACACTGAGGATAGTATTGAACTTGAACCATCTTGTCAAAGTGTTGATTCTCAAAAGGATGATTCTTCAAGTAAGAAAAAGATTAGTAGTGCAATCTTTGTGTGTTATTTAAAGAATACATACCTAAATGGTGTTTACACTTATGAGATCCAGACTGAAATTAGTTAAAAATAGTGACAGACAAAAGTTGTGAAGATGGTATTGATCGAATCGCAGGTTGAAATAAAAGCATTTATTTTAGTGAACTTGTTTTATTTTATTAATCCACAAGCATTTTCAGTGATTAATACAAGTATTTTTGCATAGCTTCATTATTTTATTGCAATATTTATCAAGTTTTTACTTTCTATGCTGATGGATGCTATTAATTACTTTTTCAGATATTTTCTTAGTTAACTAGATAAGCTTCATACATTTTTATGAACACTCTTCCATTCTTTGTTTACGGGTAGAAAGTAGAAACCCTTAATATTATATCTAATATTATAAAAATCTACATAATATTATAAATGCGAAAGTGTGTCTGTCTGTTAGCACTTCACGCCCAAACCGCTAAACCAATTTTGCTGAAATTTGGTATGGATTTACTTTGAGCCCCGGGAAAGGACATTGGATACTTTTTATCCCGGGAAAATGTACGGTTTTCGCGCGATAAATGATTTTTGGCGCAACGGAGTTGCGGGCGTCATCTAGTCTTTAACTTTAATATTTCGATCGCGGATTCTTGGAAATCTGTCGTTGTTCTCGCGGCCGCATGTGGCCACTTGGGAGTGTAAGTATTATATCATTTTATAGTGTAAAACATAAAAAAACACTCCATAAACTTGCCAGGGTCAAGGAGAATGCGAAGTCAAAGTCACTAACAAGTTACGTCTTTTACTCGCATCGCGTCGCTGCTGTCGAATTACGACGCCCTCTATAGTTTCTGCACGGTCCCTAGAGAACTAAATTTGACGTATAAATGACGTTTGGAAGCCGCCATATTGGCGCTGATAGCAGTAGTGAGAGTATTTGGAACTAATATTAGTGATGACAACTGTTGTTATTGGTTGTGGTTACGTCAAATTTAGTTCTCTACCCGAATAATGGGGGCGCTGATTTCGCTTCAAATAGGCAAAAAGCAGGTCTGTATCAGCAATCCAGCGTACTTGTGATAGAGATCAGTGTTAAGGGCTCAAAGCTCAAACACAATTCCCATTGCAATGTCATTTTTAGTATGAGTTCTGTCGCAATTCGCTGTTCTGTGTGAGAGCCTTAACGCGTTCAAAGAAAGTCACTCTTCATCTTTATAAAATGAAATCATTGTTTGTTGAAATCATGTCTTTAAAAACACTAACAAATCATTAGGCTTAGGAGTTTATAAAAACGTGTTTATACCCATTTTAAACTCTTTGTTATTATGTCTAACTCGTACTTGGCCAGTCTTAAATGTCTCCAAAACGTGAATAACGACGGACATAAATAAATCGTCAAACTCCGCGTCGAATCGCTACACTATACTAAATTCAGTCTAATGAGACCTTATATCTTTAGTTGAGCTCTTTAAAAGTTATTGTTATGGTATCATCTGATTTACTTTGTTTTAAATTGCCACATCACTCGTGTCACCACACGCTGTCCAAACTCCGGACAGGTGTTTAATGTTTATAGTACTTTTTACCTAGCATTTGCTTTAGCCTGCGGCTTCTTCCACTTAAGGTCTATTCATCTACAAATACTATTTCTGTGTAGAGTTCATTAAAGGTCAAAATTGTTTTATTTTGACCTTTAGTTACGTACCAGTAGTCAAATCATCACTCTAAGCTTATCAAAAAACGTATTGATCAAAAAAATAATGCCACCTAAGAAAAAGTGGCAATCGAAAATACCCACAATCCACATAATATAATATACTAAAATGTCTATTATGCCCAAATATTATATCAGAATTTTGTTTTGTACCTAACATTGACATCTGTTAATTTTCAAATAGAGACTGTCCTGCTTAACTTACGGTGTTCCTACATGTTCTCTGAAAGCGAATCTCGTTAAGAACATCATTATTGAAATTTTCATGGAAATTTAAAAAGCGTGGGTGAATGTATGCGATGTGTGAAATATTTTAAACGCCCTGAAATCATCATCATCATTATAGTCCACATCATTAGGTCATGATGATCTGCCTCTAGAGTTTAATTATATACCTACATAATACATACCTATTATAATATTATTAACTAGCTGTTGCCCGCGACTTCGTCCGCGTTAGTATAGTAGATCACGTCCCAAGTATTATTTTTCAAAAATATTCAATGTACAGAATTGATTTTCTTACGATTTTATTACAATATTACATTAAGTATAGATGACTTAGTTTGTTCCTAAAAAGGATAATTAAGACGCAATACAAACTCCACGATACCTTTTAATTATGAACAAAAGTGTCATGAGGAATAAGGGGGGGGTTTTAAATTTGTTCTTAAAAAAGATGTATAACGCCGCAACACCGCTTTGTTTGAAGCAAAATTTGGGGAGGTGGGGGGGGGGTTGGGGGGGCGAAGCCCCCCCCCCCAGGAAAAGACCGATGCCAAAGCTCCCAGCATGTTAATCAAACGACACTCGAAATTTGTATAGAAAAGATAGACAAAAGCTCATAGCATGGCAAGGAGTGAAGATAGATACAAAGTGTGAAGGAGAAATTTGTAGGAAATTTTATGGGCTTTCATTACGTACAGGGCATTTTTTCTCTACAACGCACCGTTTTAGCGATATGAGCAAAAAACTAAAAATATTGAAACTTGAGCCCCTCCCCCCGCCCTAGGTGATATCGTCATAATATATAGCCCATGTGTTGACCCGACCTCTATATAATATTCATGCAAAATTTGAAGTAAATCCATTCAGTACTTTCTGAATTTATCCCGGACATACATACAGACAAACAGACAAACAGATAAACAAACAGACAAACAGACAAAAATTCTAAAAACTATATTTTTGGCTTCCATATCGATTGTAGATCACGTCCCAAGTATTATTTTTCAAAAATATTCAATGTACAGAATTGACTTTCCTACGATTTTATTATATGTATAGATTCCTACAAAGGATAATTAAGACGCAATACAAACTCCGTAAAAGTTTGATGAGGAATAAAGGGGGGGGGGGGGGTTTGGGGGGGCGCAGCCCCCCCAAAACAAACGACACTGGAAAACCGTATGTATAGTTTAGTTTTTAACTTTGTTCTTAAAAAAGATGTATAACGCCGCAACACCGCTTTGTTTGAAGCAAAATTTGGGGAGGTGGGGGGGGGGGGGTTGGGGGGGCGAAGCCCCCCCCCCAAGAAAAGACCGATGCCAAAGCTCCCAGCATGTTAATCAAACGACACTCGAAATTTGTATAGAAAAGATAGACAAAAGCTCATAGCATGGCAAGGAGTGAAGATAGATACAAAGTGTGAAGGAGAAATTTGTAGGAAATTTTATGGGCTTTCATTACGTACAGGTCATTTTTTCTCTACAACGCACCGTTTTAGCGATATGAGCAAAAAACTAAAAATATTGAAACTTGAGCCCCTCCCCCCGCCCTAGGTGATATCGTCATAATATATAGCCCATGTGTTGACCCGACCTCTATATAATATTCATGCAAAATTTGAAGTAAATCCATTCAGTACTTTCTGAATTTATCCCGGACATACATACAGACAAACAGACAAACAGATAAACAAACAGACAAACAGACAAAAATTCTAAAAACTATATTTTTGGCTTCCATATCGATTGTAGATCACGTCCCAAGTATTATTTTTCAAAAATATTCAATGTACAGAATTGACTTTCCTACGATTTTATTATATGTATAGATTCCTACAAAGGATAATTAAGACGCAATACAAACTCCGTAAAAGTTTGATGAGGAATAAAGGGGGGGGGGGGGGGTTTGGGGGGGCGCAGCCCCCCCAAAACAAACGACACTGGAAAACCGTATGTATAGTTTAGTTTTTAACTTTGTTCTTAAAAAAGATGTATAACGCCGCAACACCGCTTTGTTTGAAGCAAAATTTGGGGAGGTGGGGGGGGGGGGGGTTGGGGGGGCGAAGCCCCCCCCCCAAGAAAAGACCGATGCCAAAGCTCCCAGCATGTTAATCAAACGACACTCGAAATTTGTATAGAAAAGATAGACAAAAGCTCATAGCATGGCAAGGAGTGAAGATAGATACAAAGTGTGAAGGAGAAATTTGTAGGAAATTTTATGGGCTTTCATTACGTACAGGTCATTTTTTCTCTACAACGCACCGTTTTAGCGATATGAGCAAAAAACTAAAAATATTAAAACTTGAGCCCCTCCCCCCCCCTAGGTGATATCGTCATAATATATAGCCTATGTGTTGACCCGACCTCTATATAATATTCGTGCAAAATTTGAAGTAAATCCATTCAGTACTTTCTGAGTTTATCCCGGACATACATACAGACAAACAGACAATCAGACAAACAGACAAACAGACAAAAATTCTAAAAACTATATTTTTGGCTTCCATATCGATTGTAGATCACGTCCCAAGTATTATTTTTCAAAAATATTCAATGTACAGAATTGACTTTCCTACGATTTTATTATATGTATTTGTAGGAAATTTTATGGGCTTTCATTACGTACAGGTCATTTTTTCTCTACAACGCACCGTTTTAGCGATATGAGCAAAAAACTAAAAATATTAAAACTTGAGCCCCTCCCCCCCCCTAGGTGATATCGTCATAATATATAGCCTATGTGTTGACCCGACCTCTATATAATATTCGTGCAAAATTTGAAGTAAATCCATTCAGTACTTTCTGAGTTTATCCCGGACATACATACAGACAAACAGACAATCAGACAAACAGACAAACAGACAAAAATTCTAAAAACTATATTTTTGGCTTCCATATCGATTGTAGATCACGTCCCAAGTATTATTTTTCAAAAATATTCAATGTACAGAATTGACTTTCCTACGATTTTATTATATGTATAGATATCTAAGTTGGATTTTTTCAGCGGCTTCTCCTGCGTACAAAAATAATTGTAAAATACAAATTTTGATTATTTATTTAATCCTTTTATGGGATGAATAATTCTGAAAAATCTCAATTGGACTTTTATACTTTCCAATCATTCTTTTAGTCCGTCAGGGTTGGAGCGTTAAGTTCGTTCTTATTCGTTCTTAGCGGGTCTATATTATATATTATATTTTAAATCATATTACATACGTAAATCATAAGCAACCTAATGACAAATTTACAGTTCGTAGGCGTTAGAGTTTCCGAAATTTCATAATTAATTACATTATCATCAGTAGTAAAACACTATACTAGAAATTTTTAGGTATGCATTGAAAAAGTTAAGACGAGCTGTTTCCCTTACATGGATGATAAAGTATAAACCGTCAAATTAAAACAAAGTGACCCACCTGTAGCGTTTGACACAACCGATTTGTTGTACGAATTTATTATCATCATAAACGTAATGGTATTACCCGGTCTTTACTGATATTTACATTGTTTAAGGTTTTACAACAGCAACACTGTTTTTTTATGTTACTGTAAAAATTGTAACTTCTGTCGAATAAAATTATGTTTGTACAGCAGCGGTAGAAATGAATGGAATACATCTAAAATGTAACGTAAAAGAATGTGTAAAACTACTTCAACTATTGTCTTTGTAACTATTACAACATAATAAGAGCAGGTACGAGAGCTAAAATATAAACACGACACGATTTATTGGCAAGTAAATGTCTCAAAACGATACGCAAATTACATTCCATTTAAGACTTTTAAGACCTTAATGTTCACTGAAACCCTAATAACACATTAGGTGCCACATAAATTACAATTAGCGAGATATAAGGCCATAACAGACCCAAATTGATTCGATTATTTACAATTACATTACAAGATAATAAAGCCTTGCAAAATCAATAAAAACGCGGTAGTTTACGAATAAAGATTAATGGGGAATCAATCGCGACATGTCCAACAGATAAAAGAAACGGCCGCAGCGATCAATTCCAATCTGAGAACGCTGCACGTGCTGATAATATCCCTTTTCCACTTATGGAATAAGTGGTTAGTGTAAAAGAGAGGGATGGCGCTGTATCGGTTTTGACGGAGGCACCATTATGATGCCAGCCTACTTTCGGAATTAAATACGCTAAGGAAGATTGAGTGAGGCTCTTATCGAAGACAATGATGTAAGCGAAAAAACTAAACGCCGTAAGT